>CM050168.1:247439682-247607182 GCA_027410445.1 Discoglossus pictus | reverse complement strand
TTGTCATGGATTAAATTGTGCCAATTTTAATATGCCTGATCCAGAAATTATAGATGAAATAACTTTGATGAGTATGACACTGAGATTGAATACCAAAAAACACAAGAAAAAATTGGAACTTTAAATGCATTGCAATTGGAAGCATTTAACGCCATCACAAATGCAATAGAAGATGACATGCTCAAAGAGCATTATTTCTATCTGGATGGCCCTGGTGGATGAGGAAAAACATATCTATATAATTTGTTGATGAGTTGCATTCGAGCACAGGGTCAAATAGTACTGCCATTTGTAACCACTGGAATTGCCGCACTTTTGTTAGAAGGTGGTAGAACTGTGCATAGTGGATTTAAACTGCCAGTTCCCATTCTGGAAACATCAGTGTCGGATATTCAAATGAATGCATTACAAGCCAAAAAATTGCACAAGAGTAAATTAGTTATAATAGATGAGGCAACTATGATGTCATGCCCTGTAATGTATTGATCGATTATTAAAATAAGTTATGGCTAATGATTTGCCATTTGGTGGAAAGGTGATGTTGTTAGGAGGAAATTACAGGCAAACATTACCTGTGGTGCCACATGGCAATCGGACTGACATTGTCGAAATGTGTATAAAAAGAAGTAAGCTTGGAAAATATTTACACACCTTAAATTAGAAGTAAATATGAGATCTGAAGGCCAAAATCAATTCAATGATTGGCTCATTCAGATTGGAGAAGGAAAACAGCCGAAAATAAGTAATTTACCTGACGATGCTGTACAAATTCCACCAGAAATGATTTCAAAAGAACCACTAATTTCAACAATCTTCCTCAATACCATCAATAATGAGGATTACTCAGACATTGCAAGCAAAGTCATATTGACATCCAAAAATATAGATACCTTGAATCTAAACAACAAAATATTAAAATGAATCAATGCTCCCCCAAAAAACTATTACAGTCAGATTCTGTTCTGGCTGATGACAAAGAGAGTGAAGTAAACTTTAGTATGGAATTTATTAATTCTTTACCTCCATCTGGAATGCCACCACATGTTTTGCAACTTAAAAAGGGGGCAATTGTCATGCTATTGAGAAATATGAATCCCTCAAAAGGACTTTGTAATGGGACCAGATTAATTGTGAAGGATTTCAAGGATCATTTTAAACATGCAGAAATTATGAGTGGTACCCATAAAGGCGAACCAGTTCTTATGCCGAGAATTGATTTGGCTCCAAGTGAGAGTGGTTTGCCTTTTGTCCTTCAAAGGAGACAATTTCCTATTATCATGGCATCTGCCATGACCATCAATAAATCCCAAGGACAAACTTTTAAGTCTGTGGGTATTTTTTTGACGGAACCTGTGTTTGCACATGGTCAACTATATGTTGCATTTTCAAGATGCAAGAGTAAATTAAAGTACATGTTGAAGAAAACCCAAGTCAGGGTGATTTATTGGAAGATGGATGCGTTTTTACAAAAAACATTGTGTACTCTGAGGTGCTCTAAACATAGAGGACTGTGGTTTCATTTCAACAATAACATTTTATGTTACTCGGACTGATTTTAGAGGACCACTATTTCAAAAACAAACTCTATACAATGGCAAAAAAACATAGAGAACAGTGGTTTTACTTCCAGGACAATATTTTTGCTCTCTGGGACTCTTTAAATATGGGACCACTATTTCACTTAGGAAACAGTACAAGTACAACAGTACAAGTACAAGAACCAAAGAGATTCACACAAAAAATAAAACAACAGTAAACAGTTGTTATACAGATTGGAATTTGTTAGAAGTTACCTTTTTACATGATTGGCCCCACAAAACAATTAGGTGGCATTTTCTTTAATTTGAAGGTTAAATGTTATTGTTTTATGTTACTATTTCACATGTTAACACTGTATTTTTCAAGTTGTGGAAAGTCGCTTCATTGTATATTGTATATAGTCAAGGATTTATGTTACTACAAGTTTCATCATTTGTTAATACATTGAACTGTATAATTTAAATAGAGATTATTGATTTAGGGAGTAATCGCCAGTTAATGGGCTCAGGAAGGAATTCATTTTTTTCCCTCTTTGATACAATTGGCCAAGTTTCAATGGGGGTTTTATTGTTTGCCTTCCTCTGGATTCTATGCCTAATTAGTTGAACAAGTGTTTAAAAAAAAATTATGTTACAAAGCATCTCATTGTTAAACATAATTATTTTACAGAAAGTTTACATAGTTGCATGTTACAAACTTTTATGTTATGGTTTACAATATGTATTCATGAAAACTTTACACATTGTTATATTGTTATTCCATGTATGACAATTAAAAGAGTTAATATTGAAAAAAAAATATTCTATACCTGTTGCTGAAATACAAGTTGAAAGTTAAAAAAATAAAAAGTTATATTCAAAATGTTGTATTTCTTTGGACATAATAAAAGAAAGGTTAAGAATTTTAGAGAATCATATTGTGTGGCAAACAGTTTTCACAGCATTAAAATTGTATTGACCGTCATTTTTTGACGGGCAAGTCGCTAGTTTAATATAGAAAACAGAGAACCTTCCATATACCTTAAGCAAAAGACTCAACAGAAACAAATTACAAGGCACAAATTAGCAATAATCCAGTATATAGATAACACAGTGTGGTGTGTGGTAGAGAACACTGGGGAAATTAAGCAAACTGCAGTTGAATTGGATTCACAGTTCCCATCTAACTGGTTATTAGATCTTAGGGAACACTGATCTTGCTTCCAACTGCATTCACCCTGTTCTGTTGCTGGCTACCCAGACACATGTACTTAATGATGATAAAGAGCAATATATTGATCTATGCTGAGCCACATTTGGCTCAAGAACCATAGATTGCTGACTGTTGTCCTACAGTAATAACTCCACCCTCGATTACATGGACACAAACAAGCATAAAGCGACACCAAATACGTGAAGAAAAACTGAGTCAGACATATCCTTAGAACTTTTTTCAATTTAAAATGAATCTGTTTCGTGTCTTTTTGAGAAGGAATTCATTAAAATGATTCATTATCTTATATTCAGCTAAATGATGAGTATATTATGAGATTGACCTGATAAAGATTGATATGCACACATTCCAACATCTCAAATGGCCAAAGAGGTACATTTAATATTCATGAAAAATTATGCACTTATCACTATGCACATTAGGTAACATTACCATAATTTTGTAGGTTTAAGGTTTAGAGAGCACAATGTTCCATATAAACATATACTCTATAGAAATGATAGAGACTAGGGAGAGCCAATAGGCAGACCTGGGTCTGAATAAGGACCTTCAGCCCAAATCTTCTGGACCTTCACATCATTATTACATTTTCTATATTTTTCTACTAAGGTTCCCACATCCTTAAATAGGGTATTCATTAAATTATATCATTTCTCTGGGTATCATATGCCCTTTTCAATGCTATTTTATTCAAAATATGGACTTCAAACCTTGATTTCATGTTTGGACTCCAATGGATTTTCTTAACATTAATTGACTCTATGAGGGCAACCAACAGTCCAGGACTTATTGATCTATCAGTTTGTGTATTCTAGTTCTCTATGCTGTATCATATATGCTAATAAATCGCATTCATTCTGATTGATGCACCTGTGCTCGCCTAGAGAGATACTGAAATCCTGGTCTGTTGTAAGCCTGCATAGGACTGAGTTCTCCACCACTTCTTGTTTTCTCTTAGATATTAAATGAACCGTAACGTGATCTGCACCATCAGGCAGATAGTGGAAAAATAAATGGAAAATGTTCTTTCCTTTTTTAAATTTCCATTAAAAACATCTAAGTTATGATTGTTTGAATTAGTGGGTTCAAGTAGCTTCTAACCTGCCCTTGCATTCTCAGAATACATAGAATTAGATATATTGTTCTTTTGCACCTATTGCAAATCACGTTGACATGTCTACATGATGATCTGGCAGACCTGAGTTCAAGCCCTATTTTAACTTTTTTTACTTATTTAAATTAGTAATTTTTACTTGGGTGACAATATACAATTGAAAATATATATTCATGTTGTTGTCATAATGCTGAATAGTAAAAGTTCTAAATTTCCAAAATTAGTTCTATGCTACTTGTTACTGTGGGGTCCCTGGTGGTCCAGTGGTTAGGATTCAGTGCTTTTACAACTGCGACTTGGCTTTGATTTCAGTTAGGGAACCAAGAGCTCACACCACCCTGAAGCCATGCAGGAATAGCCTGGTCAGTACTTGGATGGGAGACCACCTTGCAATACCAGGAGCTATATGCTGTGGCCCACTGGAGAAGGAACTGGCAACCCACTCCAGTATCTCTGCCATGAATACCAAGTGGATCAGCGTGGTGTGTTATGGTCCATGAGGTCATGGAGAGTCAGACACGCCTGAACCATGCAAACATAACACTTGCTACTCTATTTTTATGTTAAGCAAGGAGTATAGAAAAACAATAAGGCTGAAATATAATCAGTGTGACAGCCTGAACCTTATTATATTACTATCTAAGCAGATTATGGTGACTAAGGAAGTAAAAAAAGAGGGAAATGGTCCTGTCTACAAAACAGGATTTTATTCTTAAAATGTAAGAATTGTATTCAAAAGAAGGACATCTGGAGCCTGAGAAGGACAGTGGGATATTTTATGAAAAGAGGGACTGATCCTCCAAAACTGGGACAGTTGGGAGCTAAGTATTACTGAACAACAGGAAGCTTTAAGATTAATAATAATTACAAACATTAGTTTATTGTTTGTTATGAGTTCTAACTATAAAAATTCTGAAATCCACTCAGTATTCTGTAAGAGAAGGCCGGGTGATTTGTGCTTTGGGTATAACGCCATATTCTAATTTCTTTACATATTTTAATTTCATATTACAGATAGCTTATGTTCCCATCACACACTGGAGCCGTCCCGTCAGCTTTTATCTGTCTCCTGTGTTCACAATGTCAAATCTCTTCAGAAATAGGAGGTACAGAATTCAATTCTTCTCCAGCTTGGCACTTCTCACCCAAGAATTCAAGTGTACTTGTCATTTCTTAAGTACTGAGATCTGTCTTTTCATAGAATATGAGATAAGAAGAAAAGTAATAGCGTTCCTTCATTTTATCTAATACAGATGGACACAGAGATGCCATAAAGGATCACTGAAGTCATATTCTTTCTATATATATTATTTTAAATAACTAAGCTTGGTGATGAGCCTTGCAATGCAGAGGGAGCTTCTATCTGCAAAATAGAAATGAGGCTGCTAAAACTGCCAGTGCTTTTAACAGGACTAATGGAAAGCTATTTTGCTTACAAGGACAAACCCCTTTGAGAAAATAGCCAGTATCCGGTAAAAGCCCCTTAAAAAAAAATTAAAATGTTTTTAGAATATGCTCAATTCTCATTTTTGAACACACTTCTTATACAGGCAGTATGTATTTAAAAACAACTTTCAGACAGTGGTCATTTAACAAAAATTATTTATTTAAAGATATGGAAGCTTTAGGAGGGATATATATATATATATATATATATATATATATATATATATATATATATATAGTAAGAGTAATATTAATGTGGAGTCTGAAACAAATATGCAGAAGGTCCCCATTCGGATCCAGGTCAGCTTATTTACTTTTTACTATTTTTTTTAGTAAAGTGTCCAAATATTGGAGCAGTATCCGCTTAATATGAGTCAATTGCTCTAAAATACATATATACTGACAAACCTACATACTCTTATAGCCCTCTTAAATTCCTCTAACGTGTAAAACCGTAGCCTGCAACGTAGCCCGTAAGATTTGCGGCTATTAAATTGGCCCCATAAAGCAAGCCACTGACGATCTGCGGGTTATGAGCGATGAAAGCCTACAGGATGTGGAACGTGGAACTTTGAGCCCGCAAATCCATTTTTCTGTCAAGCCCGTAACTGCTACGTTCCAATTTCGCTATTAAATTGCAAAAAATTCACTGGCGTTCATACCCGTAACCCGCAAATGGAGCCAAAAAGCCTACAAGTACTAGAGAGTGGGTTAAAGCCCAATCCGTAATACTGTAAATGCAAATATAAACACACTACTGTACATATAATAAAAAGGAAAGTGATGTTAGGTCTTAGAATTAATAGCACAACATTCTCAAGCTCGCATATCGGCAATATAAAATACTTTATTTCATGTGTAATTTCCGTGTTATATCGATCCCGGCAATCAATGTGTTAATACATATAATGGAACTCGCATGGACTAGAATATAATATTTACTTCTTTATCAATATTGCATTATTTCTGGAATGTGGGTCGGATCGTAACTCGTAATTGAAACCCGTAAGACTTTGAAATTCCGCCTCCATTTTTAGTGACATCATTCCGACAATCTCTGTTGCCATTGGCTCCATCTAAACCTGTAACTACGGGTTTGACTAATTGATCACGTTCATGGCCGTGCATACAACATTCGACAAATGGTTTACGTATTTGCATCTCAAGCCCATAACTGGCGCCCTGCTAGAATTTATTAGCTCTGTAACTCAGCCAAACTTCAACGCCGCAGCCGTTGCGGGTCTCCCGTTGCCTTTACGGGCTTGGAATTTAATGTGGCTACTAGACTCTCACATTCTCCCGGAATCTTGGAGAGAAATCTGGATGCAGCCCTACCAAACATGTAAAAATGCCAAGATATTATTTTAAAATCAAAATATTTTACATACCATTACGGGTTATTAGCTTAGTAGCAGTCTTCCCTAAAGTAAACAAATCTTGACATTATCAGCATTGTTTGAGATGTTCCTTTATACTAAGCTCAGAGTGCTTTATAAGTGTTTCGGAGGGGATCTAACAGGATATCACACTGACACATTGAGTCTCTTTCACTTGCAAGCCCGTAATTACCTGTCATTCGACATTTTGGCTGCGGGTCACATTTTTCTCAACATTTAGATGTATTCAATTGTCTCTAACCATAATTACATGCTCACAGCCTGCACACACAAAACATTAACTTGTAAGTAAGATTTCAAGGGGCATGATCATGTGATCTGGCAATAATTAAGAAAGCCTGTAAGTTACATTTTAGACAGAGCCAATAGTAAATGAGACCGTCATCATGATGTCAGTAAAACATGGAGGTTACAATTAACCAACAATTGTAGGCTAAGCATTAATACAAGCAAATAAGTAATGTTTAATGTCTAAGTCCATGTGGGTGGCCTGATATGTATTAACCCCTTGATTTCCGGGAACGTAATAACATGGAAATAAAAGTTACAAATAATTATTTTTTATTGCAGATTTGCAAGCTTGAGACTGTTGTGCGAATAATTCTAATGCCTTTCCATGCTTCCCCAGTATTTTAAAGTACAGTAGTATGTGTTTATTTGCTACTGCAGCTATACGAACAGGTGTTTAACCCACTTGAAAGTCCTATCTAGTACTAGTATACATTTTTGATACATTTGCGATTTGCGGGTTTGAAGGCAATAGTGGGTTTCTTGAATTGTTGTAATTGAATATATATTTTGCATCTTTAGCACTGGTAGCATTTATGGTCTTGAAAAATCGGTGTAATAATAGGGCAATTGGAATGCAAGTTGCTAAATGTAGCCAATTGAGTATCCGTGACATTTACGCGCTACATTACGGTTTCAAGTAATTACGGTTTGGGCAATTGAATGAGGCTCATTGTTTTTATCACCACAGAAAAGTATAATATGTTTGTGATACTAATTAGCACATCAAAAAAATCTAGTTAATATATTTTACAGTATAAACCATTTTCAATCATTTCTAGGGCCTCTCACTATGAGAAAGTCAAGTGTCCAGGCACCTAAGCTGAAGCGGCAGGAAGAAGCATGATGAACTGATTATTGCCTCTGATTGCCATTCATAGCTTGATGTCGCTGGCTGAGCACTGAAACGCTGCCAAACTCTGAGACAACTCTGAAGATAAAATGTTTCAATTAAGCGTGCAGTCCATGATAGACTAAACTCAATGTGTCCCGAGCACTGCCAAGTCTCGGAGATGGAAAACTGCCTGCAAGACTTTTTATCTGAGATCTCAAATTAATTATCAAACAAAGCTCTAAAAGATGTGGGCATTTAATGTCCATGAAAGAAAAGCAAATGTTCTCAACAAAATGTATAAACCGAACAACCACCAAACAATAGAGATCCCTAGTGAGACCTCACCTAGAATACAGTGTCTAGCTAAGGAGATCGTATCTTAAAGGTATATGCAAGTGAGCTGGGTTATTAATGCATCTGATAGAGGATAATTTATAGTGTCTGAAAAAACATTGTTTGCATGAAAAAATTCCAAAGTAAACAGTTAAACCGTTAGCCTTAAATTTTGCTGAATTTCTTGCATTTGCAAACTGTTTTCTCTCAATGTTGACATCCCTGAAATTCCCAGGTAATATTAGCATAAGTAATACATTGTATCTTTTGGCCTGATGATTGTGCAAGCATGCTCAGCACTCAAAGTCTTCCCTTCTGTGGTCACATGATTTCAGACACTTTCCTTTCCTTTAGCCAATCAGCAGCTTTTATATCAGGTACATTTTTTTAATGATGTACCAGATATGCGTAGTGCCATTGCTGGGGGTGTCTACATCACCCTCAGCACTTTTTTGTTTTTTGGTGGCTTATGATGCATTCTACAGGATGCATTCATAACCCACCTCCCTTACATATAACTTTAAAAAGACATCAACAAATTAAAAAAAAAATCAAATGAAGGGCAACTAAAATGGTGCATGGTATAAAAGTCAAAACTCTGGAAACGTCTTCATGACTTGAATATTTATAACTTAAAGTACAAAATGAAAAGGGGCGATATGATAGAAATGTTAAAATATATCAATGGATTTTATTATGTTGTTATTTGTTTTTAGTGGGAATGTAAGCATGCCAGTGATAAGCATTAGACTTAATTAAACCAAACTTTAAGGTAGGTAGATAGAATGGACAGGCCAGACGGGTTCTTATCTGCTTTCAAAGCTATATTCCTGTTTCAATGAAAAATATATATATTTGAAATCTTTGAGCGTGTCTAAGCATAATTAAGCAAGAAAAAAGTCATAAATTCAGTTTTTAATTAGAAGAAAAGTAACATTGATGCCTCTGTCTGTTTTACGTTCAGGAATTTATGTTACACTAGCGACTTGCCCGTCAAAAAAGGACGGCAATAAAATTGTAAGGCAGGTAATGCTGTTTGCCACAGAGAGTAAGTGTTTTGGTGGTCTGAGATCCTTGTGCGCTCATTTCGAGGCTGGCGCTGAGTGCCTTTGGTGCTAATCGTGTGGCTCTCAATGAGTGCCTTCGGCCTCTGGGTTGGTGTATTTGTTGTTATCATAGGCGCTTTTGGCGCTTATTGTAAGGACCGGGTGATCTCATTTTGTCGCTTATTGCAAGGCTCTCACCTGGTGTAGTTTGTGTCCTAAGAGCAGCGTTGGTGCTCCTTGTTGGTGGCGCGATTAACGTGTTTGTGGTTGTTTGCTCTAGTGTGGTGGTATTTTTGTTTTGTTTTGTGTCTATTTTATTTTTGTTCTGCTAAATCATAAATTAATATACCTTTACCTCTTTGTAAGTAATATATGCAGAAAGCATTGTGCTGAAGAGCTAACAATCTGTTTTGATGTTCCTGCAGCATATAATGTAGATTTGCAGTGTTGGTGAGGTGTAAGTGTCAGCAATGTGTGCAGTGTGTAGTGTAAATAGGCTGTGTGCGCGAGGGGAAGCCGTTTGTGTAGCTGGGTACTTCCGCATTCTGTAAGGTTGTGTTGTAAAATGGCGGCGAATGTGTAAGTGGTAGGCGAGTTTGTATGATTTAGCGTCCTTGCTAATGGTGTATGTTGTAGGTCATAAGGGGTATTTGTGAAAGCCGTATTAGCTTTGAGGTGTTTTGCGGCTTTAGGGGTCATGTAGCCTCGTTTTCGTTTCTTTCGGCCGCCATTTTTTCTCTCGCTTAGGGGATTTTAGAGTGTCTAAACTTTGTAAATTTGACTGAAATCAAGGTTTAACTTGTGTTCCTGAGGTCCTGGGTGTCCCCCCTTGCTGTGGGTAAGATTTTTATTTTATTTTAGTGTGTATTTGTGTGTTTTTTAATGTTTGCCGCTGTGCGCGGGTTGTCTGTTAAGGTCGTATTTTTGTCCGCAATTTTTTATTTTTTAAGTCCTGCGGGTCGTATTTTTTTGGGTAAGTCCATAGTTAGTCATTGCGTGTTTGTTTTGCCTCCACTTCCGCAAATGCTTCCCCTAGCTTCGCGAGGGTCTGCATTTGCGGCCAACAATGAGCCCGCGGCTCATTGCAGCTGACATGGGAGCCTCCACCTCCACAAATGCGGCCCTTCGTAATTTTTTTTGTGCAAGTCCGCAATTTTTTATTTTCTAAGTCCTGTGGGTCGTATTTTTTTGTGTAAGTCCGTAGTTAGTCATTGCGTGTTTGTTTTGTTTTTTCGAAGTCCCGCTTATGTGGTCGTTTGTAACGACCGTAGAGTCTCCACTTCCGAAAATGCAGCCCCTCACTTCGCGAGGGTCCGCATTTGCGGCCAGCAATGAGCCTGTGGCTCATTGCAGCCGACGTGAGAGCCTCCACAAATGCGGCCCCTCACTTTGCGAGAGTACGCATTTGCAGTCCGAAAGTCGTAGGGGGTCGTAGGCCTACGGTGCTCATCTCCACCAGCGAAAGGAGCACCCGCAAGCGTTAGCAACAACCCATATTGCTGACAACTATATATGTGACTAGCGAATTGCCCGTCAAAAAATGACGGCAATGAAATTGTAAGGTAGCTAATGCTGTTTGGTGTGTAATAATGAAATATCTAATACATTAATAAATGAATATACTTTACCTATTTTGAAGCATTGTGTTGAAGAGCTGCAATCTGTTTTGATGTTGCTGCAGCATTAGTGGTGTGGAGCTTCAGTGTAAGCATGCTGAATGTGTGCCGTGTAATACTGTGCGTGCGCGAGACCAAACCGTTAGCGTAGTGTTGTACTTCCGCATTGGCGTAAAATGGCGGGTAATGTGTGGTATGCGTCTTAGCGGAATATCCGTAGGTCTTTTGTGGTGTTTTGTGAGTTTCTTGTGGTGTTTTGCGTGTTTAGAGTGCTGTAGCCTCATTTTCGTTTTGTTCGGTGGCCATTTTTAGCAACAACTCGTACGCTCACAACTATATATGTGATTGTATTAGTTGAGTATTGATCTTGTACATACACAGTTATATGTGTGCTTAGAAATAGTTTTTATTAAGTACATGTTTGTGATACCATTTAAAGAACCACTCACTGAATAATGAAAATAATATAAAATTTTTAAAACTTCGAGTCTGACTATGAGCATAATTAGTTTTAATATGAAGAAAAAAGTTCCTGTTTGCAGCTCGCTAAAAGACGCCAATTAAATAGCAAATTAGTATTCGTAAATCCTACAAAATAACTTTATATGAAACTATTTGTGCATGTGCACCTATTGACTAATATTCCGATCTTGATTTTTACAATTAGGCATGGACCTTGGAAAATTTTGTTAAAAATAATTGACAATTCCTGGTCTAAACCAAAAGTTCAAACGTAATGGTGTGTAGTTGAGGAGACATTTTGTAACTAAAGCTTCATATGGTTGTAGCCAACTAGGTCATCTTTCTGCCTTTAGGCTTTAACTGAACCTGTTCAAATGATTATTGTTTGCTTTACTAATTTAGCCAGGCATTATGCTCAATGAAGCACAGAAAGTGGATGCATGGCTTAATTAGTTAAGCAAACACTAGCCACTTGGACTGGTTCAATAACCAAAGCCTTGGACAGAGAGAAAAGTGTTCTGGCAATTGCCATGATTAACGTGGAAAATTGACTATTAGATTTCACTCCCACCATCTTTAAAAAAACAGAAAAACATAAATTGGTTATTGTTTACACAAGCTTTTCATGATACCTTTGTGTAAAAAAGGACCTTTTGTGTTCCTTTAAAGAACCACTGTAGTTCAAGAAAAACAGCACGGTGAAGCATATAACAAACTAACAGTATTAGCACGTGTGAAAACAATAAACATAAAACATTTTTAAGAAATATCTGAATTTTTGAAGACTGTTTATTAAAAGAGAATTCTATGTTGTCTTTATGCATCACTACTTTACAGCTGTTCATGAGGGTGTGTGTTTTTTATCAGTGGAAGAAGGGGTGGGCAAGGTATGAAGTATGAGAGGTCAGAAGTATTTGTTAGTATCTGCCCCACAGGTCCATGAAAATGTAGCTTGCATCAATTGATGCAAGCACTGGTTTCCAGAAATGTAAAAAATTATCTCACACAGACAATTCCCATCAAATTATCATGGATGCCTCAAAGCTTTAGCAGAGGCATTGACATTTTTTAAATTAAAATTTGCATTTTTCACTTCCTAATTGTGCTCATATTCAAAATTGAAAAAAATGGTGGCTCTAAGTATAAAGTTTTCCCAAACACTTTAAACAGTGGGTGTTCCTAGGGATATGTCTTAACAAGTTTTAATATGTAGAAAAAAGTTCCCTTTTATAGGGCACACCTTTGTTATCAATTCTGTATAGAGAGAATAATTTTAAAACATAAATTATAACCCCTGATAAAATTTTGGAAACTTGCGTCAGGAGACGCAGGATGTAGGTTACATGCCTAAAGAATTTTAGGAATTTTTTAATCTCTTCAATTTTTTTCCCCTGTTTGTGTTGAAAATAACGGTCCATTTATTAATATTGACTCTTTTTTAAATTGTTCAGACTAGATGCCTAATGTCTATCAAGACTTATCTGCAACTTTGGTCAGTACTAAATAAATGGTTCAAAGAGGGAAAATCCATTTAGCTTCCCTTTGTAAAAGTTTAGATTCAGGGTTCCCTCTTCTATTGGACAATGTGATTTTTTTCCAGTCCAGTAATTTGCCATGATGTCACCTTCATGATCCTGATTTATATGTCTGGAAATCGGGACATCTATGTGTTACAGGACCCTCCTTCGCAGTTGTCTACTGGTTTTGCCAACATTTTTTAGTCCACAGCGGCACAAGATCAAGTATATTACTGCTGTGGTACGGTAAAGCAATTAATTGAATCTCTGATTTTATATTCTCTGGTTTTAGCTGAATCTGAGAATTTAGTAGTGGTTGACATATGTGGGCACGCTTTACAGTGCTTGCAGGGCTGTGATCCTGGTTGTCCTCGTATTAGCCATTCACTACCCTTCAATGAGGTAGTTACATAATGACTGTGGACTTATTTATCCCTTAGCGTGGGGATAAAATGAGGTGCATAGCATGTAATATCAAAACAGGTGCACTAAAGTGTGTTAAGTATATCATGAAACAAGCAACATTCGGCCTCATTCTAATGATGGCCGCAAAATGGCCCCAATGTTGCGATCCCTTACTGGATGCTGCGGCCCCTTAGCTACTTTACTATTTAAAGGAAAAGGGCCGCAGCACACCCCTTCCTACAGCCGATCGCAAGACAGGCAATCGGCCGTTCGCTTTGTCGGGCTTGGACCAGATCGCGGCCTTTAGCCCGCGGATCAGAGTGCAAGCCCACCAAACTAAAAAGAAAGGAAGCACTGTACAGCACTGTAAATGATGGAGGACACATTGGGGGATAAGGGGATGACATGTAGTACATTGGCTAGCTGGCACCTCGCCGCTATCCAATACTGTCATTTGTGGCCGCAGTCCACCGGGCTTAAATATCGAGTTGCTGCCTTAGAGGTCATCCATGTCCAGGACTAAGTACAAACACTACACTCCCCCGCACCAATAAACCGCTAAATCGAAACTAACCCCCTTTACCCTAACCTATTAACCCCTACCTACCTAACACTACCTACCTAACCCCCTATTAAACCCCCCACCCCACTAATTACACAAAATAAAAAAGCTAAGTTACAAAAAATAAAAAAGCCTATGTTACCCCCCAAAAAAGGACATTACAACCCCCCCACTACATAAAATAAAAAAAGAACATTACAACCCCCACTACTAAAATAAAAAAAGAACATCACAATCCCCCACTACAAAAAAAATAAAATAATTACACACCTGCAAAGAAAAGACATACACATATATACATAACATCACAGTACATTGACAGTGACAACAGCCAATTTGAAAGGGGATGATGCTTGTAGCCAATTACAATGGGATACACCCCCATGGGGTGTATCTCATTCTGATTGGCTGAAGGGAATAGCACCTTCTGATTGGCTGTTGTCAATGGCTGAAGGCAATAGTGCCTTCTGATTGGTTTAAAAAAGATTGACAGGTCCATCAGCCAATTAGAATGGGATATAGGGTTTTTTTTTACAGGGAGAAGCTCCAAAAGTTTTTTGTTTTGTTTTTTTAGCGCCGTTTTTTCTACAGGGCCCAGCCGGGGAAGAAGAGGACAAGGACGGGACATCGCGGCAAGGTAAGTTAAATGTATAGAATGTTTAGTTTATTATGTCTTGTGTATGTGTATGTGTGTACTAATGCAATGTTTCTTTTCTCCAGGGGCTGAGCCGGAGAAGACAAGAAGAAGGTCGGGGACATGGTGGAAAGGTAAGTTTAATATTTAGAATATGTATTTCTTTAGGTTGTGTTTATTTGTGACTAAATTCATGTTTCTTTTTTTCCTAGGGGGTGCAACCTGCTAAAGGGACATCTGAGCAAGGTAAGTGGTCTTATTTATTCTATTGTAGATTAGATGTAGGCTTTTTAATGTATTGTAGACAGAATTTGATGTATTGTAGATAGGGGGTAATGTTTAATAGATAGGGGGTAATGTATAATAGATAGGGGGTGATGTTTAATAGATAGGGGTTATGTTTAATAGATAGGGGTTATGTTTAATAGATAGGGTTTAATGTATTGAATATAGGGGTTAAGTTTAATAGAGAGGGGGTAATGTTTAATAGATAGGGGTAATGTATTGTAGTTAGGGTTTAATGTATTGCAGTTAGGGGTTAATGTTTGGTGGATAGGGGTAATGTTTTATATATGGAGTAATGTATTGTATTTAGTGGGTTAATAGTATGTAGTTAGGGGTATATTTGTAATGTATTTATTGATATACTGTGATGTTATGCATATATGTGTAGGTATTTTCTTTGCAGGTGTGTAATTAATTTTTTTGTAGTGGGGGAGTTTGTGATGTTCTTTTTTTTATTTTTTGGTAGCATAGTTTATTTATTTTTATCTTTTGTAACTTAGCTTTTTTATTTTGTATAATTAGTGGGGTGGGGGGTTTAATAGGGAGTTAGGTAGGTAGTGTTAGGTAGGTAGGGGTTAAAAGGTTAGGGTAAAGGGGGTTAGTTTAGATTGAGTGGTTTATTGGGATGAATAGTGTAGTGTAGTGTTTGTACTTAGTGTCATGAGGGTCCTGGAGGACCCTCATGGCACTTATGGTGTTAATAATAGAGTTTTCATTGTCCTATGAGGGTCTTTATAGATCTATGGGACTGTTTGGGTTACATAGAGGCTTACTGGGGTCTGTATGGACGCCCACAAGTGATGAGGTTAGATGGAAGCTTATGGGAGTCTGTATAGACCCCCATAAGTGATGGGGTTAGATGGAGGCTTAGATGGGGTTAAATAAGCCTAGTTAGTGTTATTAGGTCCAGATAGGCTTAAATAGGCCCAGTTAGGGTTAGATAGGCCCAGTTAGGGTTATTAGGTCCAGTTAGGGTTAAATAGGCCCAGTTAGGGTTAAATAGGTCTAGAAGGGGTTAAATAGGTCCAGTTACGGTTAAATAGATCTTATTTAATAGGTTAAATAGGGTTATCCTAGGGGTTAATAGTGTCCTATAGAGTCTAATAGACCCCTATTGGACTGAGGGGGTTACTTTTAGTCTCATGGGGGTCTATATTGACCCCCATGAGTGATGGGGTTAATTTTAGGTGCCATTGGGGTACTTAGAGAACCCTTGCGGCTTGTGGGTAACCATTAGTGTGCCGCGTGTCCTATAAGGACCCGCGACAGGAAATTCAAACCCGCAATTCCCCGCGGCGGGAAATTTAAATATCATAGATGCTGCGGGGTTCCCGATCGGTCCCGATCAGGATCCCTGCAGCAAGGAAAGGGGTTAATGTGGGGAGCCTGCAGGGGTCCCCATTGGGACCCCTTCAGCAAGGAGTTAATGTGTCCAAATTGCAGGGGTCCTGTTTGGACACCTGCATTATAGGGTTAATGTGTGCACCCTGCAGGGGTCTCGATCGGACCCCCTGCATTATAGGGGTGATGTAGGGACACTGTAGAGACACTGCAGGGGTCATGATTGGGTCCCCTGCAGCTAGGTGGGGGCTTAACTGGAGCAGTGCAAGGGCTTCACAGCCCTTGCGACGGCTCCAGGGTGGAAGTAAGCTGCTCCTGTTTTTTATTGTTTTGCGGGGTTGGCGGAGGGGTTATCGGAGCATTTGAATAGGGTCATGGGGTTTCTTGCGGCTGCATGGGATCAATGGCTTTGCCTGCAGTAAGCTGCGGCGGGGGGGGGGCCGTAAGGGAAAGCAGGGCGCCGGCCGCAGGGGATTTGAATAGGGAAGTAGCTTGCACCCACCCCTTGTGACGACGCAGCTCCTAGAATCATTAGAATGAGGCCATTGTATGGAATGTAGCTTCTCAGTAGCTGCTCTCCTGATACTTTTGAATGCATTGAGCATTTTGTTACATATATAATACTCAATTTAAATAGAAATGATGATTGGAGATTGTTAACTGGGGTTTACAAGCATAATGTTCATAAAGTGTATATAATATTTTTTTTTAAATCGAGAGCTATTTATCAGAATAGTGATTTTTAAATACTAAATAAAAGTTAATTTTTATGTTGCAACAATACTATTTAAATGGAGTTCTGTTTGAGAGTTCCTTCAGTGATCTCCACTCTGGAGACCAGTAGGGGAATTCTTACTGTGTTATTAATTTACGTTAACTCTATAAAATAAGGGTTGTATTCCCACTCAATTAAAACAATTTAATAACTCATTGGAGGTCCGGAAGGTCCTGATTTGGGTCTAGGTCTGCCTATTGACTACCCCTGATTTAGCTGCTCTCAGGGGTAGGAACAGAACCTTATAGGGTTTTAAATCTGCCTCCTTACCTGAAGTGATCACTGCAGACAAATGTATTGTGTTGGATAGAAGCAGAACTACAGGGTGTGTCAATGCTAAAGTTGAAATATAAGCTTTAAAAGATACATTGAATTGTTTTTCTTCATATGAAGGTAAACATTTATTAAATAAACAAATTAAACCCTAATTTATGATCACTGCAGTTGGCTAACAGTGTTACAAAACTGAAACCACTTTGTATCACACCACCTAGTTAGGTACCATGCAATATAAAAAACATTTTCTAATAACAAGGAGCCACTACCACTAATAAAAAAAATGAGGAGCATGTTATAGTATTACAGTAGATGTGAAATATTATAAGTTAATTAGAAAATATGAAAAATTATAACAAGATGGCGGGTAATGTGTGATATGCGTCTTAGCGGAATATCCGTAGGTCGTTTGTGGTATTTTGCGAGTTTCTTGTGTTGTTTTGCCTGTTTAGAGTGCTGTAGCCTCGTATTTGTTATGTTCGGTGGCCATTTTTTCTCTCGCTTAGCGATTTTTTTAGTGTCTAAACTCTTTTATTTTTAGTTAAATGAAGGTGTAAGTTGTTTTTTTGAGGTTCTGGATGCTTCCTCTTGCTGTAGGTAAGCTTTTTATGTATGTGGTGTGTGTATTTATTGTGTTTTGAATTTTGTCATGTTCGCGAGTTGCGTCCTATTTTTGCGAGGTCGTAATGTGTGGTAACTTGTCTCGTATGTTTTTTGCGTTGCAAGGTAAAGTTTGCGAGGGTCGGAGTTGGTGTGTCGTGTTGTTTGCGTTGCGACGTAATGTTTGCGAGGGTCGCAGTTTCTGGCAAGGAGCGCCGAATGCCAGCAACTGAGGCCCTCGCTGTGTGAGCCCGTAAGCGCTGATATGTGATACATTTTGATATTAAAAAAAATATAGTTTCAATAAATAAAGATGTGTTTCTATTGTGTTAAAATATAATATATGTATAGACATTGCATTAGAGCATTTGTTCCTATGCAACATGGTTTTGTGACATGTATTAACCCCTTGAGTACTGGTCTGTGTAGTACCCTTGATTTTGTATCATAAAACTAGCTTAATACTAACATATCATGTTTTTAATTATACATATGTTGATATCGGATTGTTAAGTGTAAAAAAATGTTAAAAGCCCATCATTTTTTTGTGTTTTTTTGTGCTATACCGTAGCTTTAAATTCTTCTGGGGGCTCGGCAAGGGTTTGAAAACCACATGCGCATGCTCTCTGATACTCGTTAATCTTTCTTCTGGTTTTTGCTGTTACGGCAGTGCCTGACTGATAAAATCTTATTAGCATAGGCCCTCATTCAATTGCGATTTGGCCAATTGAATTGGGCTCTAAATAAGCACATAGCATATTTTTTTTACAGAAGTGTTTAGTTAGTTAATATGCTCTGTGCTTATATAGAGCCCTATTCAATTGGCCAAATCACAATTGAATGAGGCGCATAGTGTTTGGGTGTCAAAGTCTAATGGAGTAACTCGTAATTTATTGTCAGTGCACAAATCAATGGAGACTTTTGACCTGCTTTTCAGCTTTGTAGTGAAGTTCACTCGTAGCAGTGACCCATAGAAGTTCTCTCGCAATGTTTTAGGGATGGGGGATTAGCATAGCAAGGTTGGATTTACTGTGCTGCTATGGCACTCTTAATTGCTTTTGAGGGGATTAGCACAGGGCCCCTTGTTCTTAACACTAACAATTAACCTTCCCATGTGAATCAAGAAAGCTGTGGGATTTGTATATTTAACTCTAATTTAATCAAATGTAAACTGACACCTGTATTACCTAAAAAGCTTGTGTATTAGCAGTATATATACAATTCTCAATCTTCCCCAAATGGCGGTTTTCTTAAAATGTTCAATTACTTTTTCAGTTTGTTTACAGAAAATCAATTTCTCAGCTAATTTGTTTGCATTTGCCATTTTGCATTTGGTGCTGAAAGATATCTCCATATGAATGTGCCACATGTCTGTTTGGCAGTTGATGAGTTAATGACTGGCATGGTCACCAGATTGTAAGGAGTTTCAAGCCACTAGACCTCCCTCGCTGGGAAGCTCAGAGCACAGAAAGGTGGAGAAAGACATTCAGTGCAGCAAAGCAAAACTAATTAATTACTGGATTGTTGCCTTGTACCACAGGCTTGGAATATCAAGTCTACAGCTGGTCCGGCTACCCTGCTTCATGATTCATGCCGGATATATCGGTTTTGTTTCTCTGGAATATTTTAAACTGAGGTGAATGAAAGAGTTTTTGTTAAATATTGTATAGAGTCATAAGAATGTATAGTATGGAAAGAAATCCCACACTAAGTACACAGGCCAGGATTCCAGGATTTCCCACAGCATTACTCAGTAAAAGCTTTTCAACTGCAGCTTGGGATTCTGGGAAAGGCATTTAAAAAGCTTCAAAATACATTCTCTTTTTACCTCTAAGATTTTAATATGGACCATTTAGGTATATGTACGGTGCTTTCAAACATAGCCTTAGATTTTGTTATAGTGCTAGGAGCCCACTCAATAATTTATTCTAATTTTAGAGAGTAAGAGAGCGTGAAAGACAACAAAGCCTCGTCACCTATGATTCTTTCAGAGAACCTGTTCTCTGGTCATTGTTACATAGTAGTATTTATTTAAGGTTGAAAAAAGACTTTCAGTCCATCAAGTTCAACCTTTTAAGATCTCCTTTGATCTGCAATATGCGGATTAACTATTAATTCATTAGTTGTTAATTAATTAATAATCAATTATTTAATGTTTTTTTTTGTTTGTTTGTTTTTTTATTATTATTAATTAGTCCAGAGGAAGGCAAATAGAAAAAAAAAAAATAACAAGCGAGACTTAGCCAATTGTCTAAAGGGGAAATGTTAAAAATTTGGATCATTACTGTCTCTCTAATTATCCATGATAACCCTGAATACCCTTTTTAATTAGAAATAAATCTAGTCCCCTTTTAAAGTTATCTATCGAATCCGCTGTCACCACCTCCTCTGGTAGAGAATTCCACAGATTAACCACCCTTACTGTGAAGAACCCTTTTCTTTCTTTGAGGTGGAATCTTTTTACTTCTAACCTCAAGGGATGTCCTCTTGTCAGTTGAAAACCTCTTGGCACAAAAAGCTCCCCCGACAAATCTTTATACTGACCCTGGATGTATTTATATAAAGTAATCATATCTCCTCTTAGACGCCTTTTTTCTAGAGAAAATAAGTTTAATTTGGTTAGTCTTTCTTCATAACTTAGCCCCTCCATTCCCCTTATTAGTTTGGTTGCCCTTCTCTGTACCTTTTCAAGCTCTAAAATGTCCTTTTTATGAAGTGGTGCCCAAAATTGTACTCCATATTCCAAATGAGGGCGTACTAGAGATTTGTATAGTGGCAGAATTATATTTGCTTCCCTGGCTTCTATACCCTTCTTAATACATGCTAATATTTTATTTGCCTTTGCAGCTGCTGCTTGGCTTTAAACACTGTTACCTAGGTGGTTGTCCACAAGCACTCCCAAATCCCTTTCAATATCTGATACACCTAGATTTGCTCCATTAAGATTATAAATTGCATGGCTATTTTTCCTTCCCAGATGCATAACCTTACATTTATTCGTATTAAATCTCATCTGCCATTTAGATGCCCATTCCTCAATTTTATGTAAATCCCCTTGGAGGGAAAGCACATCATTTTCTGATTTAATTACCTTGCACAACTTTGTGTCATCAGCGAAAATAGAGACCCCACACTCCAATCCTACCTCTAAGTCATTAATAAATATGTTAAAAAGGAGAGGACCTAATACTGAACCCTGAGGAACCCCACTTACCACATTAGTCCAATCGAAGTATGTTCCATTTACAACAACCCTTTGCTTCCTGTCTTTTAGCCAGCTCTCAATCCATGAGCAGATATTTACTGCAATTCCTGTATCCCTTAGTTTGCCCAATAGTCTCCCATGTGGCACTGTATCAAAAGCCTTTGCAAAATCCAAAAAGACTACATCCACTGAGTTGCCTTGATCCAGGTTCCTACTAACCTCCTCATAGAAACTAATTAGATTTGTTTGACATGACCTATCCCTCATAAACCCATGTTGACTCCTACTTATAATCCTGTTCAAATAGACATATTCTTGTATATTATCCCTTATTAACCCTTCTAAAAGCTTCCCCACTACAGAAGTGAGGCTCACTGGTCTATAATTCCCCGGATTTGCTCTTGCTCCCTTTTTAAATATAGGTATCACATTGTGTTTTGTTTGTATCGCTCAGTCATGTCTGACTCTCCGTGACCTCATGGACCACAACACACCAAGCTAATCCCCTATTTGTGGCAGAGATGCAAGTACTGAACAGGCCCAACCGTGCTTGGCTTTAGGGGGGGTGTGACCTCTTAGTTCCCTGACTGCAATCAAAGCACCAAATTCTAGCCACTGGACCATAAGGGAACCTCTGGTCATTGTAGACATGACCAATTTTCCCTAAGTTGACTTATCAAATAACCTATCTAAAACAATATCACAACCCAAGAACAGCTAACTGGTCACCAGCAAAATTTAGGAACATTCCCCAGCGCCCAACAGAAACAATAAAGCATATCAACGTAAAAATGTGTTAAATCTATTAAGTAAGTATCTGTGTATCGCCTTTCTATTCAAGTCAGTGGAGTTCCTTATAACATTGAGATGAGAATGTAGAACAGACTGACAGTAAATGTTATATGAAAGGGACTACACCTTGATTTTTTCCAGGACAAATATAACCTGTTTTCTTATACTGGAAAAAAAAAATTCTGCCTCTAAAAAAAAATTACATTTCGGATATGCAATTTAAAAATAGCATTATTGAAAACCTAGAACAACATGTGTCAAAATCATGTTTGCCGACCCATACTGTTAACTTGAAATGAAAAAAACAAAGGATAACTGTAGATAAAGAATAAAAGAAACAATAAAGAAACAATACAGGCTTTACCTTATTAACTATATGTCGTTAGATTGGTGAGGGCTACCATTGTTGTTTCTGTTTATCTGATTTTACAAGTGAGAGAGAGGGTTTCAGCAGATGCAATTGAAATGTATAAATGTAGTGTTAGTGCTTTAATAGGACTAACGAAAATCTTTCAAGTCTACAGGCAGCTTATCTGTTGGGACACCAATAATACAAAGCAAAGGCAGACTATGATTCAATATAACAGATAATAAATGAAAATCTATGTAACGGAGCTGGAACACGCAGTCCAATATCTCCGCTGGTATACGGTAAAATACCCAAGAAGCACTACAGTTTCACCATTCCCGACCTCCCATATTGGACGACACACAATTTGGGAGTCAAATGAATACTGACTTTATTTTGTTATTGCAGAAATATTTATACCCATCTCTTCCCACAGGGAATACACATGCCCATATCTGGCTGCACAATACACATAAAGAGAACAATAGGTGAGTCACACCTCTCCGAGGCTCCCTGGCAACTTTGATACAATCAGACATTGATTCAATTACACTTCTTTGTTCTTATCTGAGAATGAAAACACTGTATACAATAGACTTCCTTTATCTTATGCGGAGTCGCTGTAACAGGATTATCTCCCATGCCAAGTAGCTGCAAATGTCTGGGACAATATTCTGCAGAGCATCAACCAACATACATATAGTAGGATCATATTTTAACCATAATAATCATAAAACAGGGTAAAACAGTGATGGGTTCCGCTACAATCTATATTTTAAAACTTTAAAGAATATGGTAACTACCACGTATATATCTTCAAAAGAGTGTACAGAATGCCATATTAAGGCAGCAAAGTACAATAACAAAAAAGTAGCTTTTTAATTGTATGTTAAACTATGGACAGTAGTAGGGTATTTGATAATTTTTAAAAATGTTTTTGTTTTTTTAAATTATGGTCCTCTATCAGAATATACTGCTTTTAATGTAATGTAATAAGGAGTTTATGGTTCACTAGTGGTCCAGTGGTTAGGATGTGGTGCTTTCACCATTACGACCTGGGTTTGATTCCAGTCAGGGAACTAAGAGGTCACACCACCCTGAAGCTGAGCAAGGTTGGGCCTCAGTACTTGGATGGGAAACCAAAACCACCTATGAGCTGTAGCACACTGGAAAAGCAACTGGCAACCCACTCCAGTATCTCTGCCATGAATACCAAGTGGATCACCCTGTCCATGAACATAAAGATGTCCTGGTGTGTTACGGTCCATGAGGTCACGGAAAGTCAGAAAAGACTGAAAGACGCAAAAAAAAATGCAAGGCTTGTCCATATCAGGGATTGGGCAAATGAAACCGATATACAGCGATATGTTCTCTGCAGAAAGGCATTACCTGTTAATTTCAATAAAAATTATACACGCTTTAATATTAATATATTTTTTCCATGCAAAAGCAATCTTTTACAATGTTTAAAATATACTATTATAATAAGATGCAAAAAGCAAAAAATGCATTCCATGTCCTTTTAAAACAAAACTGAGAATGAGGTAAGTGTAGTTTAAATTGTCAGGTTCACAGATTTAATATTTATGTGTCAATTTCTCAAACTTACATTTGTAATTATGGCTGGTGTTTATGTTTGCAGTTATGCAGACCTTTCACTTTCCTCAGCTTATGGTGTTTTCTTTTTTGTGAAGATGTTTGCTTTACTCTTTCCCTTTGCTTGGACGTCATGGACATGATGCCATTCTATGTTGAGCCTGTATGCAGTAAAGTCTGAATAGGAACCATATTGTATTTTCTCCTCTGTCATAATCTATTTGTAGACAAATTCAACAAATTAACAGCCCTATTAAATTGGGGCTACGTGTTAAAACGTAGCCCGTAACTCCAGATTTACGTGTTACGGCTATTAAATTAGCCCTGTAACGTTGCTCGCAGCGGGTTATGCTTGGTAACAAGCAGGACAGACGAGTATAGGCTACGTGCTGAGCAAGGTTGAACTTCACGCACGTAAATCCTTTCATCTGCCATGCTTGTAACCAAAACTTGTTCAATTTAGCTATTAAATTACAACGTGGTCACTCGCGAGCAAGCACATAACACGCAAATGGAGCCCAAAGGCCAATGTGTGCTCGAGAGGAGGGTAAAGTACAATGCTTAGCACTAGCACTTATTAATCAAATAAAAACACACTACTGTACTTATATTATCAGGGAAAGTGATGATAGGTCTTAGAATAGCACAACATTCTCAAGCCTGCAAATCGGCCCCAAAAAATACTTTATTGCATGTTCATATTTTGTGTTATATCGATCCCTGCAATCAATGTGTTACAACATATACTGTAACTCGCATGTAATAGAATATTATATGTACTGTTTTATTAATATTGCGTTATATCTGGAATGTGGGTTCAATAGCAAACAGTAACTAATTTTAAGCATGCAGACCTTACGTGTTACACGTTGGACTTAATTTAATATGGCCCTATGTCACTATTTTTACAAACAAAACAGAAGAAAAATGCACATTATTAGAAATGTTGTGTTATCATATCTACATGGAAATATGTTTGTATATGCACAGTAATGTCTATTTGCTGTGATATTTGTCTGTAAGTGTGCTTGACACTTTCTAACATAAACGAATGATCTAGATATAGAATGGGAAAGGATGAGATACAAGTGGGGCTTGGCGGGCACAGAAACCAGCGGTTCCCAAACCTCTCTTCAAGACTCATCAGACAGGCCATGATGGGGCAGATGGGGCAATTAGAACCTTTTGAACAGTAATTCCTACTTATGTATTCACCTAAATCATAAACCTAAATCATGACCTGTCTGGTGGGTCCTGAGAAGAGATTTGGGAACCGCTGGTCTAGGGCAGTATAAAACCTAAATACGCCCATGCAAATATTACTAGGAATTACTTCAGGTGCCAGGTTTGTGTCTGCTCAGAGCTAGCCACAGCTTTGGTACCACCTCATCATCAAGAGATCAGTCACTCGTTACAGTGATGTCACAGGACAAACCAGGAGGAGCAAGAGTATAACACAGGGAAAAGAGAGGTGAAGGTAATAGGAAACTAGAAGGAAATAGGGACTAAAAAGAGATTGAGGAAGATAAAAAGACTGCTTCTGAGCACACTAGCTTGTGAGTAGCAAGAGACATCACTGCACCTTAAGGACAGACAGCATCTCATCTCATTACCATGTCACTTTCTGACTGTGTGTAGGAGAGATAGTGAATGACAGTATATAATGGTGTACAGTATTTATGTCTCACAGGCTATGTAAAGTGTATCCAGTTTTGTTTTTGGGTATCAAAGAGCAGTCTGTGACTGTGGACAGTCCTAACTAGGAAATTGCCCGTAAAAAATTACTGGATTAAAATTGTAAGGCTGGCAATGCTGTTTGCCACACAATGTGAGGCTTTTGCTCCTACGAACTCTCCCCCCCCCCCCCCCCCCCCTGTACTTTAACAACTGGTTTGCACTGATCACCTTTGGCGATCATCGCGAGCCCCACGCTGAGCCTTTGGCGCTCATCGAGGGGCTCGTAATGAGAGCCTTTGGTGCTCATTGCAAGCCTCTCCCTCTCCCGGTGTTCATTGTCAGGCCTGCGATGAGTGCCAAAGGTGCTCATTGCGTGGCTCGCAATGAGCTCCTTCAGAGCTCATTGCAACCCTTTCCTCCCGCCTACTGTACGGTCCGCTCATTGTAGGTTTCATTAACCTGCAAGTTTTGTGCTTGGGAATGCCATGTGTCTTTCCACCATCTCCCCCGTCCCTTCCCTGTGTGTTTCTCCTTTTTGTTCCTTGCTTAGCCTATTTCGGATTGACGAAAACCCCCAAATATGGCTCAAATTCGCTTGCAACCTCACCCCCAGGCTTCCTGGCTCTCCCCATGTGCTGTGTCTGATTGTGTTATTATTTGTGTTAAATTATTTTGTTTATTTTTTGGGTTTTTAGAGTTACTCGCTTGGCTTTGCAAGGCTCGCAGTGCAATGAGCGCCTTTTTTACAACAGTTTTAGTGCACACACATCAGTACATACATCTGTGGCACACACATTATCATTGCAAACAGTTTCTCATGGTTGTGGCATGCACATGCATTACCAGTGACACACACAGTTGTGGTTCATTACCTGTGATGCACACAACTGTGCCACATGCTGATTTATCAGTGACATGAACAATTTCACACACGCTAACAGAAACACGCACAGCTGGACTCAGGATCAGTAATACACACACGTAACACATGTCATGCAGATATAATTAGTGTTGTTTTCTGTGTCTGTAAAATTGGAGTAAAATCAATCAACTCACAAACACAACAAACAGCAGGGCAATGAAGAGTCCACCAAGGAAATACATTCACTTAATGCAGGTGTGGTGGTTTTATGGCACTGCATTTAGGTTTGTGCTCCCCTCACCCCAATTTCTTCTCCACTTTTCCATTTGCTATTTCCCCAAGGTTTATTACAAAGATATCTACATAAGTATGTTTGTATATGTCTATATACAGAGTGCCAGAACTTATCAAGTAGACAGAAATGCCATTTTAGATTCGTAATGTTATTAGTTGCAAGTTAGTGCTGTAAAATGGCGTTATTTGTCTATGTGCTATGCGGTTCTCAAGCATTTTCGGTCCTTTGTAATAGTGTATTTTGTACCTTGTACGTTCCTGTGTGAAAGTGCTATGCGGTTAGCAGTGTTTTGCGTGGTCCGGGGTCATGTAGCTCTATTTTCATTTTTTTGGGGGCCATTTTTTCCTTGCTTAGGCAATTTTCAAGTGCCGAAACTCAGCCAAATCGACTTAAATTTGCGTTCCTCCTCACTCCCAGACTTCCTGGCTGTTCCCCCATGCTGTGTGTGATGTTTTTGTTGTAATGTTTTTTGTATTTTGTGTGTTTTTAGTGTTTGTTGGTTTGTGCGGTTCGGCCGTTAACTTTGTATTTTTCCTATCTTCGTATTTTTCCTATCTCGTAAGTCCTGCGTCTCGTATTTTTTTTGTTTTCGAAGTCCTGCGTCTCGTAATTTTTTTTTCTAAGTCCTGCGTTGGTCAACTGCTTGCAGCCTAAGGCGATCCCGCGTTTACTAAGTGTTTGGTGGCTAAGTCCCGCGTGTTTCAATGTGTGATCGGCGATCCTTTGTGGCTAAGTCCCGCGTGTTTAATTGCCTTCACTGCTCGCTTCATGAGGCTCGCAGGCAATGAGCGCCTTTGATGCTCATCGTCTTTGTGCTGTGAGTTTTGTGACTTAAAGGCCCGCCTTGCTATGCACAGATGTATTTGAAAAGGGTTAAATCACTCTCTGTTTCTGCTTTGGCACGGAGCTCTTCAGCTGTCAGTCTGCCTGTGGGACTTTCCAGACCTCAAGTAAACATACACTTCTTTTAGGATTTTTTTATGCGAAAAATTCAAAAAGTATTTCAATATGTTTTTATGAGTATGTTACAGTGGTGTGCTCCAAGTTGTGCTGAATTAACTGTTTCTTTAAGCCCTTGATCATGTATTCTCTGGAGTAGCACCCGCCCAGAGGAGAAAGCTCTCCTAACAGGCATACTGTACTTGAGGTATGAGAGTGTGAGCTGATTAGAAAGTGTATTTGTGTACATTGCTAGCAGCTCATGTTACACTACTGCCTGCTACCAATGTGTTTTTCAGTTTGGTACTTCTCCCTGTGTTGCTCCTACTCCAGATACAATACATAATCTCAGAATTTGGAGAGATGTGGAGCTTATACAGCCTAGGACATGATTTAAAAATAGTAATTTATTCTTTTAATGCGCAGTAACATTTTAACAAAGGTGTTTTTCTAATAAAGCACTACTAAACTAAGCTTTAGAGAGACCTTTATAATAGCACTAAATTAGTCCTTTAATTGAGTTTATCCTACTGAGTGAAGTTGTCATACAGTATAATATTTATATTATTATTATTATTGTTTATTTGTAATGCGCCAACATAAGTTGTGATCAAGGCAAAACTATATTAACACATTACAAATAAGACCCAGTAGTAATAAATTCTTACCTTCTGGACCCTCCCCCATCTCTCAGAATCCAGTAACTGAATTGATCCCGTCCCATCAGAATACATGGATTGAAATCTGTGCATTTCGATTGGTTAGCACAAGGAGTGGGGGCTTGATGGCCTCCTCCAGGTATTGAGGAGTGCCCAGGGGATACCCAGCTAATAGGGGGTATGAATATGTAGTGTAGTTTAGACCAATAATTAAACTCAACAACAAATTGGAGGAAAACAAGTCACAGTATTTATTGGTGAACACATTTAAACAGATTCAAAACACTTGAACACTAGCCCAGCTAGAGACAGGTCACCATGAATCCAATCCCAGGGCCTATTGTGATGGTCAAGCCGTACCACCGTAGGATAGGGATAAACCCACTTCAGTACTGGACCGTCACCATCTGTGCTACAAATTGTGACCAAGTTAGGAGCTGTACCTGCACCAAACAAGTATTAATGTCTCCAGGGATAAACTCCAGCATTGCAAACACATGTTTAAAAGATTCATGTGAAGCCAACTGTCTGGCGAAACTAAACCTAACACAGTAATTTTTTATATACTCTGAGCTGTCATCTGAGGAAAATGCCAGTAACAAATCACAGAGTGCAGCAAGACATCATGCTACATCCTGCGGGTTTACTGAAATCTAGAATGCAGATACTTACATGAGTGACAGGGACACTCAGGGATTGCTAGAAACAACATAAGAGTTTAATTGCCAAAAGCAATTGGCAAGAAAGAAATAAAAAGTGCTTTTGAATTTGCTTGAAGGAACAAAAACCTGAATACATAAGCAAAGAGAGACAGAAATCCTGGTCCATTGGTCCTGGTAGGATAGAGTTGTCCACTACCGGATTAGAGTATTTTAAATGCAACTTTATTTGCTTTACGTTTTTGTGCTCTAAAATCTTTATTTGGAAAAAAGATACCATTGTGACATATGTTCAACAGAATTACCCCCAAACATAGTTTGAGATTTGAATTTTGTAACTGTTGTAACTGTCTTTTTATAGGTTAGCCTCTAGAAGCCAGTCTATGAAAAAAAGTGACGCCCCTTACAGGGAAGCACCCCTGGACGGCTGCCTAGTTGGCCTAATGGGTAATCCGCCCATGTGTCTTACAAACTACTGACAAATGGCTGCATTTCTAATCTAATCCAATGTGTATTTTATTATTTGTTCATGACTTACAATGTCACCTACCAACATAAATCAGAGGATGACTGGATGGGTGATATTGCCACACATGTCCCAAGAAGGTTAGACTATATACAAATCTTTCAAATTTTTTGACAGCGTCAAATTGTAAGGAACTCATGAGTATGTGGTTTCATATGTAACTTACTCAACAGGCAGATATTACTCATAATTGAAGTCACCAAAATTTTAAATAAAGCACAAGTGTCTACTTATACATTATTGCTGTATTCACAAAGAATCCATAAGTAATAAATTATATACATAACATAAAATATATTATTTGTATATATACAGTATATATATATTTGTGGGCACATTTGCGTGTCCCTGCCCAGGTTCCCAGAATGCAGTGTAATAACAGGAAAAAGAGCAGGATTTATTTTAAACATTCAAATGTGAACACAGATGTACTATATATATACTGTACTACTGTACGGTGGATGCTTCTATCGCTCTTTTGCCCAACATAAATTAAATGATTGTTGTGGTAAACTACCTCCTCAAAACAATCCTCTCCACACGCTGGGAACTGGTCCCACGCTGATGAGAGGCAGTAACCTTGAAGCAGCTGTACGTGGGTAGGTTTCCTGGCTTGTTAAGCTTTGCTTAAAGCAGTGTAATACAGCAGGCATATGCTTAAAGGAAGTCATGTTTAATATGGTATTGGATTACAAGAGCAAAGCCTTTGTGGGCACATTTAATGTCCTTGCCCAGGTTCCCAGAATGCAGTGGAATAACTATTCAGAATTCGGAGCAGGAAATAGTTTTTTTTAAACTTATTTTTTACATTCAAATGTAAACACAAATGTCTTATTTATTTACTATATATATTTATATATTTTATATAAAACGTAGCAATAGAATGAGGCCCTATGTGTGTTTCTAATTTCGATTTTTTTAAATTGTCTCAATCTCTTCAGCCTTAGAAATAGCCTTAGATCTTGCATGCTCTCCATATCTGAGATCTTCCCACAGATTTTCAGTAATATAAACGCTTTTGAAGGCTATTCTAATACCTAAATAAAACCTTAGGGCCCGATTCAATTGCAAGCCCGCAACTCAATCGTAGTAGGCCATATGTCTGCAGGTGTGTTGCAGGCTCCTGTTCGTCTACGAATCCGTAGCTATTTAATTGCTCAAGCCTGCAAGTTACTGTTCCAAAGCTGAAACCGTAAGCAATGCACTGGCATCGTAGCAGTTCAGGGCAGGAACATGATCAATTAAGCAAGCCCGTAACCTCCCATTTTGAATCAGCCAATAGCGTATGAGACTGTCATTATTACGGCAGTCAAACATGGAGGTTACATGTCAATCAATTCAGTTCGCAAAATAAAGAATTCTTAAAATGAATGCCAATATTGTTCTAATCCATATGGGTGGCCTGATATGAATTTACTCATTGATACCTGAGATCGTTTTAACCCCAAAATGAAACATAAAAATAAATTTAATTTCCTGCCGATTTGCGGGCTTGAGACTGTTGTGCAATTAATTCTAACGTCTATCATCAATTTCCCCGTTATTTACAGTGCAGTATTGATTTTTTACAGTGCTACGGAAACGTGTTTAACCACCTTGCGGGTCTTCTCTAGCGCTCATAGGATTTTCTCCTTGTTTTGCCATTTACGGATGTGAAAACTTTTGCGGGCTTGGGGAAATTGATCAATTGAATAGAGATTTGCGATTTTAGCCATCGTATCTCTTGCGTAAGTGAAACATCAAAGGCTTCGGGGGGCTGTAAGTTATGGGTTTAACCATTGCAATGTTTTCAATGCCCGCAAAAAGACGCCAATTGAATAGCAAATTAACTTTTTTTTTGGTTCCTAGAAGTACGTCATGGTTGACTTTGAGGTCTGCTTTGCATCATTGTAGCTTCAATTTCTTAAGCTTCTGGGATTTCTTAATATTTAGTTGCATCCGTTCTTCCTTGTATCTGCATAATAATATTTCCTGTGCCTCTGGCTGCTACAGAACGCCAAAACATAATTGAGTCATTTACATTCATTAACTGAATGGAAAGTGTTTTTGTTTTTCTTTGAATGCTTCATCCATTTTCTCCAAACGTATCTTCTCTAGTGTTGGCCAAAAAGTTACAATTTATTTTCTTCAGTGCACAGCACTTTGCTCTAAAAGTTTTCAGTTTATCAAGATTTTCTGCTGACGTTTGTGATGAGGTCATATGGGGGGTTCGTTCTAACAGCTCTCCCATGTAGGTAATTTTGGGTAGCCAGTGCTGGTCTCTTGACCTGTGAACAACTACGTCATTGCTAGCTAATCCTACTGGTCCGTTGAATGTATCCCTCATAATATGAGCAACCCATATTGGAGTTTTCATTTATGCAAGATAGGAAATGTAAGACCAGTTTATCCATTATACAAGCCAAAATGGCAGATTTTAACTTAGGAGCCAATTGGAGATAGCTTTTTTCATTATACATTAAACAGTTCTATTAGAAATGTTTAACTGCAGTCTCTTAAAGGACCACTGCACAATGAAAGAAAAAATATATTTGATATAGAGCAACAAAAAAGGTCATATGGCTAGTTTTTAATTAGAAAAAATAAATACATCTTGACCCTGGATGCATTCATGATACATTGGTGGCATTTGTGTGTGTGAGAGGCTCCAATTACATTGCTTGACAGATGTAGTTGCATTTCCTGAAGCAACGAGTCTGCTTCTGGGTCAGTGAGAGGGAAAGGGTGTGGAATGAATTTAAATATTATCTAGTTAACAAAAAAGTCATTTGCATTCCTTATATAATTATTATTGACACATTATGTGTAATATCAGTACATATTCAATGCATATAGTTAGATAGACATATGTATAATTTATAAATTTAAATATTTGTCAATATAAATGTTATAGGGCCAGTGAGGAAATATGTCATCCGGTAATGTGATATTATATTATTTACAATTATTTTCCATGTAAAAATGCTTTATTTTCCCTGGTATAATATGGTTTTGTTATAAACTATTATTTATTCCAGTAAAAAAAGTACAAAATATGTTTACCTTACAAGACATAATTATTTTAGACCACCGAACAACTACAGAATTAAAATATAATTTGTACGGGTGAACAAAAGAGATACTTTCATATAACACAATAATAGCCTGTCATACAGGGGTGAGACCTCGTTATAGGTTCACACTGTTAATCGATGATAATCCTATTATTCTAGATAAGTAAGAAGGCTAGGAGTTTATTTTACAAATACTACAAGATATTCATATGCCTGGCATGCTCACCCTACTGCTGGCACTGAGCATGTCTGCATGCATAATGTATATGTCACTGATGAAACATGGGCTCTCAGCTCATCATTTGGATCACCTACCCAGGGAAGAGGGTGAGCAGGCTGCCATCTTTGGATCAAGGTAACTTTTAATATATTATTGTTCTTATAAAGCCTATATTTACCATTCCTAATGCATGTATTTTTTTATGTTTATGTGGTGATCTGCTGAACAAAAGTTGTTTGTGTGCAGCTTGGACTGGCCCTTTATTTCTAAGTTTTGTGGTCTTTGAAAACAACAAATAAGCTGCACATGCTAAGTTCACTTGTTCAGTCTGTTATGTTGTAGTCCTTCACATTAAGGGCAGGCTGTGAATCTCTTTACAAAAGGAGATAGTGAGATCTGATTTGTTACAAGGACTCTGTCACTCAAAAATAAAGTTATTCTTAAAGAGCATGAAAATCTAGCTATACTGTGCATTGTACTAGCTGTTTGTTTCAAAAGTGAATATTTCCTGGGAAAAATAAAATAGTTTAAACTGTATTCTTCTGCAAATTTGCAGCTCCTGAATACTAAATTAGCTGGATTGATGTGCAAATTAGGATTACAGTCTGATTGTCTCTGTGGTGGCAAAACCATGCCCCTAAGGTTATCATGCAGTTTGATCCCTTCTTCAACTTTATCAAGCACTATGTTCAGGTCAATATTATAAATTATGGCTACATCAATACTAAGTATCTGCTCTTTAAGATGAAACAAAGTTATTGTTGGATTCTTAATGTCCCTTTAAAAACATATAAAAAAGAGGTTGTCACATATTTAGATAAAAGGGACATACATGTTTGATAATATACATTGAATACGTTGGAAATTGGAATACGTTGCTCTTGAACTGACCTTTTATGCGATGCAGGGTGGCAGCAAATATTGTTCATTCATATTTAATTATGGTCATTTTAAAAGCACAGCAGTTGAAGGTATATGGAAGTTTCCTGGATTATGATGCATCTGATAGAGAAGAATCAGTAGTGTATGCAAACATTTTTTTAACCTTCCTGGTGGTATAATTATGTCAATATTTAGAATGTTAAAGGGGTACATTCTAAAATACTGACATAATCATACTGTCTTTAAACACCATTACCCCCTCTCCGCCTCCCTTTCCCCTTATACTCCTCCTCCATTCCCCCCCTCTCCCCCCTTATCCACCCCCTCCATTTCCCCCCCTCTCCCCCCTTATCCACCCCCTCCATTTCCCCCCTCATCCTCCCCCCCTTCATCATCCTCCTCCCCCCTCATCCTTCTCCCCCTCATCCTCTTCCTATCCCCCCTCATCCTCCTACTTTTCCCCCTTCTCCTCTCACCCTCCTCCCCTCACCCTCCTCTTCCTCCCCTCACCCTCCTCTTCCCCCCATCCTCCTCTTCCCCCTCATCCTCCTCTTTCCCCCTCTTCCCCATCCTCATCTTCCCCCTTTCCCCATCATCCTCCTCTCCCCCCTTCCCCTCTCACCCTCCTTTTCCCCCCTTCCCCTCTCACCCTCCTCCTCCTCCTCACCCTCCTCTTCCCCCCTCAACTTTCTCTTTCCTCCCTCATCCTCCTCTTCCCACCCTCATCCTCCTCTTCCCCCCCTCATCCTCCCCTCATCCTCTTCTTCCCCCTTCACCCTCTTCCCTCCTTCCCCCTTCTCACCTCTTCTTCCTATTAGCCTCCGATCAGCTCCTGCTGCTGATCGGTGCCCTGCATCGCGTATCTCTGAACCAGCATATGCTAATGACATGACGCGCTTATCACATCATTAGCATATGCCGGTTCCAGAGATACGCGCTGCTGGCTCCAAACAGCATCAGGAGCTGATCGGAGGCTAATAAGAAGAAGAGGTGAGAGGGGGAAAGGAGGAAGCTGGAAGGAGGAAGTGGGAAGAGGAGGGAGGGGAGGATGATGAAGAGGAGGGAGGAGGAGGATGGGGAAGAGGAGGGAGGAGGATGGGGAAGAGGGAGGAGGAGGAGGATGGAGAAGAGGAAGGAGGAGGAGGATGGGGAAGAGGAACATGGGGAGGAGGAAGGACGAGGAATGGTGTGCTGAGGGGGCCCAGGCAAACTCCTCCTTCAGTAACCCTGAGCGTGGCTCGGGGCTACCAATTTAGGAACAGGAAATTAACCCTAAGTCACGCTCGGGATTACCGCTAGGAAGATTAAATAAACTTGCAAAATGTCTTCAGTTTTCTGGCAGTTGATTTTAAGAAGGAATACCCCTAAAAAACCAAGCCAAATTAGCATAAATCTTATGGGGATTTAATCTCTGCAGCAAACTTTTCCATAGATTTCTGAAGTTAGACTTTTACAACACAACCCTATGCCAATGTGTGATTACTCACAAATCAGGGCAATGTTGTAATTTCAAAAAACTGTAGAAAACATTACGAGTATCAAAGACCACTATCAAATGATTTTAAAACCATTCCTAAGTGCCGCAGCAGCAGTTAAAGAGACAGTATAGAACAAAAAAAAAACAGTCCGGGATCAACATATATGTAATAAAAAAATATGATATTGCATTATTATGTCTGTTTCATTAGACAACATCAATGGTAACACATACATTAGTACTCAAGGGGTTAATACTTATCAGAACCAAAACCATATTGCCTAGGAACAAACACTCTAATGCATTCTCTCTCTCTCTCTCTCCGTATATATATATATATATATATATATATATATATATATATATATATATATATATATAAACACATTTTTATATATTGAAGCTATAAATACAATTGTCTCATCTATTTAATTTCATAAAATATAAATAAATAAAAAATAGTATATTTTAATATATTTTGATATAAATTGTTGTTGTTGTGGACAGCGAGTTGTCTGACCTCTCTGCCATGACCTGCCCATCTTGGCTGACCATACATGGTATAGCTCATAGCCTCATCGAAGTACACAAGCCAATTCATCACGACAAGGTAGCAATCCAGAAGGGGTATATAATATATATATATATATATATATATATATATATATATATATATATATATATACAGTATATATATATATATATATATATATATATATATATAGTTCCTTGCTACAGTTACAGCAATTGTTCTCACTCATTATAGTAATCATGACGTTCTCATTTTCTATTGGTTCCTTGAGCCCTGTCTCATCAGTAAAGGCTTGGTTTGGGCACTCCCTGCCAGTGGGCTAAGTGCCGTAATGTGGGAAAGCTAAAGATTAACATAAACGTGTAACATATGGAAAAAATGTCCCTCAAATGATTTAAGTTTATACCTCACATCACACGCCCAAATAACATGGGGGCTATAGTTTTTTCAGTATTGCAATTGCTGTGAATGATGCTCTTGAATTGTGGCACCAACTAGACGTCCTCCTTGGAACTCTCTTAGCTGCCTCATACTGCTTTGAAAACTCACATATGAAAGGGTTAATTGTCAGACCTGTTTCACAGCAGACATTTACTGCTAATTGGCAAGCAAACTAATATGACTCACCTTTACAGATGCATTTGTGATTTAGTTACTTCAAAGATAAACTCTATTTTTCATGTGGTGTTTTTAGTATTCCTTTTAAGGAATCATAAAGGTGACACTTTAAGGGATTTAAAGGTCAAACATATTTTTTTTGTCCACAACAGGGGTCAAAGGTGGATCAAACATTAGTGTTACTTTTCTAAGCTTAGAATAATACATTTTCATGTAAAATATTATAATGTATTAATCATTTAAATTCATAGTAGAACATTTGGGGATACAGTGTCTCTTTAACTGTTATAGCACCCTGTATTGTATTGTTTATACATTGACTGTTTTATGTGATGTTTGAAGCCCATTTTCCCCGAGGGTGCTGTGGCTTCAGGTAATGCATGTAGGAGCATAGCAGTATTGTGTAAGTTTCCTTCATGGCACATCAAACAAAAAGGATCCTTGTTGGATGTCGCTCAAATACGCAGCATCTTCTGAGATATATTAACAGACTGCAGGCAGAGATGGTTCCATGTTTTGTTTTAATCATGCTCTATATAAAATGCATGCTCAATTATTTAATACACATGCAATTGTAATCAGATAATTTATTCAAAATGTACAGTTGGTTGTGTTTTATTCTTAAAATGCATGCAAAAGTAGCTATAAATTGTAATAACCATTTGTTTGCAAAATAAATACTTACTGTGATATTCAACATTGTTTGTGCTGCATTATTATTATGCAAATAAGCTCCTTCCCAAAGGCAATGAGTGGCTTTGATGGCTTCGATGTGCCAATTGGTGACACGGTCTACTTGTTTGTCTCTATCATAGCAAAAACAATGTATGGATGAGCTCAAGCGCGTTCAGCATTTTTTTTACCAGCAGGGTATTTCAAACTGATAATCATCTCCATTACTTGAATTGAAATGTGTTAAGAAGTTGTTTAATTAACTCAATAACTCGATGAACGACAAAGCTTAGCACATCTGTATATCAATGTTGTACAGTTAGATTTCCACATTTACATTCACTCCAAGCTACAAAATAGCATTTGAAGCCACACACTAGCATAAAAGAGCTGCAAAAACAATGCTATCTCATGAATAACTTATTCTTAATTATTAGTAGAATATTTAGACATTTTTAATTTTCTTTAAATTAAATAATGTTGTTGTTGTTGGGGCAACAGTGTCCTTTTAGTTAATATAACAGTATAACTTAAAAATAAATACTAAATACTATATGAGTTATAAAATACTATAATTACAAATGGGGGTGACAGCTGAGAGAGGGGGGAGATTATGCAATGTTTATAGTGCTGTATATCAAGCATTGAGAAGCACAACACAAATGTCAAAACGTTGACTATGTCCATTGGACGTGTAGCTACCGTACTCCATCTTGTTCCACTTTTATCCCCTCCATAATAATTCCTAGGAAGAAGTTATAACTCTACAAGTAGTATTTGGTTTGCAATACCAACAAAAGCGGTGATCAGGCACAAAACAAACTATCCTTTATACGTAGTTCTATGAATATGGTTATCAGCTTCACCCTACTGACGAGGCCCACAGAGGCCGAAACGTACGTCTGGGGTTTGCTGTATTAACAGCATTCTGAATAAACAATGCCACATTTCAGTAGGACTAATGGAAAGCTCAACAGCCTGCCTTTGTCCCTGTTGAGAAACAGTTTTGGCCTACAGTAAATAATGATTGCATGCAATAATTCATAAACTAAAACACTTTAATTTAAGAATAGATCTGATAGTGAGCAAAATGTTTTTTTTTTATATAAATGTGTAACTGTGTCCCATCAGTCATGAGGCATGGAGTGATATTGACGTGTTTGTGTGCGTTCTGCAATTACTCATGTGTGACTTTATGTGGATATGATTTTCGAGTTATTGAATAACTGATATATAAAGCTGTCAGTCATTGTGACGGGAGTCTGAGTTAAATAATCTGACATACATTTGATTATATTGTTCAAGCTGTGGAGGCAAATGCAGAAATAATGTTCCTGTCATATGATTTTTAAACACTGTCGGTACGTGAAAACCTTCAACCTACACGTGTGTATTTCTTGAAGAATTTTAATTCTACATATTATGGATATTTCATTAAAATGTCCAGATTTATGCGAAGCTTTTAGCTTGACGTTCAGTATCAAGAAGAATTTCAAAGTCCATTGATGTGTCATATTTATGATGAGCTTGACTAAATAACATACAGTTAATGAGTACAGTCTTTAATTTGATAACAATGTTATAGATAGTGTGATGTAATGGCGGCAGACAGTTGACCATTTTTCCCAATAAGATTGAAAACCTGGGAAGCAATAGTATGAGCCACGGATTCAAATAAGATCTCCATTCAGCTCTGTTGACTTTTCATAGCCACTTGACCAAAGAAGAGTAAATCACTGCAGGATGACCCTCAATCAAATAAGTTTTCTACGATGGAATACCCACATGACACAAGTAAGAATCTGCTAAACTTAAGATTTACTTTAAAAGTGCTTTGATATTCATGTAGTACATAGAAGGAGTCTTGGAATTCCATACAGACCACTGACTCAGTCTCATCATCTGATGCTCCCTGTCTTATTTAGGATAACATTTTAAATCTTACCCCAAATTAATCCTAAACCTTTGTATATCTCAACTCTATTCTCCACATACACTCCAACTCACTGCTCTCCCTCTGATCGGCGCCGCTCATCTACTATCATTACTTACTCCCATGCTCGTCTACAGGATTTCTCGAGAGTCCCCTCCACTCTTTGGATTCCCGACCTCTCTTCATTAGACTCTCCCACTAGTCTTCAGTCATTAAAAAAAGCACCCAAAGCATAACACTTACCTCCTGAGCTCAGTATTAACTTTAGACAAGGCTGTCCATTCTGGTCCTTTCACACCTCTCTACACATGGGTGTAGGCACTCGAGGGGGGATGAGGGGGACAAATGCCCGCCGGATTTTTCAATGTGTGTAGATAAAGCCGTTGTGTGGTATTTTTATACTATATGCAGTATCCCACTAGATTTTCACCCTTGTAACCCGTAACATTTATCCATCATGCAGTTAGCCTTTCCCCTCATGTCTCTATTACCTATTAGATTGTAAGCTTTCACGCGAGCAGGGCCCTCATATCCTCATATGCCAGTGCATATGTGCTGTCTTGTCTTATCTGTAATGTCTTCAGATATATGTCAAATGTTATCCGTCTATTACACCCTCAGCATATGGAATCTGCTAGCGCTCCACATATAAGATACAGTAACTCTAAGACATAACAGACAGGGGAGGAATTTAAAAGACTACATTTGAAATGGGCAAGACTGCATATAATGCATATAAAGGGTACTAAATCACAGGTTGTTTTTTGTTATTTACATCCACAAACATTCAACCTATTACTAATTATATAGCATTGAAACTATTGGACTAGAGTGTGCCTTTAAAGGACCACTGCATAATAAAAAATATATATATTTTTGGAGTCTAATAAGAACATAATTAAGCAGGAAAAAGTCATATAGCTCATTTATAATTAGAAAAAATGTATACATTTAAATGCCTCTGCTGGACCCTGGAGGGATCCATAATACACTGGTGGAAGTTTTGTGTGTGAGTGGGCGTTTACATTTCTGGAGAGATATGGTTGCATTTCCTGAAGCAAGGTGTCTGCTTCTAGGTCAGTGAGGGGGAATGATCTCAATCTTAGCTAATTATCTTAACAAAGGCTAATTGTTTCCTCTTTCTGCTGCTACCCAAAACACCCCCCTCTTGAGTCAAAATGTTATTTAACAAACACAAAATGGATTCCTGTACACATATACATAATCTACAGAATTCATATATTCCCAAAATGTTTTTTTAGGTCATGACTTACATATATTGTTCATTTTGTACATACTTCACAAACAAGTGACTTTTTATTTAACTGAAGTGGTCCTTTAATGTATCATAAAGTGATGCTTGTCCTTCTATCAGCATTAAGGTCATTATATTCAGTGTTGAGAGATCAGTGTATTAGAGGCATTTAGAAATCACCATTAACACTAATCACGGCAGATAAGGAGCTTTGATTAACTTCTGTATGCAGATCACCTCTATGCCAGGAGAGCCGCCAAATAATGTGCCTCTGACTCACATCCATAAATACCCTCTGTTTCAGATTAAACATGGTTCACCTTGTAGGAAAATCTATTGTGACAAACCCCTGACCTTTTCGTATTCTCGCTCATTATTTTCATGTGGCATTTTCAGGGATAAGTGGCCATGAATATCTCTTTGTACATCTTTCAAGACCTGTCAGCTCTCTGCTGTAAAATCTCAAAAACGATTTGACTCTCAGCCTTTTTTATATTGAGAATTTAACCCGTTTGAATGGGGGAGTTCCATTTTTTAAATATTATGTCCTGCTTTATCAAAAATCACTTAAGTCACATATTTGCCATCAGTCATTAAAAGGAGGTTTCAAAGGACCACTGTAGTCATATATTGTATATAGTTTAACACATTTGAAAATAAACAAAATGTTTGTAAAAAAAATAACACAGCCTTTATTTTGTTAGCTTCTTGTACTAATGCGGAAGCTGACATTTTCAAGTATTTTTTAAAAGTTCTTCTTAAAGAACATGAAAAACCAACAGTACTAGCCATTTTTTTGTAAAGTAAACCATTGCTGAGTTGTTCTCCATTGTTTGTGTTGCATTAATATACAAAGTGTTTTAATTGGTGACATAATCAATTATGGTTATTATGCAGGGAAATCCATTATGTACCTATATCAAGCACAATGAGCCACTATAAGCATATTTAGACTGACATTATTGTAATAATGCAGCACAAGCAATACTGGATATCTCAGGAATGATTCACTGTAGAATAAATTGGATAGTACAAGGGGTAACTAGCTGCAGTGCTCTTTAAGAAATGCTAAGCTGCCTCCTGGTGTAGAATGATCATTAAGGGCACAGAAAGGTGCCTATGATGGCTGTTGGCTGCTATGTAGAGATAGTATATGCATAGGTATGTATAAATGTGTGCTTCATGCAGGCAGGCGGTATGGGAAGGGGAGCAGCTATGGAGGATGCTATGATGGCTGTTTGCTGCTATGTAGAGATAGTATATGTATAGGTGTGTATAAATGTGTGCTTCATGCAGGCAGGCGGTATGGGAAGGGGGGCAGCTATGGAGGATGCTATGATGGCTTTTGGCTGCTATGTAGAGATAGTATATGTATAGGTGTGTATAAATGTGTGCTTCATGCAGGGGAAGGGGAGCAGCTATGGAGGATGGAAATCCACATTTTAAAACAGCCAGCGGCTTTTAATTAGGACTTATGGAAGGCTCATTGGTTTACAAGGAGGTATGAGCTGCAAGCCCAGTAAATAAAACAATAAAACAGTATTATGCAGTAAGTAAACAATATTATACAGTAAGGAATAATTGACTATAAAGGGAAAATATGGGCTGTGTAACACACAGGGTTACACTTGCCAGGTACTCTACCAGAGTAAGGGTGTAGATATACGTTTAGCTACTGCTTTAATACAGAGAGATACTAAAAAGCACACGCAACTGGTAAAAATAGCAAGGGAATCTTGAACGTAAAGTACACTTTATATTGCATATCAACTTCCCTTTAATGAAGCCATGACACCTATACAGATCATTAAATGAGTATTGTGATAGCATGTTCAGCGAATACAAATGAGCAGATCTGTAATTGTATTTCTTTCGTTAAGCGTCCTAATTAACGAGTCCACCATAACCATTTTAATAAGCTTTGAGTGTTGCTATGACAGTATCATATCACCAAATACTTACTTCTTGTGTTATATTACTAACATCTGAATAATAAAGCATAGGGAATAAGCAAGTGGGATAGAACTTAACATCAAACATTATTTTCAGACAAGGTGGAGGCATTGACAGTAAGGAAGGTTATGTAATTAATGTTATATTTAGTTATACATGTATATAGGTAGTACCTCAGACACAGATAGACATTTCTGCTCCATACCTGGAATCTTCATCTATAAAATAATTAAACACACTAATATCCCATGTATGCTGTGTTGGGGTCATAGCTGACTCCACTCACCTGTCAAATATCTCTAATATTATTATTTCTGGGGTAGAAGGATCATTGAGTGGCTGTTGGTTGCTATGTAGATATAGTATATGTATAGGTGTGTATAAATGTGTGCTTCATGCAGGCAGGCGGTATCGGAAGGGGAGCAGCTATGGAGGATGGAAATCCGGATTTTAAAACAGCCAGTGGCTTTTAATTAGGAATTATGGAAGGCTCATTAGTTTACAAGGAGATAAGGGCTGCAAGCCCTTACTACACTCACCTTTTTCCAAATATCTCTAATAATATTATTTCTTTACTAACCCTGATTGCCTTTCATAAAGGCTCTCAGATGGGTTGAAACTGTCGTTAGGCTTAAAAAAAAGTCTGGCTGCTGTTGCCCAAACTCTGTAAAACATGTATTAGGAATTTCTAACTACATTAATCTCTTAGTTCTCTAAAGAATAATCTATGAAGCCACGTTTAGGCAATACTTATAAGAGAGAGGTGAATATACTAACAAGAAATTGAGAAAATGGGGCACTGTTTGGGCATAATGATTTTATAAGTGTGTATGTGTTTTGCTGTATTCACCTAAAATGACTTTCTTAAAATCAAGTATTGTTTTAGGTTCTTCTTAAAGACAGAGTACTTGTACAGAGTACTAGCAATGTTTTTGTGAAGTAAACCATTGCTGAGTTTTCTCCTTTGTTTGTGTTGCATTAATATACAAAGTTCATCTCATTAATACTAGTTAGCTGGTTATTATGCAGGCAAATCCATTCCATACCTTTATCAAGCACAATGATTCACAATGAGCATCTTTACATTATCGTAATAATGCAGCTCAAGCAATATTGGATATCTCAGGAATTATTCACTGTAGAAGAAATTGGCTAGTATATTGGGTAACTAGTTACAGTGCTCTTGATCTGCCTCCTGGGGTAGAAGGATCATTGAGTGCACACGAATGAACCTCTGTTGGCTGCTATGTAGAGATAGTAGTTACAGTGCTCTTTATAAAGAAATAAACTTATTGTTAGAATCAGGGCTGTATTTTGGAGCCCCTAGGCAGTGAAGTGGAGGAGCCCTGTGAGTGAGTACGCAAGGTATGCACTGACTCATTTTTGCATTTTCTGTGCGTGTAAGTTCCCTTTCCTGTTGTAATTCTCCTGCTCTAGGTGGTTACAGCCTAGTAGCCAGTCTATGAACTGCAACATTTTTTTTTAAGCCAGTAAAAAAATGTATTAATAAATGGCGCCCCTCACAGGGAAGCGCCCCTGGGTGGCTGCTTAGTTGGCTTAATGGGTAATCCGGCCATGGTTAGAATGGCAGTGTCTTTTTCCAGGACTACTTTATTGGTCTTATAAAGAGCTCTATAAAAAATAGTTAGGAAGGGCTTGATAAGACAAAAATGTTTTATTAAACTTTTACTGTGTCTTTAAACAATAAATTGCATTTTAAATCAATCCCCCCAGGATGTAAAGCTCCAGATCTCTCCACCCTCTGAATGATGTATTGTGTCTGGAGTGGGAGCCGCCCAGGGAAAAGTACCAAATTGAAAACATTTTTAAACCTCTATGTAAAACACACATTGGTAGCAGACAGTAGTGTAACATGAGCTGCTGGCAATGTACACAAATACACTTTCTAGTCTACTCCTACTATCATACTGCAAGTATGATATGACTGTTTAGAGACCATTCCCCTTTGGGCAGCTCCCACTCCAGAGACAGTACATCATCCAAGGGGTGTGGAGACATAAGGAGCTCATGCTGGCTTGGGGCTTGATTAAAAAATAGTAATTTATTGTTTAAATGCACACTCAAAATGTAATAAAGTTATTTTCCTATGAAGCCTTACCTAACTATTCTTTGGAGAGCCCTTTACAAGAACACTAAAGTGGCCCTTTAAGTCGCCTATTGTCATTTAACTAGTTTTGTATGGAAAAAGATTATAGCACCTTACAAATAATACATTTCTTGCATCATGACAAGGGGCGGAGCTACTAGTGGTGCAGGTGGTACAATGCAACAGGGCCCTCCTCTAGAACGGGGCCCAGTGCTGTGTAATTTTAATTTGCATTTTATTTATTTTTTCTTACACTGGCCCAATGTTTCACATTGAAACCCCCCATCCCCCCCCCCCAGAGGAAAGAGTCATGGATGGGTGCTGTTGTAATAGCAAGGGGTCTTGAATGAATGAGTTGGTATAAACCCCCACTCATGGGGAGGACAACATTTTTTTCTTGCACCAGGGACCTCCATTCTCTAGTTCTGCCACTTCATGAGGATATCGCTCCCTGCCTTACTGAGGTTAAATGACCACTGCCCTACAGAAGAATGACATGTGATATATGTCATCATGTTTTTAGGGAAGGAAAAAATGTCTGCCCTGGATGATGTCAGTTAGTGGGAACAGTGTATGTCATGTTGGTATGGCAAAACTCTGAATGTTTCTGGGAGAGCCCATAGAATAATTATCCAAGTACAGTAATAGGTTAAAAATACTGGGTGAAGCATATGTCCAACCTTCTGCCAAAGCCAACATTTGAAGATAAAGATGTCATTGTCTTCTCCAAGGGGATGTGCAAATCTGCAAGCCTTTCTAAATAATCTGGGGAATGTGATTGGTACCCAGCTTATTTTAAAGAATCACTGCACAATGAAAAAATATTTGTTTTTGAGTCTATTTGAAAGCACAAAGAAGAAAGAAAAATTCATACAACTAGCTTTGTTTCAATTTTGATGCCTCTGCTTGGCCCTGGTGGAATCCATGATACATAGTTGGAAGTTGTGTTTGAGTAAAACATTTACATTTCCGGAGATATGGCTGTATTTCCTGAAACAAAGAGTCTGCTTCTGGGCCAGTGAGGGGCAAGGGATATAGTGTCAATTTCAATCGAATCCAATTATATTAACATAGCTTCTCTCTTCCCTCTTTCCTCGCCATTCTCTCCACTGAACAACTCAATGGCTCCAATACTACACCACCAATCTAAGGATACATCCATCATCCTAACTGGAGACCCATTTAAAATATATAAATCCAATGAAAATCCCTGGTCTGGATCTCCTCTAGGCTGGTCTTCCCTCTCTCTGTGAATGTGAAATGGCTATGGTATTATAATAAAAAAGCCAAGGTAGCAACACTCATAAACTATGTCTGCGACAATTATAGTACACCATAAAATACAGTACAAGTTTTTCATGTACTGTAAGGGTTAACAGGACAAAGACTGTCCATTATAGAGTGTATTGTATGTCTCCCTAGTCACAGTATGACATCTGGACATCCCAAGCATCACAAATATGTAACTATATTAAAACCCACTGTTATGTCGCTCTGGCTCCTACTAAATAGTTCTTGATGTTTATTAATGACTTACCTGACTTGTTATACATGTTTAAACTTAATTACTGATGGGTGGCTAGTCAGTGACCCAAAATATAGCCACAATTCCCAGACCTCTGTCAAAGTACTGAAGATATTCATTGTTACAGGGATTATTATTATTATTATCATTTATTTGTAACGCGCCAACATATTCCGTAGCGCTATACATAAGTTGAGTTAGAGGCAATGACAAGTTAAAGATTCACACATTGCAAAGAGTGGATGGCCCTGTCTTTGAGCTTGGAATCCAGTGTCCATAGCTCTTTCCCTAAAGCACCTTGCAGGATTGAAACTCGCAGACTTACAATCTAAAGGTTAAAGGGATAGGAAATGGAGATACTTTTTGAGACTTAAATGGCAAGTAAGGGAAGCCACTGCCAGGGATAAAAAAGGCATAAACAACACTGTTAGGGATATATATATATATATATATATATATATATATATATATATATATATATATATATATATATATATATATACATGTATCATTGGAGCCCAGGCTCCTAAAATGTGTACTTCTGACTTACTCCAAGGCTCTTATAAACCATCTGTTTGGCTCCTATAAAATCTTCCTGGCTCCACCCAGTTATATATATATATATATATATATATATATATATATATATATATATATATATATAGATATATATATCATTCAGCTTGAATAATTTTGCCTGATTAACATGTTTCCTAACATTATGTCCTGCACGTTAAATTCAAATTGTTTGTTCCATTATGGTACAGGTTTCTTTATGAAAATTAAGTTAAGTTTTAGAATTTATATTTTTGTTATATATATATATATATATATATATATATATATATATATATATATATATATTTATATTTATATATATATATATACACACATATACATACAAAAAGTTTAATATAGTCAAGGGACAATGGACAAAGAACAACATGTAACCAGTATATTATTTAACCATTTGGAAACTTCAGGTAAGATATATGATATATTTAATAATGCAGTGAAGGTCCAGAAAAAAGGGTGTATCCAATTGACTATCTGTGTTATAATGTTTGTAGATGGATGGATGGATAGATAGAAATTTAGTTATGTTTGAACAACAAAATATACATCAATAAATCTTTAGAATAACTAAAATTGAAGTATTCTTCCCTAATACATAATCCAACAAAATTAACTGTGGGTTTAATGTTCCTGCACAATTCGTTTTTATGATTACGACAATCATCTTGCAATGCTATTATCTAGTACTATATGATAACAAACCAGTGACAGCCTATTCTGCCTAATCTCTTTAATTTAGCATTAAAATACAATTGTTGATCTTGGGATTTACACTGTAATTTCCTTTTGTGGTAGGAAAACCCACTCCTTCAGGGTGTAGATAATACACTAAATTATTCCTGGGTGTTAGATATGAATCAGCAATGTCATTGATTCCAAACATTTACATACATTGTGTCATATACATGCTATATTCATTTATCTGTAGATTTTAAATAATAAGCACAATATCTATATAGAAAAGGTACAAGGAATGGAACCAAAATAATAAGGGGAAATGAGTGATTAAGCTATGATGAGAGAACTAACCAAATTAGGCTTTATTTTACCTTTTTATATAAATACATCCATAGTAGATATAAAGCTTTGTCAGGTGAACTTTTTTGCCAAGAGGTTAACAAGTAAATAGAAACCATCCCCAGAGATTAGAGGGAAACATATTTCACCTTAAAGAAAGAAAATGGGTCTACAAAGTAAGTCATATTGTGGAACTCACTATCAAATAAAGTTAACTAGAAAATATGATTGTTCCAGGAAAAATTAGATTTGCAGTATTTGTGATCAGAAACAATTGGCAATGTTTTAGTGGTGTTTTTTTTGTCTTCATCTGGATCAATGAACAAAATACATGGAACAGAAGATATCTAAAAAGGTAGAACTGTATGGACCAATAGTCCTTTTTGCAACCTCAGTTACTGTGGTAACTGTGTAAAAAGGTATTTGTTGTTGTTGTTTAGTCATTCAGTCGTGTCCCACTCTCCGTGACCCCATTGACACAGGCACATCTTGTGTCTGTGTGTGCTAATTCATAAGGTTTTCTTGGCAACGATACTGGAGTGGGCTGCCAATAATTTCTCCAGTGGACCGTGATTTGTCTGAACTCTCTGCTATGACCTGCCCATCTTGAGTGACCCAAAATAGTTTAGCGCACAGCTTCACTGAGATTTACAAGCCCCCTTCACCACGACAAGATAGCGATACACAAGGGAAAATAAGTATATGCATAGCAGCATAATCAATGCTTACCTGTGTAAACAGTAACAAGTGGAGTTCTCGGATGAAGCTGTGGAGTAACTTCCTTGCCTTACTTTCCACCAGGACCCTTCTGCCCCTGAGCAGGAATCTGCACCAGCGCATGGGAGGGGGACGAGGGGACTGTGCTGGGCCAGCTCCGAGGGGGCTTCAGTTTTCTCCTTGGATGGGATGAGAAATGCCTGCTATCTGTTCTAAGCTGCGAGCATAGCAGCCACAGGCAGTGCTGGGGTGGGAGATGCCTCCTCCTCTCTGTGGCATCAAGACTGTGTCCCTGTGTGTGGTTTGCTCCCAGAGAATGAGTTCTGCCCTTTTCACATAATGTGGGAGAGGGGAGAGAGCTTCCTCTCTCCTGCTCAGTTAAGAAATGTGTCACCCTTTGAGCAGCTCTCGTGCTCATTACTGCCCACTACACAAAGCATGCTCCTCCCTTCCCTAATAATGACGGGGTGGGGGGATCTGCAATATATGCAGAGAGAAACTAGCGAGCAGGTGCATGGATGGATTGGCACATCTTGATAAAGTCACATTATTTAGTTCTGTATAATTGCATTTCACTGAACAATTAGCTGGTCTGATACCCACAGACTCTCTTCATTAATCCTCTGCTTGTGGAAATGATCTTGTAGCTGGTAACAGGACTTGTCAGTGTCAGTTTCTCTTTGCTGGACCCAAAACAAGCCTCCCTGGCACCTTCACCTCTTGAACTAAGTTAGTCGACTTGTGACGTTATTCACATTTTCTCTTACAAAAGTATTTAGTAGATTGTAAGCTCCTGGAGCAGGGTATTCATCCCGGCTTAAGTTATGCTTAGCTTGTTGTTTAGTCGTTCAGTGTTCCCTGACCCAATGGACAACAGCACGACAGGCACATCTTGTGTCAGGTTGTGCTAATCCATTAGGTTTTCATGGCAAAGATACTAGAGTGGGTTGCCAGTTCTTTCTCCAGTGGACTGCGATTTGTCTAAACTCTCTGCTATGGTGACCCTACATGCTATAGCTCACAGCTTCAGTGACTTAAACAAGCCCCTTCACCACTACAAGGTAGCGATCCAGAATGGGATGCTAAGCTTAGATGTGTATAACCCAAGCATTCCTTTATTGCATACACTGTGCCATTCTGCTGGAAGATTGTTCCTCTTATCTAAAACCATTTGTGTAAAGTAGTATTTCTACAGATGACCAATGAACCTTTCCCTCTTGAACTTAAATCACATCCTTTTCTTCTGATATTCCACTTTCAATGCTTATGGTCTTTAGTTGTTCTTCCATGTGTACTGCACTGCTGAATATGTTGGTGCTTATTAAATAATAACCATAATGCATACATTGTCCTTCTCTGGAGGGTCTGGGTACATAATTCATATTGTGCTGCCACCTTTCACCTTTTTGTACAAGTAGGATTCATTGATCTGTTCTTTCCTGTCGATGGCATTTCAGCACCTGGACAGCACCTTTAGCCACAAATACCGTATTGGTCCGAATATAAGCCGCATCTTTTTTCCGATTTTTTTAACTTGCGAGTTACGGGTGCGGCTTATATTCACGACCGTAAAAAAATAATTGCCGATTTGCGAACTTGCTTGTAACGCGCGCGGCTTCTATTCACAAATGCTAAATTACTGCCAATTTGCGCGATTGCGAGTTAAGGGTGCCGATTTTCGTGCTTTAGACTGCGGTATTGAATAGCGATTAACGGTTTTAGTGATTCTAACATCCTGTAAGGCCTGTAACCTGCAAAAAAAGCTACAGTACTAATTAGAAAGCCTATTTCTTGCAATGGCTGATCACTTTGAGAGTCTTTTTCTCTCCAATTTTACGGGTGCGGCTTATATTTGAGTACTATCTTTTTTCTATTTTTTATCCTTGAACTTTACGGGTGCGGCTTATATGCAGGTGCGGCTTATCTATGGACCAGTACGGCAATTCAATAGAAATACAGTAAAATCTGGTTATCCGGCACCTAACCATCCAGGACTCTCAAGCAACCGGCACTCCTGCTAAAACGGCATAACCGGCACTATTCGGCAGTTCAAGACTGCACAAAAAAAACTAACTTTTTTCCTATTTGTTTTTTTCTTGACCAAAATGGCATTTCGAGGGGTTTTGAGGGGTTTAAGGGTCATTTAGACCCTTTTTGGGGGCACTCCCGATTAACCGGAAACTACACTTATCCAGCAATAGATAGTCCCCGTGGGTGTTGGATAACGGGGAGTTTACTGTAAAATGTTTCACTGGAAATAGCACATTTATGTCCTTCTAGATCTCAAGTGGACAACATTATTATCAAGCCCCTTTTTTAAAAGGGTTAAAATCCACTGCATGGAATAGAGTGATTTGATGGTGTCACAGATGCAATGAAAAGAGGAAAACAAGAAATAGAGGTTATGATTTGAGGCTTAGATAAATACTACTTTACAGAGAGAGTAGTGAATAGATGGAACAATCATTTAGTGGAGGTGGTAAGGCCAAATATTCAAAACGTCACTGTTAGTGATATATAGAGTGACTATCAGGAAGTTTAACACTACAGGTTCTTTAGGAATTGAAATGTGTTTAGAAAATGCATTTTTCTACAGTATACTCACATTGCAGATTTCATTATCATTACCTCCTATTTGTAAAGTGGCAACGATATTACGTTGAGCTAGGGTACAGTAAATACAATCCAATACAACATAGTAATTGTTTACAGGACCAGGTTGCAGATATGTACTGACTGGCTGCAGACTCAAATGTATCTATCAATCCGCCTTTCCCATCCAACCACTAAGAGTATTCTGTATCTCTTACTAATAGGAGATAATTGCCAGCAATTGCTAAATACTCACTTGGGTCTCTGAATCTATTGCCTTGTGCAAAACAAAAAACTGGGCATGCTCAGACCCAAGGGAGTAACTAAGCACATGGCTTACACCAAGGGCAATAGATTGAGGGGATCATTCATCCAGGGGTGGATCTACCAGGGGTGCAGTTGGTGCAGTGCACCAGGGCTCTCCTCTGGGGGGTGGGGGCAATGATGTGTAATGTTTTTTGTATTTGTTTATTTGCGTTTATTTTCTGTAGCTTAGGGGCCCCCCTGGAGCCATCTACCCTGGGCACCCCCTTTGTGCCTCCTTGGCCGCACACAACCCTGGTCTGGCTAAAAAAAAGAGCATTTCTACTGAAGCTCCAAGAGGTGGCAGTGTGGAGCAGTTCAGCACACTGGGGATGTGTATCAGGTAAGAGAGCAAGGGCTGCAAAGTGGCAGGAGACTACAGGGGCGTGGGTTTTGTGAGGGGAGCAAAGGAAATAGGGATGGGGGCAATGTGAGGTGAGAGCTGAGAGGAGTTGGGTGCTGTGCAGGGATGGATACTGAGAGGGGATGGCTTCTGACAAGGACTGGGTGCTATGTAGGGATGCATTGCAGAGATATTATACTTATATGTGTGTATATATGTATATGTATGTAGATGTGTGCATATATATATCTCCATAGAGGATGTTGCTGGAAGGTCAAGCATGCACGTCCTGGAGCTCTGCTGCAGGCACAGTAGTTTCGCAGAGGCAGGAGGTAAGGGTAGGGGAGCAGCTATAGAAAGGGGTCTTGGCAATATTTACTGTTATGGGAAGAGGTCTTTGCAAGGGGAGCAGTTATCGGAAGGGGTCTGGTGGAGGAGCACTGAGTAATGCAGAGGGGGGCCCCAATTTGTTTTTTGCACCAGGGCTTTCAATTCTCTAGTTCTGCCACTACATTCATCTCAAGACACAAACACCTGAATAGCTTGATCTGAAAGGCTAACTGACAGGGAAAATATGCAAACTTCAGTTATTTTTATTATGTTTAATGACATTCACTTAATAAAGTACTTGGTATTACCTATAATTAGCTGATACTATATTTAGAACTTCAGCTGTGTCATTTTAATAGGCAAGGACACTGATCAGATTGTGCTAATTTATTGGTTGTTACTTGCAGTCACCATGTTCTGTGATAGTTAGTATTTTTTAAAAAGATCAGTCAATACTAGGGTGATCAAATATGCCACCTTGTCTGTGTCCTTACTGCATCAAAATTGCACATTATCCTGTATGTGAACAGAATTGTGGTGCATACAGCTTACAATCTAATTGTTGGTTCCTGAAACCATGGATATAAAAGTATATAAGATCTTAAGGACCCACCAGTGAAATTTAACTAAGTTTCCCAAATTCACTCATTTAATTTTTACAGTTAAAATGAAGCTTAGAGAGACTGCATTTTCAAAGTCTTTAAACTTATGAAACACACAACAAACATCAATGAAAAACATCCAATTTGCAGCAATTATATTTTTCCTGTTTGCAGTCTGGTACAGATAATTGCTACTTGTTTCACCCACAGAGGTCTAGTAGAAAATGTTCCACATGTATTTCAAAAAGGGTTCTGACCTTTTGTATGATTTGACATTCAATATAATTAAGACTATTAAGCTTCATCATTTGTAAGGGATATGACTACTGTATATAGATGTAACTATGTTCATTACAAGGTGCTGTACAAGGAGCTTTTTCATCCTACAAAATTAACTATAGCTGAGGGTTTAAATCATAAGCAGTTTAGCAGGACTGGACAATTTTATAATCCTAATTTATTTGGGGTGAACACTGTACATAGATTGTGTTCAACACCAGGCTGTGTTCCCAGGGCCGGCTAAGTTCCTGGGTGGATTTGAACTTGCAGTAGAGGTAGAATGGGCACCATAGACCTCTATGGGGGACCATGGATCTGATTGAGCCAACAAGGGTAGTTATATAAGTTGTCAGACAACAATTAAAGGTCAAGTGGTGTCAAGTTATTTGCAAGTGATATCCCTTTGATCTATTGTCTTGTGGTTAACCACTAATTGGTATATACTTGACCCCAGCCATTGTTCCTGACCCCTCATACAAACTAATAGAGAGGAATTGCCAAATGTTATGGAAGTCCTGGTCGCAAGCTAAAGTGAATATACCCCAGAGGCCACTTTACTCTCCTAGCTGACTCCTCTCTGCCTAAATAAAGGTACCTTGATCTGAGAGTAGGTCAGCTAGGGAATGGGTACACCTGTACCATATCCTCCACCCACCAATATTGGGCACAAACAACATCCCTTCCCATCTGATAGGGTATCAGGAGCCATTCACAATGTGCACCACCCTCCATTAGTTTCCCTGATTAGAGGAAGTCCCTCTCTAGGACAGAAGCCTGTCCACCCTGGATCCCCACTCTGGCTAAACCCTGATGGATCCCCACTCTGGCTAAACCCTGATGGATCCCCACTCTGGCTAAACCCTGATGGATCCCCACTCTGGCTAAACCCCAAAGGATCCCCACTCTGGCTAAACCCCAAAGGATCCCCACTCTTGCTAAAACCCGGTGGATCACCACTCTGCTTAAACTCAGACTCCTTCGCCAAGACACCCTGTCTCCAACATTCACAATATCCCTGCAACCCCCTGCTGAGTTAAGAGGAAACTTATATTGCAGAGGATGTTACTATCTGCTCATAAGGATTTTGGCAGCTACCTGTTCTTTCAGCAGAGCTAATGGGAAGCATATTAGTTTGCAACTAAACATCCTTCAGATTATGTAGGAGACAGAAACAGCTGAGAAAGGGAAATGGAAGCCTTCAGTAAAGAATTATTGCATATTAGTAAAGTCTATGCATTCTGAATTTATTTTTCTATTATTAAGCTTGGATACTGAAAAAATAACCATAGTGATCCTTTAACTCCAACACTAATCCCAAGACACCAAGTCTCCGATAACAGATTCCTGATAAATGACAACATCCATTTAGCTGAGGCAAAGTAAAGGCTTTGAAACAAATGGGTTCACCATTTATTTAATATCTGTGTGAATATACTGCAGCTAGTATCTAATTCCCTGTATTTAAATATATAAAATGATGCTTCAATATACTTAGTTTATATAAGTGCTAATGATGAGAAGAAATACTTCAATATACAATATTCTTTTGCTTCATAATATAGTTGTTGTTTTTTTTGCTTACTGATGTAAAAGTTCAATAAACTTTGTATCTGCCAGGTCTTATCTTCCTTGTTGACAGCATTAACTATGTAAGCTTTCCATTATCTTACATTAAAACTTCCATGGTTATGTTTGTAGCAGTTGTTAGCTCTTTAATTCTTATTCATATTATTCTTGCTTTCAATTTGGGATATTTTACTCAGGTAAAATGCCTGGAAACCTTACCAGGGAGAACAGCAGAGGTTCCAACTTTGGTAGTATTTTTTAAGACTATATTATAATTCAGTTGAAGGTAATTAAAATTCTAGTATTTTCTTACTTTCAACCATTTTCATCCACCCACCAACTATAGACTTGTGTCTCTTTCTAATTGGGGATTATTGCCAATAATTAATAATTCCATCAAGGGTTTAGTGTAAAGCCATATAAAACTGGCAATACTGAATGTGTGCAGCCCCCGGAGAGTAATTAGCTTAATCAGCCCAGGCTAGTTATTCCCTGAGGTCTACACACTCAGGGCCTCATTCTATTATCGGACGTAGGAGATGCGGGGCCGCAAGGACCGTCCGCAAGCTATTTGCCTATTCTATTCCCTTCCGGCCGGGGATTCCGGCAGGCTTGCGGCCGGCGCCTTGTTATCCCTTGCCGCAAGAAAATCCTGGTTGCTATTCAATTGCTCCGGGAACCCTCTCTGCAAGGCTAAAACCGAGCCGCAGCTTACTTGCAGCAAAAAGGTCCCGCAGGCACACAATTAAGCACATAACAAAGCCATAATAAAGCCATCCTGCACTCTGAGGAGACTATAAAGTGATTGTAGGTGTTAGCATTAATAGCACAACATTCCCCTACACTAAAATCCGTAAATACATTTTATTTTAATTTATGTCAAATATCTGTGGAAAAAGTCCAGAGGGCTTGGAGCACCTCAGACCCGCCCACGCTGCGGCCGGAAAATAAACAGTTAATGTAATCTCGGATTTGGGCTGATGTGCAAGCTTGAGAGGGGGTTGCTATTAATCCTCATTTCCCCATTATGATCCCTAGCATTTACAGAGCTTTACAGTGCCGTCTTGAATTTATTTTTGCTTTGAAAGATTTCTGAGCTTACGGCCGGTTGCAAGATATACGGCCGCCGTAAGGGGATATCCTTGCGGCGCCATATAATTGAATTGCAAGGTAACGGGAGCCCCGCAAGGAATCGCAGCTTTGCGGACGATTTACGGCCGATAATAGAATGAGGCCCTCAGTATTTCTATTCATATGCCTTTATACTGAAAACAATATACCTCTCCATCTTTCCTCTACCCATCTTTTTCTACTTGTGGGTCTTTTCTCTCACTTTTCTCTTTTTCCTGCCCCCTCTAGATGTCCACTTTCTCTTTCACCTGCCCTCTCGTTCCTTTACCTTCCTTTTCTCTGCGTCACCTGCCTACTCTTTCCTTTGTGTACTCTCTCTGTATCATCTTCCTACCCTCTACAATCTCACATGCCATCTCCACTCCCACCTCATCCCTATTTCCTCAACACTATCCCCAAATATTACTCAACTCTCTCCGCTACCCGTCCTCCTCTCAGCACCACCTGTCTCCACTCTCACTCCCCACCTCCACACTTGTGTCGAATCTCCCCATCTCTATACTGTTTCACTTGTCCATCTCTCTGCCCTCTTTACCTCCTCCCTACCCTTTCTCCCTTTTCCATTCACTCCATCCTCCACTCTCTTGTCATCCTTTTGTCCGTTAGACTTTTTCATTCTCTCCTGCTCATCCTTGAACTAAGTTAATCAATTATTTCCAATTAAAAAAATAAATCCGTTCTCTACATTGAACGAAGAACTGTATATGTGCTAAAAACTCTCTCTATTCATGCAATAAACCTTTAAATTAACCCTGTCAGCTTCAAATGGAGTGTCTGCCAAGAGAGGATATAATCAGAGATCAAGGATGTGTTCCCTGCTCCTTGCAAACCAAGGTGGATGTGACTGAACATGCGGGCACTAGTGAGATTACTTCCCCCTCTTTCTTTTAAAAGATGTAGAGAGAAAAAATGTTCTCAGTTATAAAAGTGCATTTAAAAATTCATGGGCCTTTTGTAATGCTTCATAGGCAGCAGGCCTGTGCTGTGTGACAACCTGATAGGCCTCTGTCTGCCAGGAAACGTGTAAATAAAATGCAAGCTTGGTAAAGCTCTGAATACGGATACGATCTGTTAATTATATGAGCAGTTAGAATTTAATAGGATATTTGAGTTTCTGCTGTTGGTGACAATGATGGTAGTACTAATGCTGACAGTAATATATATATATATATATATATATATATATACATGCATACACACACACACACATATATATATATATATATATATATATATATATATATATATATATATATATAGTAAATAAATAGTACATCTGTGTTCATATTTGAATGTCTTAAGCAAGTTAAAAACCTGCTTCCGGCTCAGAATTCCAAGAAAAACGTTATTACACTGCATTCTGGGAAGTTGAGCTGGGACATGCAAATGTGCCCACAAATTACTCACTCTTCAATCCATAGCCATTATCAAACGTGGCTTCCTTTAAGCTTATGCATGCTGCATTATTACTTACATTACTACAGCTTTAATGCAAAGCCAAGATTGGGTTATACACAAGCTGAGTATCCTATCTATGTACAGCAGTTTCAAGCTTACTGGCTATCATCAGCATAGAGCGGGATCTCAGCCTGTATGTGGACTTTATGAGTAGGTAGTTCACCACAACAATCATTTATAATATGGTGGGCAAAAGAGCGATAGAAGCCCTCCACCGTACAGTAGTCTATCACATATAATATTTGTCAAACTGCGATTCATCGTCACACATGCAACAAATCGCAGTTTGACAACTACGACTGCCGCAAGTTGGGCACGCATGCACATAGCGCGGCGTAAGCCGTGCATGAGCATTGAGCAACGGGCTGCACAGGCGCATAGCGCCGGAGAGAGATAGGAGGAGGGGAGACACACAGGGAAGGCGGGGAAAGACAGAGAGGAGAGGTGGGAGAGACACAGGGCAGGGAGAGGAGTGGGGAGAGACACAGGGCAGGGAGAGGATGGGGGAAGAGACACAGGGGAGGGGCGAGACACACAGGGGTGGGAGAGGAGGGGAGTAGACACACAGGGCAGGGGGGGGAGAGACACAGGGGAATGAGAGGGGGTAGAGACACAGAAGAGGGGGGAGAGATACAAAGGAGTGAGAGGAGGGGAGAGAGACACAAAGGAGTGAGGGGGGAGAGACACAGGGAAGGGAGAGAAAGGGGGAAGAGACACAAGGGATTGAGAAGGGGGAGAGACACACAGGAGGTAAATAGGGCGGAACAGACACATCTCTCTCTCTCTCTCTCTCAAGAGGATCAACCTCTCTCTATCAAGTCTGAAGCAATACTAACATGAGATGGAACCCTCAGTTTGAATAAAACAGCAGATGAAGAGAGAGTGGAGACAGCATCCGACACCATCAGGTAAATACATACATGGGGAATAAACACAACGTAGTAAAGGAAACATATATATATATATATATATATATATATATATATATATATATATATATTTATATACACATATGATATACACATATGTATCAATATATACATGAGAGAGCAGATCACTGTAGTCCACATTGATATATTTCCTGTTGGACAAACATCTCACTTCTATGTGGAATTTAATGGCAGCATTGTACAATTCTGGATTGTATTTTATAGGATCCTTGCACGCCTTCAAGCTGCAATTTATATCAAAAATATCCTCATCGGAGACAGGAAGTACTTGTATGTCACTATACAATAAGAAGGATATATATAACTAGCAACTTGCCCGTCAAAAATGACGGGGCAATAAAATTGTAAGCCATGGCAATGCTGTTTGACACACAATGTAAAGCTTTTTCTACTCTGAGGACCTTCGGCGTGCATTGCGAGCCTTATTTGTGTAAAGCGCATTTTAGATTCGTAATGTGTTAGTGTTGTAAAATGAGCTGTTTGTCTAGGTGCTACTCGGGTTGCAAGCATATTCTGTGCTACCTATGTGTATTTTTGTACCTCGTACGTCCCTGCCAAAAGTCGTACATGCTTTGCGGTGTTTTGGGCATTTCGGGATCGTGTAGCCTCGTTTTCATTTTTTTCGTCAGCCATTTTCTCGCTTAGCTGATTTTGAATTTCCTAAACTCTTTCAATTCAGCTTTAATTAGCGTGCAACTGGCAGATGTCATGGCTGTCCCATCATGCTCTGTGTTTTTTTTGTATTGTTTTTGTTTTGAATGTACGCATTTCGGCCGTTAACTTTGTATTTTTCCGACCTTGTATTTTTGTTTTCTAAGTTATGCGGGTCGTACGTCCTTGTCAGTGTTTTCTGCGCTTCGGGGTCGTTGAGCCTCATTTTCATTTTTTTCAGCCGCCATTTTTTTTCTCGCTTAGCCGAATTTCAAGTGGCGAAACTCCTTAAAATCGACTTTAATTCATGTGCAACCTCACCCCAGACATCCTGGCTGTCCCCCATCTGGTGTGTGAGGTTTTTGTTATGTTTTTTATTATTTTTCAGTGTTTTTTGATGTGCGCGTTTCGGCCGTTAAGTTCGTATTATTGTGACCTCATATTTTTTTTTTTTCTAAGTGTCGCAGCGTGTTTTTTTTTTCAAAGTCGCACTTTTCTGGAGTTCTTTTGTACTGGGAGTGAGGAGCTGTAGAGCCTCCGCTTCGCGAGGGGCCACATTTGCAGCCTGCAATGAGCCGGCTGCAGTCGACTCATTGCTGTCAACGTTGGAGCCTCTATTTGTGGCCAGAACTGCGTCCCTCACTTTGCGTGGTGACGACTCGCAGTTTGACAACTATTATATGTGATATAATTTCTATGCTGTCATCAGAGCTCTAGGGTCACAGAGGTCCAGCTTGTTATTCTAGGGATACTTTACAAAGCAATTCAACAAACTATGTAAATACATCCACCCCTCCCAGCATAGGGGCATGCATTAGTGCAGGTGGCATTTAAGCAAAGAGAGGTTATGACTTTTGAATAGAGAAGGAGGAAGGGAAACAACAACAAAAAGGAAAAAGAGAAGACAATAAAAAGAGGAACCAAATGGAGAAGAGGTGAAACAGGGTGAAAGGAGATGGCTGGTGGCTCATCAAGGAGAAACACAAAGGGCATCGAAAAGTATTGTCTGTCTAAACAGAGCATGTAAGCCTCTCAACAATTCACAGCAGGCATCCTATTAAACTAAATATGGAAATAATGGCTCCAAGCACGAAAGCAGGCATTAGAGAGCTGAAGGAGCTCATTGGCTCATTTAGGACTGAAATTAAAGCTGACATGCAAAAGATAGCTACTGATCTAACTAATTAAATCAAAGCTCTGGATGCCAAAGTCATTCAACTAGAGGAAAAATATAGCAATCTCCTTAAGGGTCATGAGGAGTTGGAAGAAGGGGCTATGTTACGGGACGAACAGAGTCAACTCCAATCCTACCAGGAGGACTCGGAAAATAGATCAAGGCGACAAAATGTAAGAATACATAATTTGCAGAGTCGGTGCGGGACTTGCCTGTTTACATGATGGAGCTCTTTAAGGCTCATTTACCAAACTTGGAGGAGGCAGTGCTCATGATTGACAGAATACATAGAGCATTGGACAGACAGCCCCCTCCCAATGAAAGGCCAAGAGACGTTATAATTTGGTTTCACTACTTATCTACGAAATAATTGTTTGTGAAGGAAGCCAGGTCAGGAGTTCCTGAAATAAGGTGTTGTACACCCAGCATTTTTTCAGACCTTTCTAAAGTTACCCTATATAAGAGACGATCTCTAAAACCGATACTGGAAGAGATGGGAAGTTCTACGCTATTTGCACACTTGAAGGAGTGGATCTTCTTTGTTCCTGGAATCTTGCAATTCAGGAGTCTCCTGACCTGGAGCAAGGAGACCCTCCTCGCCCACAAAGAAAACCCAGAAAGCGAAATGAATTGGTAGAATCAATGTTGAAAATACAACACTTGTGTTATGTAGCACCGATTAATTTATTAAGACAAGTTTATAGACATCTGGTTCCTCCTGGCTGAACTTTGGTAAAATGCTACCGATATCAAGGAGGAATTACAGACTATGAAAGACCTATTTTTCAAACAATGTGGTTGTTGTAGACATGCTCTAACTGTTTTTCTTCCATTAATAGGGGTAAGACTATTTGTAGTCTTGAGCAACTGCTGATAACTTTATCAAGCCTATCTGTAGTTATATATTTGGTATGGAGAATGATCCTATGTACCACACTATAATGTATAGTTGTTTAAGAGTTAAAATTTGCAGAGAGGGCATGGGGGTAAAGTCAATCTTTGTTCAAAGTGGTAATTAAACTCTCTGTGAGAGAATGTACCAGGAATAGCCCCTGTGAAAGATGTTTATTTGTTAGTTTAAATAGGTGACCCGTGCTTGTATCTGTTACCTTTTTTATGGATACATTACGGTTCACCTTTAAATGTAGAGGACAGCTACTACTCTCCTCTGTATTTGCAGTTTTGTAAATTATTATATTCTAAAAAGTTTATTTTTCAAGAGCAATAACTTAGAGGATAATTAAATAAACTAGCTGCATACCAACTTTTTGGCGGTGTGCGCATATACTAAGTTTGATCTATTAATCAATCTATTAACCTTTATCTTTTCGCTATCTCATTTTATTTACTTTCAATTTGTGTATTATTTTAATTAAAAAATTTTTATCTATTTATTTTGAGTTCTGATTTGTCCCTATTCCCTTACTTTCCTTCCATACCCTTCCTGATATCTAATAGGTGATAAATCCCGAATTGAGAAGGTTGGTCTCAAGGTGCAAGTTCTGATCTGACAACTGGGAGTGGACAGTCACATTAATAGGTGAGTCATGAGTCTTAAGATTGTAACCCATAATGTCCAAGGGCTGAATGGCTAGGTAAAGAGGGGGATTGCTCTCAAGGAATACCATAGATTGGATGCTGATATAGTTTTGTTGCAGGAAACACACTTTAAAAAGAATTAAACCCTGAAGAACTGGGGACATTTTTTTCCGCAGACTTTTCATGCTACCTCAACAGAGAAAAAGAAAGGTGTCTCGATTTTAATTCACAAGAGGCTGAACTTTCAGCACACAAAAACATACAGAGATGGCCAAGTAGGGTACATTGTAGTGCAATGGAGTGAGGTGTCTTTACTAAACAAATATACTCCAAACGTGGACCAATCGGCCTTCTTCCACAGAATCTCTGATTTAATGATCACACTACAGCATTCGGCATGGGTGGTCAGAGGAGATATGAATTAGACCCAATGAGGGAGAAAACTAGAGATGTTCCCTTTCCTTGATCCCAACAGCAACAAAAGCAATTAAATCCTTAATCAAAAATCATTGTTTATTCGACGTCTGGAGAGCTCTAAACCAGACAGAAAACAATTATACATTTTACTCAGCTAGTCATAATACTCACCCTAGAATTGATTATATCCTATTGCAGCAACATATAGCCACAAATGTGTCAGAAGCCCAGATCCACCCCATATCTTGGTCAGACCATGATTTGGTCAATGTCACTATTCTAGATTTGCTTCCAAGGGGTCGTTCCCCAGGCTGGTCTCTTAATCAAGCCTTGCTTAACCATAATCTTATGAGGGAGAAGATTAGGAAATATTTAGAAGATTATTTTCAGTTGAATAGTGGCGGACAGGTGGACCAGATGGGGTAATGGGCAGCCCATAAGGAGGTCATGAGAGGTCTGTGTATACAATTAGGTGCAAGAGCTAAGAAGCTAGAGTGGGAGCAAATTAATGAGCTTAATGCCAAAATCTCCAAACTGCAAACACTGTACTACGCTCAGAGGTCACAGAGAATCTTGGGAGAAATCCTTCCGCTTAAGCGTGACCTCTGAGTTTTTTTTTGTGTTTTCTGATAAACCTGATCACATGTTAGCAAGAAAACAACAAAAGGTAAACTCATTTACTGCTAATCTGAAATACAGAGAAGGTACATTTATATATCAACCAAAGGCAATAACAGACACTTTTGCTGAGTTTTATGCAGAACGTTATTCAGAGAATGCGAACTCTGGTTCGGTTTCCCATACTGCACAGATTAGAAAATTCCTATTTAATATAAATGTCCCTCAATTTGATGTAGATTTACTGCACTCACTAAGTGACCCCATTACAAATGAGGACATTTCAATGGCAATCTCATCCATTAAAGCACATAAAGCACCTGGGCCTGATGGCTTTACAAACTATTATTACAAACAATTCAGGGACATTCTCTCACCGCATCTCAAATTACTATTCAATTAATTCCTAAATGGAAAACCAAATAAAACAGAGTTTCTTGAGGCTAAAAATTATTGTATTGCACAAGGAAGGGAAGGACCCAGCTCAATGCCAGAGTTATAGATCAATCTCACTGATCAATGGCAATATTAAAAAATATATCACATGTATAGTTGTGGATCTTGCAATGTTGGTGACGATTGCATTGTTGGTCACGCACTTGCATCCCTCGCGAAGCAAGGCGAGCCGTTGATGCACGCGGGACTAAGGCTGCAATGAGCGCACTGAGAGCGAGCCGTAGAAGCACAGAAGCAGTAAAGTTGAAGTACATGCGGGAGAGGCTCATAATGAGTGCCAAAGGTGCTCAGAGGAGCAAAAGCATCACATTGTGTGGCAAACAGCATTGCCAGCCTTACAACGGGCAAGTTCCTAGTTCTAAAATATTAGCGAACAGATTGACACAATTACTTCCGCATTTGAACCACCCAGATCAGGTTGGCTTCATCCCTGAAAGAGAGGCTCCGGACAACACTAGGCGCATCTTTAATCTGATGGATGTTGTGTCCATAATGAAAATCCCTATGATTCTTCTCTCCTTAGATGCGGAAAAGGCATTTGACAGAATAGATTGGTGCTACATGAGAGAAGTTTTGAGCAAGTTCGGATTAAATGACACTTTTGTTAAAAGTATTAGGACAGTTAACTCTGGTCCAAGAGCGTAGGTTTCCTACCAAGGATTTAGGTCTTCTTTATTTAACATTGTAGAGGAACAAGGAAGGGTTGCCCTTATCTCCGCTAATTTTTGCTTTTTGTACAGAACAATTGGCGATACAAATCAGGAATTGCCCAAACATCAAGGGCATTAATATAGGGGAGAAGGAATATAAACTAAGTATGTTTGCAGATGACATTTTGTTTTAACGGAGCTCCCCAACTTAATGTACTGGAAAAATTTGGACACATATCAGGATTTAAGGTTAATGCAAGTAAAAGTGAGGCTCTGAACATATCTCTTCTGCAGAAAATGGAGAGCCTGTTAGCAGGGAATTTTTCTTTCAGATGGGCACAGAGATCCATTAAGTATTTAGACATCAACATGCCTAAGCGTACTAACTTAATTTATGGGGCTAATTATTCAAATAATCTCAAAAAACTTTTTAAAGACCTGATCAGCTGGGCATCCCATCCGATCTCATGGCTGGGGAGAATTAATGCAGTAAAGATGAACACATTGTCGAAAATAATGTACCCTTTTAGACCACTTCCAAGTGCAATTAGAACGATAGAAGTCATGAAACTACAGAGAGCAATCCTCCACTTTATATGGAATCATAAGAGGCCTAGAGTGAATAGACGATCCCTGATAGCTTCAAAAAGGATGGGTGGTTTATCTACCTCAGACTTACTCACCTATTATAAAGCATCCTGTTTGGCACAGCTATCCAAATGGTTTACCAAGGAAAGTCGTCCATGCTGCGTAGATATAGAGTGTGACCTACTCAAAGAACAAAACCTTATTATAAAGCAAGTGCCTTATGGTTAAGTTTAAGAAATAAAACTAAACTGGTTGATCTAACCCAGAGTATCATTCACTCCATTAGCTTATGGAAGATAATTAACAAACGTACACCATTACTAGAAGCAGGGTCGTGGCTCACTTCTCTGTGGCTACCTTCACAAGACTCAGTGGGGGAATCTAAGTGTCAGATCACTTGGTAGTATCATGAAAATTTGCATATAGCAGCAGACATCTTGCTAAAAGATCCGATTTTATCACCCATCCCAGAGAGAATGGCTTTGATTGGCAGCCATAAGCACTAATTTGGCCTCCATTATGAAGAGCAACAGTCCTTCTAGAAAATCAACATTTGAAAACTGTTGTCTACATAATACTATTGGAAAGAAGAATATCCTTGCCATATATAACTGCTTAATTGATCAAGCAGCTAAAGATAAGTTAGCTTACAAAGTGGCTTGGGAAAGATAATTAGAGGTAACTCTGGAGGAGGTACAATGGGCAAAAAATAATTAAAAGTGCTGCAAACTCTTATTTAAATTTAGCCATAAGAGAGAATTCATACAAAACAATTTTCAGATGGTATCTTACACCAGAAAGATTACATAAGCCAAAAGATTCTTTCAACGGAAACTGTTTTAGAGGGTGTGATGAACCTGGTACCTTGAGACATGCACTGTGGGATTGCACCAAAATAGGAATGAGGCGTACGGCACATTGGAGAAATGAGTGGGTACATCTGTCCCTAGGAAACCGGAGGAGGCAATCTTGGGTCTTCCCATTCAGGGGTTCCAAAAGGACTTGCAGTACTTGATAATCCAGGTGTTTCTTGACTCTAGAATCATAATAACTAAACGCTGGGAAGAAGGCGGGGCCACGCCTGAGGAGGTGAAGAGGAAGCTCTAGCATATTTATAGAATATGTATATTATCAGCAGAGATAGATGAGAGGTTTTAGAAAATGGGAGACCATCTGGGAACTATGGATGCTTAAGAGTCGGTTGGGACGGAGATACAAGGGAGTAACATAGGATTGGAATGGCAGATAGTTTGCCTACAACCTCAGCATCCCCCCCCCCTTCTTTCCCCCCTTTTTTTTAATTTTATTGTTTCAGTAAATGACTATGCATCATATATCAAAAATGTAATAAGTTTTGTGGAGAGAAAATAATGAAAATGCGGATAAGACACAGGAAGTAGTGTATTTTGAGACAAGAGCAGAGATATAGGTGGGTGCACTGTTGTTGCAGTCTTTGTATGTTAGGGTCATGATTTTAAATTTCATTCTGGAGGCTACAGGAAACCATTGGAGTGACTGACATACTGCAGCACTGCAGAAACTGAGCGGTGAGTATGGTAGATGTGTCTAGTAAAGGTGTTCATTATGGATTGAAGTGAGGATAGACGGGTGGTGGAGAGGTCCACACGGAGCGAGTTGCAGCAGTTGAGGCAAGATATGATGAGACAGTGAATTTGAATTTTGCTGGGGTCTTGTGTAAGATTTTATACGTAGAATGAAAGACAGCACTGACCATTAGAACCCTAAGAAAACTGGCCTGGGAGGTGGGTGTGATAATTGCATTAAGTGAGAGATATTTGAGGAGTGAAAGCCGTAACAGAGGGTGGGAAGATTAGGAGCTCAGTCTTTGACATGTTGAGTTTGAGTTGGTGAGCGGATATCCAGAAGGATATGCTAGAGAGGAAACTAGCGCTGGAAAACAAGGTACTGATTTGTGAAAACATGTAAATAGAGTGTTAATAGCTACACTATTGGTCTTCCTCTGTGTTCTTGTATTGTCTTTCTCCCCATGGTCAGCCAAAAGAGTAAGCCATTGATCTGGGCCACCTGAGCTGATTATCTAGATCAGAATGAACTGCATTGTAAAATGTGAATTGATATATTGGAACCTATCTGGATTGAATTCTCACTTTGATCCACAGTTTGCTATATGTTTTTGTTTTCTTATTTGTATTTTAAGAAGTGGATTAATATTTTAAATGACATATATGTAATTTTAAACACTGAATGGAGTCTGGTTTTTGATTAATGTTATGCATTTTTTGCTGTGCACTCACTGATTTTCACTTGTTATATCTCAAGGTGTATTATACACTATAAACACGTATGATTTTTGTAAAAGTTTTATACACGGATGTATAATGTAAGTTTGTAACACTTTTTATGATGCTGGTATTTTATTTACACTAAAAAACAAGGCACCTTTTTAGGATGGGTCCTTGTGGCGTTGGTAGCAGTTCTATAAGGGTATAAAGCATTTTCTTGGGGATTGTTTAACACCTGAAGAATATTAAAGGGCCACTGAACTCAGTGTAAGTGCTCTTCATGTTGTGAAAGAGCACAAGATTGTGTGTTAAAATATATTTGTGTTTTAATTACACTAATGACCGCCAAAAAATTATAACATTTTAAATATCTTGCTTACAAACAGTCTATTTGGTTGCATGAGTAATTAGTAGATTGCAGAGTGTGTGAAGCTCTATGGGGGAAGGCTGTGATTGATAGGCACAGCATCCCCTGGACTCAGGTTACACCGCGAGTTAACCTATAACTGCCCTGTTTGCCAAGCCTGCACAGATAAATTTAGGGCTACATTTTTTTTGATCACTGCAAGGAGCTGCATTAACCCCTATGAGCTGATCTGTATTGCTCAATTTCCAGAGAGGCTAGAGAGCAAAAAAACCTGAATTTTCTGGTGGTAAGAAAAGAAATAGAACCTTTCCCCTCAAACTAGAAATATAAGCAGTCTGAAAAAACCTTACCATTGACTTAAATGGGGGGATAACCCTGCAACCTCATTGGTTGCTGTAATGTAGCAGATATGGAGCAGTCTCTAGACAGTCTTTCATACATATAAACAGATTTTATTTGATTTGATTACTCAGTGAAAAGTGCACCTATTTCAAACATTCAAGAAGTATTTCAGCATGCCTTTAGGAGATCTTTACTGTGATTCAGTCCAAAATTTGTTGAATATAGTGGCCCTTTAAGAATATTAGCTGCCTAGGAAATCGTTTTATATCTAGAGCATTTTCTGATTAATTCTAGTTTGGTGAATATTTTTTTTACAGACTCGAGTGTCCACTTAAGTCAAGTTCCTCAAAGGGGTGTCCCGCGAATATGGGATCTCAGTGTTCCTTTAATGTTTTTTTTTCTTTTTACTTAAACCTGCACATTAATATGACATTGATCTATACTTTTATAAATGAACACATAAGCTCAACTTTCTGTCCAATCACATATATAGTTGTCATACTGTGAGTTGTCACCTCGCGATGCGAGGGGAATAGTTGAGGCACGCAGGACTTAGGCTGCAATGAACGCCGAAGGTGCTCATTGCAGGGGTGGACACGCTGGACTTAGCGGGTGCTCATCTTGAGACACGTGGAACTTAGCTGCAATGAGGCCCCTGGACTCATCGCGAGGCCCCTGGACTTAGCAATGGATGCAAAATGACTTAGGACCCTAAGCATGTAGATGGACTGCAGGGCTTGCAAAGATAAGACTTTAAAGGCCGAGCCACCAAACTGGAAAAACCTGCAAAAACACACACATATGCCTCAAATTAACTTGCACATTAACACACAGCACAGGGGGAGAGCCAGGGAGTCTGTGAGTGAGGTTGCAAGGTAATTTGATGCATATTTTGTCTTTTTTAAAGATCAAAAATCGCCGAAGCGTGAAAAAAAATGGTTACCGAAAAAACGTAAAAATTCTGAAACAGGAAGAAAACGAGGTTGAGCAACACCAGGCACGTGGGAAAATACATGACGTCCAAACAGAAACACATACGAAGAATGCGTGGCACGCGAGACTTACACAACGGCGAAGACATTAACACTTACATGTACGACAGGAATGCGGGACTTTGAAAATAAAACCAACGGCAATCAGTGCGTGCCATGCAAACATTCAGCAGACACACAAAGGAGAAAGACACAGGGAAGGGACAGAGGGGAGATGGTGGAAAGAGGCACATGGCATTCCCAATCACAAAACTTGCAGGTTAACGAACCCTGCAATTAGTGGGCCATACAGTAGGCGGGAGGAAAGGGTCGCAATGAGCGTCGAAGGTACTCAACTCGGGGCTCCCGATGGGAACCGCGAACGGGAGAGGGTTTCAATGATCGCCAAAGGCACTTATCGTGGGGCTCGTGATGCACTCCGAACGTGATCATGGCAAGGCAGGAAAGTTGAAGTACATGGGGGGAGAGGCCCGCAAAAAAAGCCTCACATTGTGTGGCAAAAAGCATTGCCAGCCTTACAATTGTATTCCCGTCATTTTTGACAGGCAATTTCCTAGTAAGTAATAATAACAATCATAAATTGCAAATAAAATAAGCAAATTATGAACTGCACATGAAATAATTAAAATCTAAACAAATGTGACTTTACCTAAATTGAAGTTAATTTAACTGTAGTTTATGCTGAATCTACCTCTAGTACATAAAGCATTGGCTTTTATATTCTGTTTAGTTTCTATAGTCCAAATGGTAGCTCAGAATAGCAATAATTATCTCGAGCCCCGCTGTGCATTTTATTCTGTATCTCTGAATGGCTGACATTTGTGGAGGGAATGGACTGTTTTTGTTGCATTCATTACAAAAGGGAATCTATTGATGGTAGCAAATAAATGGACTGCGAGTTCTGTGACCAGTAACCAATAAGTACCACTAATTGTATTGCAGTATACTTCCTCATTCTGACATCTTATTCATAAAATAACATTGGATAAAAGGGCATAGAACATTTTTAAAAATGCATTCAAAAAAGTTGCTTTTTACATGAAAACATACTAAATGGAAATTAAATTAATCTGTTCTCTTTGATGCACCTGAAAGCCAATTAAAGTGTCACAGCAAGTTTTCTTTTTTTAAAATAAGTAAATGCATGTAAATAGGATTAACTTAAAAGGTCAAAATCAAGTTGTTTTTTTATTAACTTATTGAAATTAACTATACATTGTACTAGCCATTTGATCCTAAAGTAAAAAAATTCTGAGATAATCAAAAATTGATTCTGCTGTATTCTTATGCAAATGAACAAATAATTAGGATAATTCTGCTTGTCTGTCTCTCTGATGGTAAAACCATGCCCTCCTAAAGTTATCATGCAGTTAGATATCTTCTATCATTATTATCATGCATTCTGAGATGTGAGTTGCACATTAGCATAAAGAAGCCAAGCAATCAATGCTGAATATCTCGGGAATGATTTACCATAGAGAACAGCTGTATAGACAGTTTGTAATGCTCTCTAAGATGAAACCGACTTCCTGTTGAGATGTCAGTGCCCTTTTACTATTTTTCATACGAAAAAAAAACAACTTTAATAATGTCTAAAACATGCTTTTGTAAATTAATGAAAAACTGCGACTCTTTAACTAAAGATTGTTTCAACTTCCTTGTAACTAATAGGAAAAGCCTATCTGTGAGCACTTAAATGGACATAAAACGTTATTGCATTACACTAGAAATATACTATACCTTTTTTTTATTTTTTTTTATTTTACAAATATACATGATATACATAGTTGCATATACAATATATTGTAGAAATATACTATACCTACGTATCTATTTACTTGTGTATACTTTATTTTATTAAGTGCTTAAAAACTCATTTTTTTCTACCTAAAATCATTCAATTTGTAACTGCTTGGGTCTGCCCTCTGTTGCTCATGCATCTCATGAATACACAAGCTGTGAAATTAAATCTTTCAAATTAGCCAATCAAGTAGCATGTTACAGAGTGTTGTCAGTGATTGGTTACTATGAGACACTGTCTTCATGGGTGGCAGAAACCAGTTGGGAACTATTTTTAAGATTGTAGGCATAAAAACAGAGCTTATAAGCACTTCTTAATATAATAAAGTACATAAAAGTAAAGCAAACACAGGTATATTCCTAGTGAAATCCAGAAACCTTCCATGTCCCTTTAAGTCTGCAGATCCAGATGATGGAGAAGTGGGACTCATACAGCTATATGTATGTACATTGGCTGACAGGGACATACCCACAAAGGTAATTATACATTCAAATCAACTTAGTCTGCCCTAGGAGCTTCATATTTAAAAATGAAACACAATGTGGAATATTATCAAGTATTGTCTTTCAGACGAAACAAATAAACAATACGTTTGATGTTTAAGTCAGACTATCTGATGTATTATGTTACCAACCTCTCCCCAGTAATTCGGTATTCTCCTACAGCAGGTGCAATACAGGGGCAATAGTTAGTTTAACTCTTCTTGCTAATGTGTTTAATATTGACAAGAGGTCACCCTTCTAGAAAAAAACGATTTCACTTTAAAGAAAGACTTTGCTGTAAGTGCAGTCAGATTGTGGAGCTCACTACCAAAGGAGGTTTGTGACTTCAGATTTACAGCCTTATTAAATTGCGATTCAGCAATTGGCCAATTCACAATTTAATAAGGCTGTCAATGTATAACTATAAAACTAAACAAAGAGAGTAGAGGTGCTCATCTGAGAACAAACACCTAAGTAGGTTTGTCCTATAGATCTGGTTACCTACTCAGAGAGCAGCCTCTTTTAGCCACTTGTGCCCTTCACAGGGACAAATATCCAGTAGTATATCAGTCTGGTCCCAGTCACTAGAGTGACCCAGCCCCGAAATACCAGGCAATTCTACCCTGAACATGAGAAACCGCCCTGATCCATAAGATTTTCATGGCAAAGATACTAGAGTGGGTTGCCAGTTCCTTCTCCAAAGAACCGCATTTTGTCTTACTAGGATCTGCCCATCTTGGGTGACCCTACATTGTATAGCTCACAGCTTCACTGAGGTCAACAAGCCCCTTCATCACGACAAGATAGAGAGGTAGATTTACGTATCTACATTAATATCTATTTCATTCTTTAATCAATTAAAACATTCTGGTTTACCAGCACCAATACTATCAGTGAAAGTTTTGCTAATAACAAAAGTTATGGATCTCCTGAGTACACTGATAACAAATATGATGTCCACGACAAGTCATTAAATAACAAGAGCTCAACTTGACTGGAAATAAACAATATACTCATGCCATGCCATACCATAGAGATAAATCTATCCTTGTACATCATCACAAAATAACAATCTATCCTTGTACATCATCACTTCACTTTTTTACAGCTAGATCCAAAATTATAATGCTTTTACATGTAAGACAGCAAAATAACACTATAAAAGCATATATTTTTTAGAACACATAAATCACAGAATTCAAAAGTAAAATTTCTAATAACTACCACTCAGTAAGCTGTGCTAAAATTAGTGATTTATATATTACTACAACTACAACTACGAAGGCGGATTGGCGAACATATTTATTCCATCAGAAAAGATCTAGACACCCCTTTAGCACGCCATGTCAAGACTTTTCATGGTGGTAAGAGTGAAGTTCTTACTTTCACAGCCCTTGAGAAGGTCCATCAGGGCCCCAGACAGGGAGATTTAGTTAAAAAACTTCTTCAACAGGAAGCAAAATGGATTTATAAATTACAAGCTTTATATCCAGTAGGTTTAAATGAAGGTTTTACATTTCTACCCTTCATTTAAATAGATTGTTACTAGTACTGGTTGGGAATTAAGTAGTAACCACTTGTTCGCATAGTTCACATTATATCATCTTCAGAATTCATTATTTCTTTATTAATTAGGATATTTATTATCACTGACAGTTTTTCATTTCCATAATTGGCATTTAGATGCTATTTAATATTATATTATACCACTTATATTGATGGTCTATTTTTTATTCGCCATCACCTTTTTATGGCTGTCACACTGCCATTATATAACTTTTCCTTTTTTACACATTGTTCTTCACTTTCACAATATTGGGTTTCCCATACCACACTTCTTGAGATGTTGTATATACTTTTCATCTCTTATGCAACTAGTTTGCTCTGTTTATATGCACCTCTTATTATCCACTTTTTCCCAATCGCATCCATTTGCGAACCATTAGACTTCCTCCCCTTTTCCCTTATTATTTTCACTTTTTACTCTTCACAATATTTCCCCACACTTTTATTGTCTGTGGTTTCTACCATTTACTCCTCATTTCTTTTGCTTCATTATTTGATTTTGGCAGCATTTGTGCCATATCGCTATTCCATGTTATCTCTCTCCCTCCTTACATTCTACTTTATAAAAGGGCCGTTCTATTTGCATTCCACTGTGTCATAGCGCAACAGACGCTTCCTGTATCCAGTGCGCAGGTCCACTGAGTGTCAATTGGTTGCCGTAGTTACGGCAGCGCTTAAAAAGAGGGCCAGACGGCTTAGCAGACTTTACCTTGACAAAGACGTCTGATGACGTCGAAACGCGTCGGCCTTTGATGACGTGGCATGCCTCACAGTTAAGGGCACGCCGGCGTCTTCACTACTAACAGTACTGTATCTGTAAATTATATTCTAGAGGTTGTATGCTTACCCTACCTGTCCGTTTCCAAATGAGTGAATGTTGTGATCTGGATATGAGTTAGATCAAGCACGTTAATAATGGTGCTTTAAGTAACAATTAGCCTGCTGGCTTCCTTGCTCTTTTTCATCCACTGGCTGTGCTATATTATGCTAATCTTTGGAATGCAATATGGGCAAGATAGAAGTTTAACTTCTCTATGAAGAGTAACTTTGGGTAGCCTTTACTTGCATACAATAGCCCCAGAACTTTATTGTTACTTTCAAAAACTTCTGCCCTGACTCAAAAGCAGGAAAATATGGCACAATCGAATCCTGGTATACTTTAAGAATATATATATATATTTACATATAAAAGCCAGATTATTCCCAGCAATTAATTTGGGAAATCCTTTAGGATGAGAGTCACTGCTATCCAGAACCTCTACACTTGTATATATGTATTATAGATCCATGATTTACTATTAAGACAGGATTATTCAAATTGGATCAGCAATCACTTTTCTCCTCTGCAGTACTGTTAGGTGTGGACTTATGTACCCCTCTATTAAGAGTGTATTTAACATTTAGTGGTTATTTGTCCACACATCCATTAGCCTATTTTTATCTTCTTGTTTCAATCCGGGATTTTTTAACCCATTGTTTTTAGATATCGCCGTTGTCACCCCTTATTAATAAAGACTTTAGTTGTATTTTTCCCACTTTGTATATATATGAGTATTTTTCAACAATGTTTGCATACACTACTGATTCTATCAGATACATTCATAATATATGTGTTCTATCAGATACATTCATAACAAATGTCTAATGTTAAAAACGGGTTATTTGTAGAAGAATGATAGAAATAGTAGGACTCCCATGCTTGTCCGGATTACCAATTAGGCCAACTAGGCAGCCACCCAGGGTCGCTTTCCTGTGAGGGGCACAACTTAAAAAAAAAAAAAAAGAATAGGGCCTGGCTTAAAAAAAAAATAATCATGCAGTTCATAGACTGGCTACTAGGGGATAAACACCTAGAACAAGAGAATCGCAACAGAAAAAGGAACTTACACACCCCGAAAAGGCAAAAATGGCTCTGTGCAAACCTTGTGTACTCACTTGCAGGGGCTCCTCCAGTTCACTGCCTAGAGGCTCCAAAAAAGTAGATCCGGCCTTGCTCCCATGCCCTTTTAAGAAATTAATTTTGAATGTGACACTAGGTATAATCTGCCAGAGCCAACCAGCATTTTCTTCATATTTGAACCTTGCTAGACTTTTTCATTTAGAATAAGCCTTTTTCATTTCTATTTATAGGTTTCTTTTCATTTTACCATCAGATGTCCCATTTTGCACAGTGTAATAGCACCATTTTCACCCACGTTTTGCAGATAGAGGATATTAAAGCAAATAGTAGATATGTTTTAGCTCCCACCTCAAAGAAGCCAGTTACAAAATGACAAGCTGTTACCAGCCCGTCGCCATCTGTCCTGCAAAGCACGGCTCACTTTGTTGTAAAACATTAGGTATTTTCTCTTCAGTGCGGGCGCCATAATATAAATGCGACTTTCCATTTACAGAACATCTGAGGCTGGGAACATGTTTACACAGAGACATTAATGTGCATCAGGACCTCAGATCCTTATATGAGACGTGAGAAAACAAAGAAGGGAGAAATACATTAGAGAAAGTTATGGGAAGGAGAGAGATAAGCAAGTGAGAGAGGTAAGAGAAGAAATGAGAGAAGGAGATGGAAGAACTAAGGGGGTGAGAGAGGAATTAATTTTTTTTATATTCTATGAATTTTAGTAACAATCGAATACAGGAGAATGAACAAATCAGTATTATTAACGTACACATTAATACATTTTAAAAGTTTCCAAAACAAAGATGTCATAAATAAAAATGTAACTAAATGCAAAAAAAGTAAATTAAAGGGGAAGAAATTTGAGAGGGAGAGATAGAGAGCGAAGAAACGAAGGGGTAAGGATAAAATGAGAGAAAAGGAGCTAAGTGTGATAAAAAAGGGCAGAGGGAAGGAAACAGAGTGGGGGAAAGAGAGAAAGGAAATGTGAGAGGGAAAGAGATGAGGCGAGGGAAGAAATAAGAGGGAAATGAGAGTGAGGGGGAAAGAAGTGAGAGAGCTGTGAGGGAAAAAAGAGAGAGAGAGAATGATAGAAAGAGGGAGGACATGTAAGATGGAGAGAGACGTGGTGAGGAAACAAATGAGAGAGTGTTGAGGAAAGAAACGAGAGAGAGAGAGGGGGAAATGTGAGAGAGAGAGATAAAGGTTGAAGAGAAAAATGAGAGAGCAGTGAAGGAAGAAACGAGAGAGAGAGAGGGAGGTAATGTGAGAGGGCGAGAGATAGGGGTGAAAAGAAAAATGAGAAAGCAGTGAGGGAAGAAACAAGAGAGAGAGAAAGGGAGGTAATGTGAGAGGGAGAGAGATGGGTGAGGAGAAAAATGAGAGAGCGGTGAGAAAATAAACGAGATAGAGAGAGGGAGGAATTGTGAGAGGGAAAGAGAGTTAGGTGAGGAGAGAAATGAGAGAGCAGTGAGAAAATAAATTAGGGAGTAAGATGAGGAAAGAAATGAGAGAGCGGCGAAGGAAGACATGTGAGAGAGAGGGAGGAAGATAGGGGTGAGGAGAGAAATTGGAGAGTGGCGAGGGAAGAACAGAGAGATAGAGAGGGAGGCAATGTGAGAGGGAGAAAGATAGGGATGAGGAGAGAAATAAGAGAGCAGTGATGGAAGAAAAGAGAAAGAGAGTGAGGAAATGTGAGGGGGAGAGAGATAGGAATAAGGAGAGAAACGAGAGAGCGACGAGGGAAGAAACGAGAGAAAGGGGATAATGTGAGAGGGAGGGATATAGGGGTGAGGAGAGAAATGAGAGAGTGGTGGAAGAAATGAGAGAGAGAGGGAAGAAATGTGAGATAGAGAGAGATAAGGATGAGAAAAGAAATGAGAGAGTGGTGAGGAAAGAATAAAGAGAGAGAGGGAGGAGATGTGAGAGGGAGAGAGATGGGGTGAGGAAAGAAATGAAAGAGCGATGAGGGAAGAAACAAGAGAGAAAGAGGATAATGTGAGAGGGAGGGATATAGAGGTGAGGAGAGAAATAAGAGAGAAAGGGAAGAAATATGAGATGGAGAGAGATAAGGATGAGGAAATAAAAGAGAGAGAGTGGTGAGGAAAGAATCAAGAGAGAGAGGGAGGAGATGTGAGAGGGAGAGAGATGGGGAGAGGAAAGAAATGAGAGAGAAATCAGATTGAGGGGGAAAGAAATGAGCGAGAGTGATGAGGGAATAAGTGAGAGAGAGAGGGAGGAAATGTGAGAGGGAGAGAAAAGAAATGAGAAGGAAATGAGAGTGAGGGGCAAAAAAAATGAGAGAGCAGTGAGGGACTAAACGAGAGAGAGATGGAGGAAATGTGAGAGGGAGAAATATAGGGGATGAGGAAGCAAATGAGAGAGAAAAATGTAAAAGAATTTGAGTGGGTAAAAATAAATGAAAATGTACGTGAAATAGAACAAAAACATGTGGACAAAAATGCAGAGAAATAGGAGGTGGGTGAGCGAGTGGCGCGGCCATCCATTAGAATGAGGGGGCTCTGCTAGTTACATTGTGCTTTAGATTCTCTCTCTCAGGCTGGTGACGTTGGGTATTGATGTCATGGCTGCAGCAAGTAAACAGGAGATGTGAGACACAATCACCAAGCAGGAAGGCTACAATTATTTTATAAATACAGCCGGCACATCTGAAGGATTATTCTATGTGAGATTTGTCTGGATTGGATGGTTGGAATATTATAGGACCTCAGATTAGGAAAGCCTCCAGATGTTTGTGAAGTATGCAACAAATGAACTGATTAAACTATGAATATAAAAGCATTTTTCATAGAACATCTTAATTTTGGAAGAAAGCTGCCCTGACAGTAGTGGTTTACACATTCAAAGTGAGCGCAGAACTATTGAAAAAATGTGTCCTGTTAAATAAAGAATAATTTTTTTGTAAGCATTAATGATCAATTAATTAAAATATTGGTAATATTTTGATGTTTCTGTAAATAATGTATTATTTTGTAAATTAAATAAAAATCATACCATATAATAAATTGATCATAAATTAACAATCATATTTGTAAATATTGTAAGTATTGTAGATTATTAATACTGTAAATATTGCTATTGATAGTTATTGGTTTTTTACCACTTATCTGGAGAGTATCGTTAGGTGAAATATTATTATTGATTGTATTCAGTAATTATGTATAGGTCGTTGCTAACATGCTTCTTTATTGGCATAATTATGTGTGAGTAAAAGGAAAAAACCTTAAGCCACATTAAATTCGAAGCCCGTAACTCGATCACAGACAGCCGAATGTCTGCAGGTGTGTTACGGGCTCCTGTTCGTCTCCGACTGCGATGCTATTCAATTGCTCAAGCCTGCAGGTTACGGGCCCAAAGCCGAAACCGTAAACCATGCACTGGTTCAGGGCAGTTCATGGCGGGAACATGATCAATTAAGCAAGCCTGTAACCTCCCATTTCGAATCAGCCAATAGAAAATGAGACTGTCATTATTACGGCAGTAAAACATGGAGGTTACATGTCAATCAATTAGGTTCAGGGGCCCTACATGTGATCAGACTCGCAAAACCAAAAAAAATAAAAAAATATGAAAATGAATGCCAATACTGTTTGAGTCCATGTGGGTGGTCGGATATGTATTAACTCATTGATACCCAAGATCGATTTAACCCAGAAATTAAACATAAAAATAAATCTAATATCTTGCCAATTTGCGGGCTTGAGACTGTTGTGCAATTAATTCTAATGTCTATCATCGCTTCCCCAATATTTACAGCGCAGTAGTGATTTTTTATTTGCATTTACAGTACTACGAATAGGTGTTTAACCCCCTTGAGCAATTGAATAGAGATTTGCGATTTTAGCCTTGCAAAAGTAAAAGATGGCTTCTGGAGGCTGTAAGTTACGAGTTTAACCATTGCCATTTTCTCAAGGCCGTAACTCGGAAGCCGATCTGAGCCCCAAAAAAGACGCCAATTCCATAGCAAATTAGCTTTCGACCTCACTTACGGGATCCCGGATCGCCCTAGAGCTCATTTGAATATGGCTTGCGTCAACTTTTTTTCGCATACAATAGCAACAAATCAATGATAACCAAAAAAAGGGAAATAAATGTCCTTGTTTATTACTTTATTCTTAGTGCAAGTTCAAGCACTTCATCTGACTCTTACTAAAAGTAAGGTTTGTGCAAGAAAAAAAGAGTGGAAGATCCTCAAACTCTGCTCTTATTGCCAAGTGGTTGTAGCAGTATAATTATTAAAACCTAACATCTATCCTATACTATGTAATGACATTTTAAAATATTTCTGGCACTGCAATGCTTACTAGAAGTTTAGATTTATGGGAATGTCTCATAACTGAATAGTTTCAACAGTCACTTCCTTAACAGAACTCAAATGTTGAATATAAAAATTGAGTTTTGAGTGCCAAACAAGCTTATGGCATCTACATTTACATTATCTAATGTTCTGCAATCTGTTAATTAGATTTATTGTGTGGTATGAGTGTGTGCCTCTTCTTGTCGTGATGAAGGGACTTGTGTACCTCAATGAAGCTGTGAGTAGGTCATAGCAGAGAAGACAAATTGCAGCCCTCTGGAGAAGGACCTGGCAACCCACTACAGTATATTTGCAGAGAAAACCATATGGATAAGCACAACCAAAAACAAAAATATAAGTGTGCTTGGCATGCTGTGGTTCATAGGGTCATGGAGAGTGGACACAACTGAATGACTGAACAACAACAAATGAGTATGTGGTTCATTGTGGAGTAACAATACATTTAATTCACAACATTGTTATTACCATATAATCTAAAAGTGACTGGTGACCCTCCAGGTACTAATGAACAGAGGGTTAAACCTTATCGATATACATACCCTGGACTCCTATATTTGTAGGAAATCAATTTTAATTTCACACCATGATGCCCTGTAGGTTTGGGTGAGGTGACTGCTGAAATTACAATCAATTATCCCCAATTCCCCTATGAGCCTAAAATGTTTGGATATGCGTCGGTAATTAATTGATTGCTTTTTTCAATCTTTTTTTTGTTTGTAAAAAATGGATTGATTACAGGTTAATTTTTAAATGTGTATACTCCAATCAGTTGTATCGAGAAACTACCACTCATTTTTCTTTGTCAGAATGTTATTGTAACAAAATGATACTCCAAAAAATGATAATATATACTAGTCACAAAAATGACGGTACGATATTGTCTTACAAATTGTGTCTTCTGTCTGTTTGTGCACCCTCTCTCTGTGTACCCCCCTCTCTCTCTCTCTGCATCCTCTTTCTGCTCCCTCTCCCTCTCTATGTGCTCCCTCTGTCTCTCTCTCTCTCTCCATCCCTCCTTCTACCTCTCCCTCCCTTCTTCTCTCTCTCTACATCCCTCTACTTCTCTCTCCCTTTCTCTCCTTCTCTCTCTCCCCTCTCTCTCTCTCTCTCCCTCTCCTCTCTCTCTCCCCTTCTCATTCCCCCTCTCTCCTTCTCCCTCTCCCTCTCTCCTTCTCACTCTCCCTCTCTCCTTCTCACTCTCCCTCTCTCCTTCATCCTCTCCCTCTCTCCTTCTCATTCTCCTTCTCCCTCTCTCCCTCTCCCTCTCTCCTTCTCACTCTCCCTCTCTCCTTCTCACTCTCCCTCTCTCCTTCATCCTCTCCCTCTCTCCTTCTCCCTCATCCTCTCTCCTTCTCACTCCCCCTCTCTCCTTCTCACTCCCCCTCTCTCCTTCTCAGTCTTTCTCCCTCTCCTTCTCACTCTCTCTCACTCTCACTCTCTTTCTCGCTCTCTCACCCTCCCTCTCTCTCCTTCTCCCTTTCTCTCTCTCCTTCTTACTCTATATCTTCCTCCCCTCCTTCATTTTCCCTCTCTCTCTCTCCTTCTCACTCTCTTTCTCCCTCCCCCTCCTTCCTTCTCTCTCCTTCCCTCCTTCTCACTCCCTCCCTCCTCTTTCCCTCCCTTTCCCTCTTCAGCACCCATTGCGAGCATTAGACACAAACTTGCAGTATTTATCACTATCTTAGTGATAATAATATACAAATATTATTAAAACAAGGAAGATAATAGGATTTGAACTCACAACTTCCATTTCTTAGTCAGATTCTCTAACCAGAACTATGTCAATCTGAATGACCAGCAATGGGGGAAAAAGAACAAATATAATAATGAAAATATATGAAAATATAACAATTCCTTAATCAGCCTGCACACCTGGTTCTAGTTACTGGCTCCAGTTGTCGCAGCTCATTATGTTTTGCGCCTTTTCAATGGGGGAATAAAAGAATACTACAAAATGTATAACTCAAAATTGAAAATACTCATCTTTCCACAGCTGCTGCAATATATGACAAAGAAGCCTTTATTTAAATATACAGCTAATGTTGAACCTAAAATCCTAATGGTATCAAATATTTTTTTCCATACCACTGCACACCTTCCAGAATTTAATGTAGTTAGAGAAGGGCAAAGGCCCAAACTGCATCATCTGAAATATTAGACCTGTTTAAGTTAGATCTTATTTATTCAATCATTAATGAACATTAAAATACATGTCCAAACAGCAGCAAAAAAGGCTTTAGCCAGAAACTATAATTTAACCCCCCCCCTCCCCGCCCTCAATAACTGCTACTGCACTCCACCCCCACTCCCCTTCTTGTCTGGGCATTATTATCCACAAGACAAAAAGATCATTATAGATTGGATTAATTATACAAGTCAGATTATATGAGGCATGATTACGTTGGAGAGACAGGGGTATAGAATTGCAGCCATAGCCCCTTATTCTAAGCCATAGTCTCTTACCCTAAGCCATAGTCTCTTATCCTACAGTGCTCTACAGGGAGTGCAGAATTATTAGGCAAATGAGTATTTTGACCACATCATCCTCTTTATGCATGTTGTCTTACTCCAAGCTGTATAGGCTTGAAAGCCTACTACCAATTAAGCATATTAGGTGATGTGCATCTCTGTAATGAGAAGGGGTGTGGTCTAATGACATCAACACCCTATATCAGGTGTGCATAATTATTAGGCAACTTCTTTTCCTTTGGCAAAATGGGTCAAAAGAAGGACTTGACAGGCTCAGAAAAGTCAAAAATAGTGAGATATCTTGCAGAGGGATGCAGCACTCTTAAAATTGCAAAGCTTCTGAAGCGTGATCATCGAACAATCAAGCGTTTCATTCAAAATAGTCAACAGGGTCGCAAGAAGCATGTGGAAAAACCAAGGCGTAAAATAACTGCCCATGAACTGAGAAAAGTCAAGCATGCAGCTGCCACGATGCCACTTGCCACCAGTTTGGCCATATTTCAGAGCTGCAACATCACTTTAGTGCCCAAAAGCACAAGGTGTGCAATACTCAGAGACATGGCCAAGGTAAGAAAGGCTGAAAGACGACCACCACTGAACAAGACACACAAGCTGAAACGTCAAGACTGGGCCAAGAAACATCTCAAGACTGATTTTTCTAAGGTTTTATGGACTGATGAAATGAGAGTGAGTCTTGATGGGCCAGATGGATGAGCCCGTGGCTGGATTGGTAAAGGGCAGAGAGCTCCAGTCCGACTCAGACGCCAGCAAGGTGGAGGTGGAGTACTGGTTTGGGCTGGTATCATCAAAGATGAGCTTGTAGGGCCTTTTCGGGTTGAGGATGGAGTCAAGCTCAACTCCCAGTCCTACTGCCATTTCCTGGAAGACACCTTCTTCAAGCAGTGGTACAGGAAGAAGTCTGCATCCTTCAATAAAAACATGATTTTCATGCAGGACAATGCTCCATCACACGCGTCAAAGTACTCCACAGCGTGGCTGGCAAGAAAGGGTATACAAGAAGAAAATCTAATGACATGGCCTCCTTGTTCACCTGATCTGAACCCCATTGAGAACCTGTGGTCCATCATCAAATGTGAGATTTACAAGTAGGGAAAACAGTACACCTCTCTGAACAGTGTCTGGGAGGCTGTGGTTGCTGCTGCACGCAATGTTGATGGTGAACAGATCAGAACACTGACAGAATCCATGGATGGCAGGCTTTTGAGTGTCCTTGCAAAGAAAGGTGGCTATATTGGTCACTGATTTGTTTTTGTTTTGTTTTTGAATGTCAGAAATGTATATTTGTGAATGTTGAGATTTTATATTGGTTTCACTGGTAAAAATAAATAATTAAAATGGGTATATATTTGTTTTTTGTTAAGTTGCCTAATAATTATGCACAGTAATAGTCACCTGCACACACAGATATCCCCCTAAAATAGCTAAAACTAAAAACAAACTAAAAACTACTTCCAAAAATATTCAGCTTTGATATTAATGAGTTTTTTGGGTTCATTGAGAACATGGTTGTTGTTCAATAATAAAATTAATCCTCAAAAATACAACTTGCCTAATAATTCTGCACTCCCTGTATATTGTCCTATATTTAGGGGGCTGCTTTTAAATGAAATTTCTGTCTAAAGACTTTCTTTGCGGTTGTGTATCTGTAGATATTGTCCATTCAGGTGGTATGGATTTGTTACTGTGTACCACAAGAGATGGTAAATACAGTGTGGCTCCCATACATCTTTGTAAGGGGCAATAACAATGTGGTCTTAATATGTATATATATATATATATATATATATATATATATATATATATATATATATATATATCTTTTTCTGGTGTATTCAGTTGCTCTAAACATGGTTAGTGTTAACTCCCTATTCTGGATATTGTGAAGACTGTATACCAGGGGGAAACTGGTTTCTGTTCATTAGGACAAATATTGGCCCCGGCATATAGATCAAGTTAAACATATAAACACTGTTTGTACACAATATTTTTGCTAGATTAGATTACCAAATGATAGATCTACAGAAAGGGGTGGAGTTGTAAAAAAAATTGTCAATTAATAAGACAGCCGCAAAAGTTGTATTGACATGTTTACCATTTCTGTCAAGGAAGACACAATAATGCAGGCCATGGCATATTGGATATACACCCATCTTTTTGATACAGACCCATCACATTGCTAAGTAATAGGCAAACAGCTGGCAAACAAGTTGATCCGAGATGTAAGATTTGACGGAGGGGCTAAGCACTACTTACTTTAAGGAGACACTAATGACATCCAACTCAGCATCTCACAATCTTCCTAATGTTTTAATGCTGTTACACATTTTTTAAAAACATTTTACAAGAATTGCAATTACACAAGGATTAAAAGTGTTTAGACCTTTGTAGTGCTCATTTTTGTAATAATTGCTCTTTTTTGCATGTTAGACAGTTCTGTGTCCCTTTAAATGTATTAGATATGATTGTTTAAAACTGTTGCAAATAAGGATGTATGAGAGAAGTGTTAAATGTTCTGTAAAGTTACTAAATCACAAAAAAGAACCAGACATTGAGTCCTTGCTCACTGTGCCTTAGATAGTACAGCTGCAACTTACTGAAGAGACCCACAGAGGCCGAAATGCGTCCGAGGTTTACTGTTTCTACTGTTCAGGGTAGAATTGCCTGGTATTTCAGGGCTGGGTCACTCTTTTGAGTGGGACCAGACTGATATACTACAGGATATTTCTCCCTGTGAAGGGCACAAGTGAGCTAAAAGAGGTTGCTCTCAGAGTATGTAACCAGACCAATAGGACAAACCTCCTTCAGGTATTGTCCGTTCTCAGATTGAGCACCTCTAATTTTGTTGTTGTTTATGCAAATTACCCTTAGTGTTTTTTCTTGCCCTAAGGTTGATAGGGGGAACCAGATGTGGACTCCTTGCTCACTGTGCCTTAGGGAGTAAAGCTGCAAGTTACTGAAGAGACCCACAGAGGGCGAAATGCGTCTGGAGTTTACTGTTTCTACTGTTCAGGGTAGAATTGCCTGGTATTTCGGGGCTGGGTCACTCTTCTGATTGAGACCAGCCTGATATACTACAGGATATTTCTCCCTGTGAAGGGCACAAGTGAGCTAAAAGAGGTTGCTCTCAGAGTAGGTAACCAGACCAATAGGACAAACCTACTTCAGGTATCGTCCGTTCTATGATTGAGCACCTCTAATTTTGTTGTTGTTTATGCAAATTACCCTTAGGGTTTTTTCTTGCCCTAAGGTTGATAGGGGGAACCAGATGTGGACTCCTTGCTCACTGTGCCTTAGGGAGTAAAGCTGCAACTTACTGAAGAGACCCACAGAGGCCGAAACGCGTCTGGAGTTTACTGTTTCTACTGTTCAGGGTAGAATTGCCTGGTATTTCGGGGCTGGGTCACTCTTCTGATTGAGACCAGCCTGATATACTACAGGATATTTCTCCCTGTGAAGGGCACAAGTGACTAAAAGAGGTTGCTCTCTGAGTAGGTAACCAGACCTATAGGACAAACCTACTAAGGTGTTGTCTGCTCTCAGATTGAGCACCTCAGATTTCTTTAAGTTACTAAATCATCATGATTTTCATGTCACAAACATTAAAATCACACTGAGCCACTTAAATACATTTTTTTATTTAATTTGATATTTTAAACTACCAAAATAAATGTATCTCCAAAATAGAACATTTGTGCAGAATTTCTCAGTGAGGCAGTGGGTGGATGTGAAAATGATTTTTTTTTCATTTTGTTTTTCTGTGGATACTTTTATTTAGATTTTGCCATAATAGCCTATATTATTATTTAGGATCCATCCTATTTGATTTGACTTGTTTAAAAGGACACCAAATACATAAAAAGACTTAGAATGCAATGCAATAAACAATGTGGTTAAGATAAAAAGTAAATAAGATTGGCTTGGTAGTTGTATCTCCTTCACTTGTTTCTTTCACACATTAGCCTTTCTAGCTGTCCGTATTAATAGATTTTTGTGAGATGTCCATTGATTGTTAACTTAATGATAGCGAACACAGCTTGATGCTAGGAAGAGCATGACTGCCGTTAGTTTACTGATTAACAGACACTTCAACAAAGACAAATTGTTTTAATAATGTATGAACAGAAATAAGGCAAAAATTAGGGATATAAAAACATTTCTAAATCCAAATAAATGTTGTTGTTTTTGTTTTTTTACTTTAAGAAAATATATCTTCTTTAATTTGGAAGATAAAAAAAAATCACAGAGGAGCTAGGAAAGGTTAAAAAAACAACATTTCATTAATTAATACTGCTCTACATCATTAAACTAAGCACTGACAAATTGATGCATATTTTACTCAGTTAACAACTAATGGGCATGTTAAGCTTCTTTCACTTGGCAGGTTCTACAAGGAAAGAAAACAACAAACACCCTGCAAATTGCAGGAAACTCTCATGTAAATGTAATCCTTTGGGATCTTTACACATTATAATCTCAAAGGGAAAAAAAATGTCCCGTTTTATTGCAGTCAAAACAGTAAATAGGTATTTAGAGGAAGTAATATATGGTCCTGAGGACCATGGTAATACATTTACAAGTAAAGCTCACTTATTTGTTGGGCATAGACTATTAAAATAGTTTAAAATCAAATTAATCTAAGCCACGTCTCTCCACCTTTCTGTCCCAATCAAGGCGTTTGACCACCCGGTTTCGTCATATGGACCTTACCTCTCAAAAAATGTCTAGTGGATTAGAGATTGATGGAAATGTTGTTTCCCCACAACACAATAATGAGTTTTATCAAAGCAAGGGTTGTCATCAGGAGCGTAGGAACTGGGAGGGGGAGGATGGTTGGAACAAATATATATATATATATATATATATATATATTTATATATTTATTTATTTTTATTACATTGGGGGCAGGGACATTGAGAGTTTAAACAAAGAAATTTAAAACACCCCCCATACACAAACAGAATTTTTTTCGCTACGGCTGTCAGAGTAGTCAAGCTGTTATCTATGGATAACTTTAGAAAAGGGTTGGATAGTTTTTTGTTAGATACAAGAGAGCATAAGGGTATTGACAGACATAGAATAAGTAGGAAATTGAACCAAGGAATAACCTGATCACCAGTGAAAAATACATTTATTATTTCAAATGGGAACATTGTCAATGTTTCAATGTGTTTTTCGTTTGCCTTCCTCTGGATCAATAATATAAAACACAAAACATGCATCAGAGGACATCTACTAGGCTTGGACTTGTTTACATCATTTTGCAACGTCAACTACTTAACTAAGTAACATTTAAAATATTTTTGTATTTTTTTAACAGGTTTTGAGCCCTATTCAGGTCAGATTTGGGAGCAGCAGGGTTAAAATGTCATATGTTAGCTATAATGTCATTTATTATCCTCCAATATGTGAGAGGAACACTGGGATTCCTAAAGGACTTGGTGAACATCTATCTTCAATTGATTCTCTGTTCTGCCTTATATTGGCAAATCCAGGTGGATTTAATGTTTTCCATGAATATTCATGTTATCCAGCTATAGCTCATCATAAAGATGTCCTTGTCTGGCAGACTGTGTCCTCAGAGCATTGCAACCACTTGGGAGCCAGGTATGTATCACATTAACAGTATTAGCAGATATGTATGGCAAGAACATAAATTATTTTTAATACAGTAACATCTTTTCAGACTTTGCTTTGTGTCTGGAAGCTTCAGTATTGGATACCAGCCTACTTTATTTCATTAAATATGTGTGGGTGATGGGGGGATTGTATTGTAAGGTTATTTGCATTCTATTATAATAAGTTCAACATTTGTGGGGCAGATTCTTAATAAAACCAAACAGAGATCTTAAAATACCACTGCAGTTCATGAAAAAAAAAAGTAAACTTGTTTATCAAGTACGTCCGAAACTAGCAATATTACCTGCTGTGTAAGCCATGGACATAAAACATTTTTTTAGGTCAAACTGCATTTTTTAAGACGATGTTTATGCATACAGAAATTCATTTTGTGTTTGTTAAATACATTCCTAAGACGTGGATCATGAGGGTGTGTGTTTTGGAGAGAGAGTTGGGGAATAAAGATAAAGAAAACCTTTGTTGAGATAATTGGATAAGACTGAAATAGACACCATACTGCTTCCACCCACTGGCCTAGAAGCAGACTCCTTGCTTCAGGAAATGCAATCAGATCTCACCAGACATGTAAACACCCCTCTCAAGTACAACCTGCACCTATCATGGATTCCCCCAGGGCCCATAAGGAGCATCAATTGTTATTTTTTTCCGTTATAAACTAGCTAGATGATTTTTATCCTGCTTAATTATACTCCTAGTTAAGAGTTTTGAAACACAATTTTTTTCCCATTGGGCTGGGGGGCAGCAGACGAAGTGCAGAGCGAGTGAGTGACTGCCTGAGTGTGTGTCTGTCTGTATGTGTGTGTGTCTGTGCGCATGTCTGTGTGTGTGAGTGAGTGAATGAGTGTGTGAGTGAGTGTCTGTGCGTGTGAGTGTGTGTCTGTGAGTGTGAGTGTATGTGTCTGTGTGAGTGAATGTGTGAGTGTCTGTGTGAGTGAGTGAGTGTCTGTGTGAGTGAATGTGTGAGTGTGTGTATGTCTGAGGGAGTTTGTATGTCTGTGTGAGTGAGTGTGTATGTCTGTGTGAGTGAGTGATTGTGTATGTCTGTGTGAGTGAGTGAGTGTGTATGTATGTGTGAGTGAGTGAGTGTGTATGTCTGTGAGTGAGTATCTGTGTGAGAATGTGGGTCTGTGTGAGTGTGTGAGTGAGTGTGTCTGAGTGTGTGTGTGTCTGTGTGAGTAATTGTATGTGTGAGTCTGTGTGAGTGAGTGTGTGAGTGAGTGTCTGTGTGAGAGTGTGTCTGTTTGAGTGTGTGTATGTCTGAGTGAGTTTGTATGTCTGTGTGAGTGAGTGAGTATGTCTGTGAGTGATTGAGTGAGTGTGTATGTCTGTGTGAGTGAGTGTGTATGTATGTGTGAGTGAGTGTGTATGTCTGTGAGTATCTGTGTGAGAATGTGTGAGTGAGTGTGTGTGAGTGAGTGTGTCTGTGTGTGTGTGTCCGTGTGAGTGAGTGTATGTGTGAGTCTGTGTGAGTGTGTGTCTGTGTGAGTGAGTGTGTCTGTGTGAGTGAATGTGTGATTGTGTGTGTGAGTGAGTGTGTATGTCTGTGAGTGAGTATGTGAGTGTGTATGTCTGTGTGAGTGTGTGTGTGTCTGGCTAAGTGAGTGTGTGTGTCTGTGTGAATGAGTGTGTGAGTGAGTGTGTGAGTGAGTGAGTGTATCTGTCTGTGTGTGAGAATGTGTGAGTGAGTATGTCTGTGAGTGAGTGACTGTGTGAGTGTGTGTGTCTGTGTGAGTGAGTATATGTGTCTGTGAGTGAGTATGTCTGTGAGTGAGTATGTCTGTGTGAGTGAGTATATGTGTCTGTGAGTGAGTATGTCTATGTGAGTGAGTGAGTGTGTGAGTGAGTGTGTATGCCTTTGTGAGTGAGTGTGTGTGTCTGTGTGAGTATGTGAGTGAGTGTGTGTCTGTGAGTGAGTGTATCTGTCTTTGTGAGTGAGTATGTCTGTGTGAATGCATGTGTGTGTCTTTGTGAGGGTGTCTGTGTGAGTGAGTATGTGTTTGTGAGTGAGTGAATATGTCTCTGAGTCAGTGAGTATATCTGTATGAGTGTGTGTGTCTGTGTTTGTGTGAGTATGTGTGTTTGTGTTAGTGAGTGTGTGTCTGTGAGTGTGGGTCTGTTAGTGAGAGAGTATGTCTATGTGAGTGAGTGTGTGTCTGTGTGTCTGTGTGAGTGTGTGTGTCTGTGTGGGTGAGTGTGTGTGTGTCTGTGAGTGAGTATGTCTGTGTGAGTGTGTCAGTGAGTGTGTACGTCAGTGTGAGTGTGTGTCAGTGAGTGAGTGATCGAGTGAGTGTGTGAGTGAGTTTGTCTCTGTGTGAATGAGTTTGTATGTGAGTGTGTGTGTCTGTGAGTGAGGGTGTCAGTGAGTGAGTGTGTGAGTGTGTATGTATGTCTGTAAGTGAGTGAGTGTGTGTGTAGGTGTGAGTGAGTGTATCTGTGTGAGTGTGTGAGTGAGGGTGTCTGTGAGTGAGTGTGTGTCTGTGTGAGTGAGTGTGTGTATTTGTGTGAGTGAGTGTGTGTGTCAGTGAGTTAGTGTGTGTGTCAGTGAGTGAATGAGTGTGTATATCTGTGTGAGTGAGAGTAATTCTGTGTGTGTGTGAATGTCTGTGTGTTTGGGAGGTCACACGGCAATTCACTGGGGATAGAGGGCAATTCACTGAGGCTGGGGCAGGTGATGGGCAAATTACTGGGACTTGGGAGGTCACTGGGCAAATGAAGGGGCAATTACCTGGGGCAGGGGCAGGTGAAGGGGCAATTACCTGGGGCTGGAGGGCAATTCACCGGGGCTGGGGGAGGTCAAGGGGCAACTCACTGGGGCTGGGGCAGGTCACAGGGCAATTACCTGGGGCAGGGGCAGATGAAGGGGCAATTACCTGGGGCAGGGGCAGGTGAAGGGGCAATTCACTGGGGCAATTCTCTGGGGCTGGGGGCAATTCACTGGGGCTGGGGGAGGTCATGGGGCAATTCCCTGGGGCTGGGGGGACATTTCCTGGGACTGGGGGAGGTCATGGCAATCCATTGGCTTTGGGAGGTGATGGGGCAATTTACTGGGGCTGTGGGAGGTCACTGGGCAATTCTCTGGGGCTGGGGGGGCAATTCACTGGGGTTGTGGCAGGTAATTTGAGCAATTCACTGAGTCAGGCGCGGGTGATTGGGCAATTCATTGGGGCTGAGGGAGGTCAGGGGGCAATTCACTGGGACTGGAGGGCAATTCGCTGGGGCAGGTGATGGGGCAATTCACTGGGGCTGTGGGAGGTGAAGGGGCAAATACCTGGGGCAGGGGGGGGCATTCACTGGGGCTGGGTGAGGTCAACAGCCAATTAATTCGGGCTGGGACAGGTCATGGGGCAATTCTCTGGGGGTGGGGGCAATTCACTGGAGTTGGAGGAGGTCACAGGGCAATTCTCTGGGGCTGGGGGCGAATTTGCTAGGGGAGGTGATGGTGCAATTCACTGAGGCTGAGGGGCAAATCACTGGGGCTGGGGGAGGTCACAGGGCACTTCTCTTGGGCCTCTTTGAAAGTGACACAAAAAAAGGTATTGACATTTCAGGTTGTAAATCAAATGTGTAATGATTTATTCCCCTTCTTGTTCGCTACCAGGTTCTGGTGAAGGGGCTTGTGTACCTCAATGAAATTGTGAACCATGTAGGGTCAACAAAGATGGACAGGTCATAGCAGAGAGGTCCGACAAATTGCTGTCCACTGAAGGATGAACTGGCAACCCACTCCAATATTTTTGCCGAAATAACCTTATGGATAAGCATGACCAGAGACATAACAATTAGATGTGCTTGGAATGCTGCGTTTCATAGGGTCACTGATAGTCGGACGTGACTGAACAACAATTTAATAAAGCTAGAGCAATTACCAGCAATGTCGAGTTTAAAATTTAATGTTGGTTCAAATGTATGTACTTATGATAGAGAAATCCAAACGTAGAATGCCTAATGGTAACTGGCAATAGAAGAACAAACCGTCTTGGGAGTTATTATATATCAAGATTTAAGGGTAGGCAGGAAATGCAAGTAGGATGCACAAATGTATTGGAAGGTAGAATATGCAGACCACATTGTTGTGTGGTTGTTATTTGCCATAAAATATATGTTTACTATTAGATGGAAGTGGAAATGTATAAGACTAGCTGAATTTCTTGTGGAAGGATATTGCCCCTTTAAGAATATATTTGCTTGAAATGACAGAGCCACCTGTGCTTAAGAATCCATATCCATGAAACCCAGCTGTTACTCATTCCTGAGGATTACAGTTTGGTTCCACTGAGTATACAAATTAATTACCGTACTTGGCAGGAATATATAAAATACTGAACATGACGGCAAGTTACTAGTGCTGTATCTCAGCCTGGCGGCATTAAAGCACAACAAGCTCTGTAGTTCTGATTTGCCAGGTTGCACAATGTCCGTCAATGGCTATTTTTATACACTACTTGCCCAGTCACATCATCTGTGCTATATACTCACCCCTGCATCACAAAAAATAGATAAAAGAATATGGTGCATCTATTGTATGTCAGTCAAGGATTTTCGGTTACCCATAGCAACATAGAGACAGGACCCCCTCATCATCCACTTCTTAAAATACTGTCGGCTTCATTGTCAGCCTCACTAGGGTGCAGAATATGCAGCTAGCTCTCACTCGCTGTGCTTTTAACACAGACCCATTCTATGCCAGCCCTACAACACTACAGAGAATAGAAGTAGTTCTGTTTATTATCTGCCAGAACTAAAATTCCCTTTTATATTTTAGCATAGAAAGGCATCTCCAAAAATATTCTAGAGTAGCAAAGCTCTGTTAGTGGACTGCTGTAGCTTTGGGGAACTTATGTAAAAGCATTAGCGTCTCTATAAGCCACAAGCATAAAACAGTTTAAGAGAAACCTACATTTCTGAAGATTCTGTATATAGAAAGTTTCATCTTGACATGCTTCTGCACGACCATCTAAATTGAAGCCTGGGGGTATATAGTGGAGGGAGAGGTGAGAGAAGAGGGATGTGTTATACCATTAGAGATTTTATTACTTAAAAATACCAAACTAAACATTTAAACACTTACCTTGAAGTTATAAAAATGTCTTGTAATTTCTGAAAATCAGGGTTAACACCCCCTCCAAACCCAGACTAAATTAGGATAAAATGTAAAAATAGTGTTGGCCAATCTGGAGGAAGCAGAGGCTGAAACATTTGTATTACAATCTGGGGTTGCTGTCTGTGCTGTAAAGCAGCCTCGGATATGTAGTGTGGCACATGTTGGAAAGTGCTATGTATTTTCCTATAAGAGTCTATCCGTGCAGCACATTCACACTAGATTACAACCCTTCAGGTTGTCTGTTCTCTGCATCAACTGCTGCTACTATTGCTGGTGTTTTTTTCTCCCTGACCCGGTCTCCTTCTGGAAAATTTCAGCTGTGACCCCACCAACCAGGTGATTGGCAGCACTTCCTTTGGAGGTCACAACCTGCTCTGCATCTGGGTACATGATTATGTAAGCTTCGAATTAGTGTGCAAATCCAGATAGCAGTATCCAGAATATAAATATTACATAGTTACATAGGCCCTCATTCAATTGCGATTTGGCCACTTGAATAGGGCTCTAAAGAAGCACATAGCATATATTTTTTAAAGACGTTTTTAGTTCGTGAAAACCTTGCTTTTGGATAGATGCTTACTAACTAAAAACTTCTTTAAAACAAATATGTTATGTGCTTATTTAGAGCCCTATTCAATTGGCCGAATTGCAATTGAATGAGGGCCATAGTATTTAAGGTTGAAAAAAGACTTTCAGTCCATCAAGTTCAACCTTTTAAGATCTCATCTGATCTGCAATATGCGGATTAACAATTAATTAGTTGTATAAAAAATAAAAAATAAATCAATTCCATCCTGATCCCAGACACCGGCGACCGGGCTTCTCCCTGGATCAATACTGCCTCTCTAATTATCCAATATAACCCTGAATTCCCTTTTTAATTAGAAATAAATCCAGTCCCCTTTTAAAGTTATCTATCGAATCCGCTGTCACCACCTCCTCTGGTAGAGAATTCCACAGATTAACCACCCTTACTGTGAAGAACCCTTTTCTTTCTTTAAGGTGGAATCTTTTTACTTCTAACCTCAAGGGATGTCCTCTTGTCAGTTGAAAATCCCTTGGCACAAAAAGCTCTCTTGACAAATCTTTCTACTGACCCTGGATGTATTTATATAAGGTAATCATATCTCCTCTTAGACGCCTTTTTTCTAGAGAAAATACGTTTCATTTGGTTAGTCTTTCTTCATAACTTAGCCCCTCCATTCCCCTTATTAGTTTTGTTGCCCTCCTCTGTACCTTTTCCAGCTCTAAAATGTCCTTTTTATGAAGTGGTGCCCAAAATTGTACTCCATATTCCAAATGAGGGCGTACTAGAGATTTGTATAGTGGCAGAATTATTTTTGCTTCCCTTGCTTCTATACCCTTCTTAATACATGCTAATATTTTATTTGCCTTTGCAGCTGCTGCTTGGCTTTGAGCACTGTTACCTAGGTGGTTGTCCACAAGCACTCCCAAATCCCTTTCAATATCTGATACACCTAGATTTGCTCCATTAAGATTATAAATTGCATGGCTATTTTTCCTTCCCAGATGCATAACTTTACATTTATTCATATTAAATTTAATCTGCCATTTAGATGCCCATTCCTCAATTTTATGTAAATCCCTTTGGAGGGAAAGCACATCACTATCTAAATTAATTACCTTGCACAACTTCGTGTCATCAGCGAAAATGGAGACACCACACTCCAATCCTACCTCTAAGTCATTAATAAATATGTTAAAAAGGAGAGGACCTAATACTGAACCCTGAGGAACCCCACTTACCACATTAGTCCAATCAGAATATGTTTTATTTACAACAACCCTTTGCTTCCTGTCTTTTAGCCAGCTCTCAATCCATGAGCAGATATTTACTGCAACTCCTGTATCTCTTAGTTTGCACAATAGTCTCCCATGTGGCACTGTATCAAAAGCCTTTGCAAAATCCAAAAAGACTACATCCACTGAGTTGCCTTGATCCAGGTTCCTACTAACCTCCTCATAGAAACTAATTAGATTTGTTTGACATGACCTATCCCTCATAAATCCATGTTGACTCCTACTTATAATCCTGTTCAAATAGACATATTCTTGTATATTATCCCTTATTAACCCTTCTAAAAGCTTCCCCACTACAGAAGTGAGGCTCACTGGTCTATAATTCCCCGGATTTGCTCTTGCTCCCTTTTTAAATATAGGTAACACATCTGCTTTTCTCCACTCATCTGGTAGAGACCCTGTGTTTAGTGAATCTTGAAAAAATAAATATAATGGTTTGGCTATTACAGAACCCAGTTCCCTTAGTACCCTTGGATGTATTCCATCAGGACCCGGGGCTTTATTAACATTTATTTTTTCCAACCTCTTTTGGATTACTTCCTGTGTTAACCAATTATTTGGCAAAGGTAGTGTAGCCCCATTATGTTGCAGTGTCCCAACCACTTGTACCTCCCTTGTGTATACCGAAGAAAAGAACCTATTTAGCTCATCTGCCTTTTCCTGGTCACTAATTTTCAGATAGCCTGTTTCACATTCTAATGTTCCTATAGCTTCCTTTCTCGCCTTCTTTCCATTAATATACTTAAAAATTATTTTAGGGTTAGTCTTACTCTCTTTTGCAATTAATTTTTCCTTTTCTATTTTAGCCAGTCTAATCGCGTTTGTGCAAGCCTTGTTGATTTCCTTGTATTCCCGTAAAGCAGTCTCTGTCCCCTCTTGTTTGTATAATTTAAATGCCTGTTTTTTACTGTGTATCTTGATCTTTAAATCATTGTTAAGCCACATGGGATGTGATTTACTCCGTTTACTTTTATTCCCACACGGTATATGCTGATGTGTATGTATATTTAGTAAGGATTTAAATGTTGTCCACTTGTGGTCAGTTTTTTTACCTATCACTTCTCTGTCCCAGTCTATACTTTGTATTGCTGCCCTTAGACCGTTAAAATCTGCCCTTTTAAAATTAAGAGTTTTTGTTGGCCCCTTACAGTTATGTTTTTTCAATTCAATCTCAAACGAGACTGTGTTGTGATCTCTGTTTCCCAAAGGTTGCCCTATTCCAACATTGGATACTATATCAATATTATTTGTGATGAGTAAACCTAAGATAGCTTCATTTCTAGTAGGCTCTTGTACAACCTGGACCAGATAATGATCCCAGAGTGTACTCAAGAACCTGCTCCCCTTAGATGACTTGCTGGTCTCATTTATCCAGTTTATTTCAGGGTAATTAAAATCTCCCATTATTAGAACTTGACCATGCCTAGCTGCATTTTCAATCTGTAACAATAATTGTTAAGTACATGTATGAAAGTACATTCAACTTTTCAATATAATGCATATTTTTCTACTACTCAGTGGCTGTTTTTTAGGAAATATTTGAAACCCATGAAACTTCTATATACCTTTAAAACATAGACCCGTGCCCTGCATATGTGTAGCAGCAGGTACTTGTAAGGTTAACTTCAAGCCTGGAAATATTATCCTCTTAGTCACTGTACTCTAAACAAAGGATATGTTCTGGTGGTTGCCTGAGATCAGCATATATAGTCCTAACTGGATCTCATGGTAAGTGGGTAATAGGCAAATAATGTGGTATGTTTTGAGCCTCATTTACTCTTTTTAAGAACTTCACTTGAAAATTGGCAAAATCATTTTATAATGTAAAAAGATAATACAGTCCCTAATTTATTACCTTTTATAAACATTTCATCCGCTGTGGGACCTACTATTTTTGTTCTTGCAGATCAGGTTCCTGGGGTGGAGGAGACTGAAGGCACAGAAAGTTTGGCACACCGACATAAGAGCTCAGACGAGGTGCGTGACGCCATGTGTGCACCGACAAACGAGCTAACCAACACCAGAGCGGCGCCTGTACAATGCTGCACTCACCCTCTCCATCCATCCTGTGAAGGACAACTACTGGCTCAATAGATTATTGTGTCACAGTTTTACCCCTACATTAATAAAAAACTAAAACGATCCCCATGAGATAGTTACTGTGGTAGGCTGCATAATGAATGCACATATTATTTTAGTGGGGCACACCGACATAAGAGCACCCTGCTCTCCCTGTCTCAATGTGCAGCTCCTGCAGGACCCCCCAGTCCAGACTCTCCCTCTCTGTAGCCCCAGAACTCCCCACCACACTCACCCACTAAGTCCTTGCCCTGCTTGGAGTCTATGGCCCTCATTCAATTGCGATTTGGCCAATTGAATAGGGCTCTAAATAAGCACATAGCATATTTTTTTTAAATAAGTTTTTAGTTAGTGAAGTCCTTGCTTTTGGATAAATGCTTACTAACTAAAAACTTCTTAAAAAAATTATGTTATGTGCTTATTTAGAGCCCTATTCAATTGGCAAAATTGCAATTAAATGAGGGCCTATATGGAGGACGCCCGAGGAGGTGGGGTACATCCCCAGGAGCTGGACACTAGAGGAGAGGGTGAGTGTAGCACTGTACTGGCACGCTGGTGTGGGTGCGCTCTTTTTACATGCATTTTGTGCACGCACAGGACGGTGCGCAAGTCTCCCTCACTCGAACGTCGTGCCACCAGAAAGTTTATATCTGCAAAGTAGGAATATGCCAGTAACACATTATACAGTTCTAAATGGAACTAAATGGTAGCTTATTAGTATATAAAGACAAAGCCACTTCAGGGAGTAACAGGCAGCAGCAGACAAGAAATAAAATAAAAGTTGCAAAATGTAAAGGCTGCATTTAGTTTTGTTTTTTTGCTTTATATTTTGGTCACTATCATGTTTAGTTTTTTAAAAGACCAAATAGAAAACATTTGTCCACCGTGGTCGTTCACATGCTCATGATATATAAGATGATGTATAAGATAATGTATACGATACTCATTAAAGATGTGGTACTAGAAGTGATGATTTATGTTGACCATGGATTCTTTGTTTGAACTAATATTGTATTTTGTAAGTGATGCCAGTTGCATCCTTTAAATAAAGGATTTTATACAAGGCCTGTTTGATGTATCAGAGATATCAACATGAATATTAGCACGATAGATAACACATTAACAAAGTTTATAGTACTAATTTGAAATATGTTCTCTTATGGGTGCAAAAGTTTATAGCTTAGGTAATAAGCTCCCTGAACTAGGGGTTGTTTGTATTTATTGGCCGTAGTAGACTGTCCTATACAGCTACACTGCAGTGCCTCGGTTGGTGTATACTCACTATTTACAGAACTCTTTTGGGGAAGAATGCAAATATTCTGCATCTCCTGATACAAGCTACTGCTATTGTTCATGAGTAGCAACATCATGTATCTGGTTTCAAACAAATAAGAAGGGAGTTGGGTCATATAGAGAAGCTAAGGAAGTGTAGCATACATTAAAGAGGTGTGAACATCTGACTGAAGACAATGTAGGGAGACTCTCAAATAAAAGTGATAAAAGTTACATGCAGATGAATTGACTAAACATTAGAAACCCATGGCCCAGCTAGTCCCCAGACTTTAGCAGTCAACTTGATAAATATAGAGAATACATTATAATATTTCTTACATGTCAGTATAATATTTGTCTATATAGCATAATCAGACATAAAAGCCCAGACCTAGGTTCAATCCAGAATATAATGTATCAGACATCATAATAAATCATGAAGACACAGAGATACACAACAGTTTGAAGCTAGTTCCCCATTGAGACAAGACAACCTGATGCCGGATTTCCAGCTACCAACTGGGACATACTTTTTGTCATGAGCTCATGGGTGAGATGGTCTAATTGAGACCATCTCTATGTTTTTCTCTTTTTCTATTATTTTTGATACAACCCATATGTTAATTTAAAGGAGTGGATCTGGTTTCACATTTGTTTAATAGGGATGGACATGGTTTAATACTGAATAATTAAGATACCATTGTATTTTTATTTATTCTTTCACTGATTAAAGGGCCAGTTTATTCAGTACAACTTGGAGCATACCACTGTAAAATTTTCATAATATGTTATTTTTTCATTTTCATTTATAAATGAAATCTCTGTTTACATGAGACTCTACCACCCCCCCCCCCCCCCCCAGAAAAGCCACAACAGCAGCTACATACAGAGAGCATTAGCACAAATAGAGTTAACCCTTCACAAATTTATCTGTGCAGGGAAAGGACTGCAGGTTTCAGCTAAAAATGACAGTTGGGGGTTACAATCTCCTGCTACATTCCTGAAGTTCAGAGAAAAACTTTGTGCCCACTGGCTGGTGTCGGCATGTGTTGTTAATCATGGAACAGTCAGCAGTGTGTTTGTAAACAGAGCTAAAACTGCAGATTTTTAGCTATTAGTGTATTTAAAAAAAAACAATAGATCGTTTTAACATAGAATCTTGTGCTCTTTCACAACATGAAGAGCACTTATAGTGAGGTAAATGGCCCTTTATTACACTCTTGTTTTTTAATTTTAGGGAAAATATAAATTATATTATGTGAACTTTTTAGATCATACTATATGAGGACAGAATGTATCCATTTGGGATCTAAAATATTTGATACCTGAGTATCTTTTCACTATAGTGACCATTTGGTGTCCTCCATCCTCTCCACCCTTCATTTGTTGCAAGCCCAAATAAATACACTGCCAAAATATAAATTGTGGCTATTTATCCATTACATTTATATGTATCCTAGCTGCTTATACCTTATAGTTAGTTACTTGTAACAAAATACTTCTTTGATCCAATTAGTGCAATGTCACGCATTAAAATATTTTGGTGAATATTCAAAAACTAGCGACTTGCCTGTCAAAAATGACGGCAATAAATCTTGAAGCCTGACAATGCTGTTTGCCACACAAAGCGAGGCTCTCCCCCGTCTAACTTGCGGGCTTTGCTATGAGCGCCTTTGGCGCTCATTGCGAGCCTCTCCCCCCTCTACTTTCTGGGCTTCCCAATGAGCACCTTAGGCGCTCATCATTTGCCCTGCAATTGTTGCAAGAGATTAAATTGTTATTTAAACGCAGTGACACTTTGTTAGATATTTAATGGTAGGATATATAATGGAATAAGCCAGGACATTGTTTGCTAATATAACATTTACAATATGCAATATATATATATACAATAATGTTAATGTATCATAATTATTGAGGGACTGATAATTTTTCTAATCTTTGTTTCTTTTTTACAATCTTTTACAATAATAGTTAAATGTTATCCTTAATGCTGCTAGATATAGTGTGCCTTAACTAAAAGTAGTGTCTAAATGTATGCTCTTTTTTCTTTGTATAAAATAATCTGATATTCATACATTGGCATTTGACAATTCATTTTTACATGTAAAATTGGTGAATACATTATGGTGTACATATATGTAGAAATTTGTTTATTTAAAGATGGAATCCTAGTTGGTAATTTTGGGGAGCTATAAATGAGAGGAGCAGGAGCTTGCTCTGGATTTGAGAAAAGCCACTTAGTGAGATGTTTATGGTCCTTTCAGGACCTGAGGGAGCACAATAGCTTGGCTACCACTCTGTGGCAGGCAGGGAGTAAGACGCAGATGTAGTATAATGAACACAATGGACTGTACTACGCTACTCGATTTTGGTATTCAACGGGTTTGGATGAGCAAAGAACCATTGCACTTGCCGCGCTTGCGAAAACCAATTTACGTTACTCCTTAATGTAGTTTGGTATCCATTGTGCCTTCTGGATCCAATAAACGACGAGTACCAAGGGTCCACTGTACCTCGTGCTTGTGCAGGATATTGTAGACATAGTGAACTTGCCCGTGTGCTCCCATGCCCTGTTTGCTTTACTATAGTGCAACACACTGCAAACCTGTCACTTCACACTCACCTCCAACCCCCCAAATGTGAACATGCTCTCTGCATCTGGCTAGAGAAGGTAAGGACTACGTGGAAAAAGTAAAAAGTTAAATTGTAATAAATTGTTGCAAAAATAAGTCTCCCCTTCCAAGCTTGGGTCTATAGGCAGCACCCTTGTTTGGCTACTTAGAAATCTGACCATGCCGCAACAACAATAGATATAATAGATATAATATGGAAAAAGCTACAAAGAAGACAAATTATTGCAAAATATCAGTTGACGAAGAACAAGGAAGTGTAGTGACTCAGTGTTTTGTTCAATTTAGTTACTAGTTACACAGTATTACTAGAAAAGATGTGTCTCTTATCAGGACATATGGTGAGACACTTACATGCATTCATTAATTGAGTAATATTTTAAATAACACAAGCATTGGCAAGTGTGTGGTGTAGTTATATACATATTAATTGATGTTGAAATCAGACGTAGGTTTCTCAAGTTGTGCTATTTTTAAATCCGTAAAAAAACAATGGAAATCTTGATCAGCATCGTAGGACCTCTCCCACCCGCCAATCTACAGAAACCGGTTGACGAGGGCATGTTCTCCCACTACAGTGAACAGGCCAGGAGTGGGGGGGACTAGCATAAGTGCTACTTTGGTGACCTCAGAGAAATGTAATTAGGGCTAATTATTTTATTCTGTCTCACTATACTAAAGAAATACAACATGAATTGTACAATCTAGTCTTACAAGGAAGCATGTTATAACCTTAAAGTGCTGGGTTAAGGGACAGAAAGGAAGTGGGATTATACAATAGAAATGGGCAAACATATTGAAGGAGTTATTACAGGTATATGGAAGTTTCCCTGTTCTTACCTTTATCCACACCTCCAGAAGTGATTACATAGGCACCTAGTACTATCCAATAGAAAAATGGCATCCAAGTACCTTTTTTAACCGCATACTAATCTTCCAGCCAGCAGCACAGTACAGAGATCCAGAGCAGGGGGAGAGAAGTGTGTGTGAGCAGAGCTGCTTGAGGAGAGAGAGAGAGGTGTGTGCTTGGAACAAAAGACTACAAATCCCATGATGCTTTGTGGCAGAGACTGAATCCCCATACATTGCTACATTGTTGTAGCTGCCTCTGATTAGCCACCACAAATGATTAATTTTATTATAATTTACATGGATTTTCAGGGGGGTTCATTCTCAAAATCAACTGCCAGAACATGGAAGAAAGTTTGCAAACTTTAGGGTAAGTTTATTTATGTTTATTTGGGTATTTTGTCACACACTACTGATTCTTCTCTGTCAGATGCATTCATAGTCCATGAAACTTCTATAAACCTTTAAAATTCAAGCAAACTGCATTTTCTAATGTCAATATTGCTTTGATGCACCCTATTTAACGTGTGCTCTTTTGATAATGGACACAAAGTTTTTAGAGAATAAAGTAATCACCAATGTATAAGCAATCCTGTGCCATAGCGCTGTACTGCCGCCAGACATTGCTTTCATTGCTTTCTCAATGTGGAAGATGCTGTGAACATGGATACACTAAGGAATACTTCGTAGTAATAACAATGGACAACATATCTATGTGTATTTCCTGTTGAGAAAACTGATCCACAAAGTAAAAGCTGCCCCACATTCAGCATCATTACCGTTAATATGTTTTCGGGACAGACACCTCGCACTATTGACACCGTAATAGGATAATGAGATGACTAGATGGGCAAATGGTTCTTATCCGTTGGGAAAAAAAAAACATTTTGCTGTATTTCTATTTGTTGTTGCTCAGCAGGTAACACAAGTCAGTTAATAAACATGTTTACATGAAACAACATCATATTAACTAGTGATGTGAAAGATATGAATCATCGCCATGTGTCATCCAGATTATTACTAATAGAGAATGTGTTTGCTGCAGCTTCACATGATTTCCTAAACGGCTTATAATGATTTCTTTATTTTACAGGAATTTATCGCTTACTGTATTAATTATGGAATGTGATATTATCTGGGGGTTTACATATAGTTATATGGTTTTATTACGTGCATGTTTGTGATACTATTTAAAAAAATCACTCACTGCACTTTGAAAAATATATGTTTTTGAGTCTGACTATGAGCATAATTAGGCAGAGAAAGTTAGATTTTTCGAATGAAACTGGAGGTGCCCAGGTTATGTTGGTGGAAGTTGTGTTTGTGAGGGGGCATTTACATTTCTAAAGAGTGGTGCTTGGATTTATTGATGCAAGCTGTTTTGTGGCCTGTGAGTCAGAAAGGGAGTGGTGCCAATATAAATCAGAACCAGCTCTTTAACAAATATTCTTGACTTCTCCCGATTGCCACCCCCTTCCCGTTCCCTCCACTGATAGATACAAATATAAACATAATGAACTAGCTCTGGAAGTGATGCAATCAAGGCTAGATGGAATTCATTCAAAATGTCTGAATTTATCTCATGTTCCGTAACACACCAGGCACATCTTTATGTCCATGGTCATGCTGATCCGACTTGGTTTTCATGGCAGAGATACTGGAGTGGGTTGCCACTTCCTTCTCCAATGGGCCACAGCATACAGCTCCTGGTATTCCTAGGTGGTCTCTCATCCAAGTACTGACCAGGCTCAACCCTGCATGGCTTCAGGGTGGTGTGACCTATTGGTTCTTTGACTGGAATTGAACCCAAGTTACATTGGTGAAAGCACAGAATCCTAACCACTGGACCACCAAGGAAGCCTGTCCATGGCTTAAGGCTGAAGCTAAAAATATTGTGAGAAGACAGGATTCCTTAGAGAAGAAAGATTGTAGGCACACAAGAAAGATAAGAAAGATTGTAGGTACATGAAGAAGGGGGCGGCAGAGGCAGAGACGGATAGATGAGGTAATTGAAGCTATGAACATGAGCTTGATGGAGCTCAGAGGGGCAGTGGCTTAGAGATGTGCCTGTCGTTAGGCATTCCATAGGGTCACAGAGTGTTTGACACGACTGAATGACTAAACAACATAGTATTGTCATCTCACTAATCCCAGTGAGAAAGCAACCAACATCACTCATGGATTTCAGTATCTCCGTAATTCCCAGGAAAGTCACTGCCTCAGGCGGGCTGATTGCCTCACATGTACACAACAGGAAATATAGAAATGAACAACCATGTTTGGCACTCCAGGAATGATGGCGACTACCCCAGGGATATAGGATAACCCCGATGTTGGCCCATTACTCATTGTGCCAGTGAAGATCAGTAATACCTCACTAGCAAATATAGCTTCGGCTAACACATGAGCATTGATCCAAAAGCCAAGTGATCAATACTGTAGGAAACAAATGATGAAACAATGTTTATAAGACACATCAGAGAGGAGAAGAATGTCTTGTCATGACGTAATGTGACAATGTGCCACAATTTAATCCATATCTTAAAGTTCCAAATTTCTGCATGTCTTTATATTCCCAGATATCACTTTATGTCTAACTATATCTGGAAGTCCTCCATTAATATTGTGACACTGATTGTGTGTCCCTTTTCACATAAGTGTTCACCCTCAGTTGTGTCATTTAAATTGTTATTGATATTAAATCTGTGTGAATTCATTATTCTTTTTGATAAAGTCAGAACATTTGACGGACCTATCCTATTTTGTGTTTGCCACTGTTGAAGCGCCCCACCGCCTAGTCTTGGAATGTGAAAAACAGGAAAGGACCTCCGAGTGTGTCTCCTGTCTCTCTGCACCTGTCTCAGTTCCAGTATCCTTGTGTCTCTCCTCAAGTCTCTCTCAGTCCTGTCTGGAGTCCTCTCCTTCCTCGTGTGCCCTCTCTCTTGGCTCTCTTGGGCCTGGATCTCTCTCTCAGGTTTGGGGGTCTCTCACCTTCTTCACAGACAATGATATGTTCTCCAGTATCTGGTCCTTCCCCTCCTGGGGCAGTTGGCGGTGGTGCGATTCAACACCGGCGAACCCAAAACAGGATAGGGTTCAACACCGGCGAACCCAAAACAGGATAGGTCCCATTTGCAAAACATATTTGATGATTTGCATGTATAGGTACCAATCAGTCTTTGTACAGACATGGACCCCTTGCTCACTTTGTCTTAGTAGGGTTCAGCTACACCTCACTGACGAGTCCCATAAAGGCCAAAACGCGTCTGCGGTTTGCTGTTTCTCCTGTTAAGGGTAGCATTGCCTGGTATTTCGGGGCTTGATCACTCTTATTGGGTGAGACCAGACTGATATACTACAGGATATTTCTCCCTGTGAAGGGCACAAGTGACTAAAAGAGGTTGCTCTCAGAGGGTTATCATGTCCATAGCGCTAACCTATTAAGGTTACTTTGTTCTCGGATTGAGCGCCTCAATACAAATGTGTAGAAAATGTGATAATAAAAACATCAATCTGGATCTTTCCTTTTTCGTGCTCACCAGCAGTAGAATGATGCGACCAGTAGGTGGCACAACGGTGGCTTGCTGAGACTTTCTTCAATTTGTTCTTAGGATGAGTGTTAAATTTAGGGGTTAGGGTAGTGGTAGATGATAAGCCTTACACAGTAAAATAGTGGCACACTAACCCCTAATCCTAACCCTAAGAACAAATTGAAGAAAGGGATCTATCCTGTTATGTTGTCAGGACAGGTTCACCACTGCAGTGCGGCCTCCAACTGCTAGATGGCGCTGCCGATATTTGGCAGCGGTGCCGATATGTGAGAGAAGTTCTAAGCTTATAATGTTAGCCTAACCCTTGAACTAACCCTCACAGTTTACCTAAGCCTTGACTCTATGATATGGCACCAGAATATCTGTAGCTCCATCTAGTGGATGCTCACCGCCACTGCTACTGCCTTGTGCTGCGCTACCATAACAGGATAGGACCGAAGAAAGTCTTGGCGAGCCACTGTCACACCCCCTACTGATTGCTGCATGCAACTTCTGGCGTGGACTAAAAAGGAAAGGTCTAACAATTTTTCGATTTTTAAAATGTTATCCTTAGATTGCCACAAAAAATCTTTTGCAGTGTCCATTTAAAGAAAATTCAAAGAATATTTGTTTCTATGCCAGCCTAAAGTTATAATGTTACGATAGTATAGTGAAAACCGCACTTCGACATAATATCTGTCCTTAAATCTGCATCAAGGATCACTTAAGTGTTATATTTCTATTATACAGCTTTGAATAAATTCACTTGATAATGGGCAAATCTATTTAAGAAGTTTTTTTTTTTAAATGTGTGAAAAGAGTGTTTTATTTTTACCTATTTTATTACATTTTGCTTTACTGGGGGAAACAATCTTTTGTTTCTGACAGAATCACTCAGAAGAGACCTGAGATATAGATTAAATCTCCATTCAGTTCAATAGTGAAACTGTTACTTTCAATAGACACTTTCCCTCATGCTCCAGCCACAGATAAGAGCTCTAAAGGTACAGACACACATAGAAGGGGAATGGAGGGGCTAAGTTATGAAGAAAGATTAACCAAATTAAACTTATTTTCTCTAGAAAAAAAACATCTACGAGGGGATATAATTTCCTTATATAAATACATCCAGGGTCAGTATAAAGATTTGTCGGGGGAGCTTTTTGTGCCAAGAGGTTTTCAACTGACAAGAGGACATCCCTTGAGGTTAGAAGTAAAAAGATTCCACCTTAAAGAAAGAAAAGGGTTCTTCCCAGTAAGGGTTGTTAATCTGTGGAATTCTCTACCAAAGGAGGTGGTGACAGCGGATTCGATAGATAACTTTAAAAAGTGGACTAGATATATTTCTAATTAAAAAGAGAATTCAGGGTTATCATGGATAACAACAAATTAATTAATAGTTAATCCGCATATTGCAGATCAGAGGAGATCTTAAAAGGTTGAACTTGATGGACTGAAAGTCTTTTTTCAACCTTAAATACTAAGGCCCTCATTCAATTGCAATTTGGCCAATTGAATAGGGCCCTAAATAAGCACATAACATATTTTTTTTAAAGATATTTTTAGTTAGTGAACATCTATCCAAAAGCAAGATTTTCACTAACTAAAAACTTCTTTAAAAAAAATATGTTATGTGCTTATTTAGAGCCTTATTCAGTTGGCCAAATCGCAATTGAATGAGGGCCTATGTAACTATGTAATTATATATATATATATTATACACACACACATATATATAATTAATATTAATATATTTTCTACACACTTACCACTACTACCAGTCCTACAGAGCAAGGTGGAGGGTGGGGAAGAGACAAAGGGGAGGGGGGGGGGAGAGACACAGTGGAGGGAAGCAAGAGACACAGGGAAGGGGGAGGGGGCGAGAGACACAGGGGAGGGGAGAGGGACAAAGAGACACAGGGGAGAGGGACAAAGAGACACAGGGGAGGGGAGAGGGAATCACACAGGGGAGGGAAGAGAAACAGGGGAGGGGGGAGAGACACAAGGGAGGGAGAGAGATGGAGGGAGGCAGAGGAAATTAAAAAATGATACTGCCATTTTTGATGGGCAATTTCCTAGTATTGAATATAAAAGGCTGTGGTTAATAGGAGTGAAATGTGTAGGAGTTTTGTATTTAGTCTCAGACATTGTTGTCCAACAGAGATAAATCTAATGATCCTGCCACTGAAATCAGGCACAGATCTGTCTAGATTTTATTTGGTATTTCTGCAAAAATAATGTTTTGTTTTTTAATAACGGGTTGCAAATATTTTTCCTTTCATTATAATATTTTGCATATTGTTTGTAATAAATGATACCATAAAATATTGCACCAAAAAGAAAAAAAATCAGTAACCACAACACTTTTTCCAGACATTTCTCCTTTAAATTTCTGTGATAATGAGCCTATTAAGCAGCTACAGTTCCTTTGAGAATGATCAAACCAAGCAATATATATATAAAAAAAAAAAAAGAAGATTAAACTATGAGGAATCAGTTTTAGAATATTTCAGATGTATGTATTTCTTTTTATTCCTGTATTACAGCTTGAAAATATATGAAACCAGTTCCATATTGATATTTCCCTTCACGTTGATTACTTCAGTCCTAATATACAATAAAAAATGGTGTTTTTAAAGCTGATAAAATATAACTTTTTAACATTTGTATAACTTTAATAATATGTAGATAATGTGTGCTATCCTTTAGCAATCGCTATAATGTTAGATCTGCCATTTTGATGTTTTTCAGATATGTTTATTCATCCTCCAGCCATTCGTTAGTTCTCTCTTGCGATGTGATACTATATGCAAAATGAATCTGCTTCTGCGTGTTCATGAAAAATATATAAAAGCGGCAGTCAGTTTGGCGTGGTATGATGGATTGCAGCACATGGAATTATGTTAAGTAAATGCTTGTAAAACAGTCTACCAAAAATATTGCTGGATTAGCTAATTTATCAATATATGATTAAAGGGACAGGAAACTCGCCAATTAGATGCTTAACATTAGTATATGAAAGCTATTCATATGTTTAAATTGATGTAGTCCAAGGACCTGCATGTTCTCATTCAGCCCTGGTCAGCAGGTTCTTAGGGATCTGATGCCTTTGAGAAATTCATTGAAATATGGCGAAACGACCGTTAGGCTACCCAAATGTCTGTAAAATAGTGCCATGAGTATTTAGAGCCTTTGTAAGGTAGTTTCTTATCAAAATGGATCAGTGACTCAAATTGTTATGGTTGAAATTACTAGCTGGAGTAAGATGTTATATTGTTGAGATATGCCAATTTGTGGCATCATAGTCTATTGTTGGTTTCATAGATGTTTACAAGTCCAGCTTGTATAGGATCTTTCAAATGTCTTTTTCTCCTTGTAAGGACTTTATAGGGAAATAAGACAGATCTGGGGCATCACCTTCCATGTAGGAGGCATCCCATGGATGATCACAAGTCTGTCTCTACCTCAACTTTATTTCTCTCCAAGGTTGTGTTGCAGGGGTTTTTAAGATGCAGCTAAGTCATATTGATTAATAAAGTTTTCCCACTTCTATTTTATACTAGCGAATTGCCCGTCAAAAAACAAGGGTCATAAAATTGTAAGTCAGGTAATGCTGTTTGCCATGCAATGTAAGGCTTCTGGTCCTCGGAGTACCTTTGGCGCTCATTGCAAGCCTCTCCCCTCATGTACTTTTGGTACTCTGAGCACGCTGTGCATTCATTGTGAGCCCCACGCTGAGCGGCTTTGGTGCTCATTGTTGGGATCCACGCAATGAGCGCCTTTGCCGCTCATTGCAAGCCTCTACTCTGCTATTTTTTATTTTACATATAAATATATATATATATATATATATATTTTTTTTTTTTTAGGAATTAATTGTTGAAATATTAAATGAATATACTTTACCAATTTTGATAATATATGCAGCAATCAATATCCTGAAGAGCTAACAATCCCTTTCAATTTTCTTGCAGCATATAATGTACATTTCGACTGTTGCTGAGCTGAGGAGAAAGTGTCAGCAATGTTGCAAGTGTGCAGTGTAAATAGGCTTTGTGCGCGAGGGCAAACCGCTTGTTTAGTTGTGTAAGGCAGCATTTTAGAATGGTGATGTTATTAGTTGTAAGTTAGTGTTGTAAAATGGCGGTAATTGTGCATGTATTAGCGTTCTTTGTAAGAGTGTATTTTATACCTCGTACGTTAGTGTTGTAAAATGGCGGTGATTGTGCATGTATTAGCGTTCTTTGTAAGAGTGTATTTTATACCTTGTACGTTCCTGTGTAAAAGTCTTATGTTCCTGGTGGTGTTTTGCGAGGTTAGGGGTCGCGTGGCTTCGTTTTCGTTTTTTTCGTCCGATTTTTTTTTTTGTTGCTTAGCCGATTTTCGGCAAATAGTGTTTAAATTGTCATGCAATCTCACTCCCAGACGTCCTGGCTGTCCCCCGTGCTGTGTGTTGTTTTTCTTTTGTATTTTTGTTTTCTTTGTGTTATTGTTGTTTTTTGTATGTGCGCGGTTCGGCCGTTAACTTTGATTTTTTGGACCTCATGTATTTTGTTTTCTAAGTGCCGCTTTCCTTTGTGCAAGTGTTACGGGCTGTAGTTTTTCCTGACGATTTTTTCAAACTACTACGGGTCTCGCTTTGTGAATGGTGTAATTGAGAATTGTGTAGAACTGTAGTCCCGCGGGTCGTAGATTTCTGTTACACTGTAGTCCTGTGGGTTTGTAGGGATAAGCGCCTATGGCACTCATCTCCACCAGCACAGTTAGCGCCTTCAGTGTTCCCTGCCAAAGGCGTATGGGGTCGTAGGGATAAGCTCCTATGGCGCTCATCTCGACAAGCGCAGCCTAAGTTGTACGGGGACGTAGGGATGAGAATGTAGCATGGGACCTAATCTACACCAGCGCAAGGAGCGCCATTAGCGCTCCTTGCCAGCAACGGCGTCAGGCGGGTATTGCTCAGAACTATATATGTGATCACTTTAATAATTAACACATATATGCATCATAATAACACATTTTTGTAACCGTTCTATCGATTTTAGGGTCTCTGTATTTTGAATTCAGCCCATTATGCATTGATAGTCAGTTGGTGCAGATATTTTAGACTTATGTTTTTGTTAGCTTAAACAGTCTTATATTAAATGCTTTTGAAGCAGATGTAACACTTATTATTTTAGCCTTTCCATAAATAAATGTGTCTTTGAGACACCATTCTGTATTCTGTGCTCCAAGCAGAAAAAAAGGTGAAAACAGCAATATAATGTGTGGTTTATTGGTATTTACCCAATGGAGAAAAGGTGGCATGTTTGAAAAGAAGAGAAAAGTGAGAATGCTTAAGGTTTTACTGCCTTCAAATCAGCCAACATGGAGGCAAGCAGATTGGCTTTTGTTATCCTCTCCCATTGCCATCCTCCATGTTTTTGAGACAATTTTACAACACACTATCATACTTTCTTCTTTTACTCCCTGCACTAGTGGTATCCAGGGTGGCAGGAGCAGCTGAATGAGCAACGTGGCAATGTAGCATGGGACTTAATGGTTTCCGTTCTAGTACTCCAGCATTCTTCCTGGTCAGTGAGATGATTCGGAACATCAGAGCTTCACAGCATTCATTAGATCTCCTTCAACTCTATTCAGAAGTGAGGAGCAAAATGATGACACATAAGAATCCTCCTTCATGATGAAGTCTGCATCATCATCCGCTTCCCCATGCCAAATTAGAAGGGTGAGAACATAATATCATACAATGTGCCTGTAGACGTGCAGGACAGCTTTGGTGCTAAACAGTCTGCTAAAGAGAACCACAGGCTTCACCTCTAATAAGATCTTTTTCAGATTTGCCATATATGGCTTCGTTTCTCACCTCCCTACATCTATTTGGTTCAACAGCTAAGGTTTGGGAAACTGCCATAGACTTAAGATTGTTTTTTCAGCCAAAGCATTTAAATATTTGGTGACCAAGGAAAAAAGGATCGTATTGGCATAAGATATTGGGGTAGGTGCTGGAGTTTTGGTATGACCAACCTATACTAAGATAATTTTGTTGAATGCTGTGGTTTAATGACTTGAGATATATACCCATGATGAATATTTGCACTATCTATGTAGAGGGACCAGAGTAGGTTGAAGGCGTTAGAAATTGTGATTATTATATTCTGGTTTATAGTTTGGCAGACTGCTTTGGATATGGTGCGTCTAGAGTAATCCAGATCAACAAACTTGTGTATATTTGTGTAAGAACATTTAGGGAGTTTTAATCTAGAGAAATAGACCTGAATAGCAGAGAAAGGGCACGGGATATATAAAAAGGAAAATTAAGAGAATGAATCAATCTGAAGAGCCTAATCCCAAAGCTGTCAGTAAGTGGTACGAGGAGGTCCAGATCAAAATAAATCTTGCTCACATCTGTTCTATTCAACAGGGGCTGGGCTAGAAAGCTTAAAATAATCCTACTCGACTGGGTAATCAGGTGGTGCCTACACCACCAAACCTGTTCAGTAAAATTACTTGGTCATTTAGAATAGGTGACTACTTTTAGATCCACGGTGGACACAGTACCATGGACCAGGGTATGGTTGCAGAATAACCTAGTTAAAAACATGGTAATTCTTAAATTGCCCCCTTTGTAGTATCCTTGTTCATTTGAGTTGAGGCTTTTAAGTATCGTCAGCTAGTATTTCATTCAGATATGTAGGAGTAGGACATGCCATCAATGCCAATACATCACTTCCATTGATTCAATTTCTGTGGCATTGGGTTTTTACTCTGTCTAGAACCCAATATCTGGTTCAATCCAAAACGCCAGGTTGTCCAAATGATATTGCTGATATTTTCTCTTGCCTCTACTTGGAAAGATTCCAGGTACAAGCACCCTAAGTCTGGTGCAACTATTGTGTGGATTATTGGGCAACGGTTGGTGTGACCAGGCATGGTGTACTTTCTGGTCCGTAGTGTCAGTGGTTGGGGGAGGCTCTAAGGTGGATCACGGATACACACTGTTGAAGTTTTAAAGACCAAAATATCTTTCGAATCAAGTCAAAAGAAGCTGATGAAAATGGTCTATAAGACATAACCAAATATGAAAGAATTCAAGAACTTAAAAGGGACATGGACGGTTCTGTTTTTAATATTAAGATGAACTACATCAGAGGTTAGTTGCATATTTAAATACAATTTTATTAACAAGTGGCTAAAATATCTGTTTTTAATCACTAAAACCTCCCAAACAGTCCATGCAAAGGCCAGTCTTCTGTTGCTCATGCATACAATGTGTTTATAGTGCTGTACTAGCCAATTACTATCTCAGAAGCAATTCAGTAACATGCTAACAGTCTGTCATTGGCTAGTACATCTAGGACTACAGAAACATTGTATGCATACAGAAAGTGAACCTTTGCAGGAACTGTTTGTTAGGTTTCATCAAGTAAAAACAGAGCTTTTAAGCACTTGTTAATAAAAAAAAAAGTTTAAATATGCAAATAAACACGGAGGTAGTTTATTTTAATATTAAAAACAGGTAGTCCCTTTAACATGTATAGTTTAATAAAATCTAAAACGGATGGATCTTTAAAGAAAACAGAAACAATAGGGCGAGGTAGCAATTTAAAGTTTAAAATAGATTTAGGGTAGCATGCAAGAGAGTTGTAAATAAGCGTGTAAAGACAAGCAAATTTCAGGGTGCCTTCAATATCTATAATACGGTCACACAAATTAATTAAGTTTAGAACTTTTGGGTACAAAGAATAGAAAGACTGGGCATTTTGGTTCTCATTTGACTTCACCATCTCATATATCTCATTCTGTCGCTTCTTTTCCAAGACAGTGGATATATGAATGCCGCTGAAATTGGATGTACTAATAAACTATAACTCAGGAGAAGTCAATAGGTGGACTTTAGTGTATTTTTATTCTATATGCTGTACGTGGCAATGCTTTTTTAGTGTACTAACAACAGGCTAATACAGTAATATATATATATATATATATATATATATATATATATATATATATATATATATATATAGTAAATTTGTGTTCACATTTAAATGTCTAAAATAAGTTTAAAAAAAAAACTTGTTTCGTGGTCAGAATTCCAAGAAAAACAGTTATTACACTGCATTCTGGGAACCTTGACATGCAAATGTGCCCACGAAGGCTACGCTCTCGCAATCCGTAACCATATGAAACATGGCATATATATATATATATATATATATATATATATATATATATATATATATATATAAATAGATTTTAGGTTATATGTACAAATAAATAACCTTCATCAGTCTCGGTCTCATTGCTTTGGGAAAATTTTAATTTTTGATCTTGGACTCTATTTTAAGACTCTTTTTACCTTTCTGCATGAAATTCGGATTGTAGGCCCCATTACTTGGCATATAGTGATGAATGCACATAGGAGGGACACAGAAGTCCCAGTGTTTCCATCAATGATCTCTGGCCAGTGTCATGGAGGTGGAGGGGCACAGAAGTCCCAGTGTTTCCAGCAATGATTTCTGGCCAGTGTTATGAGGTGGAGAGACACAGAAGTCCCAGTATTTCTAGCAATGATTTCTGACCAGTGTCATGAGGTGGGGGGACACAGAAGTCCCAGTGTTTCCATCAATGATCTCTGGCCAGTGTCATGGAGGGACACAGAAGTCCCAGTGTTTCCAGCAATGATTTCTGGCCAGTGTCATGGAGGTGGAGGGACAGAGAAGTCCCAATATTTCCATCAATGATCTCTGGCCATTGTCATGGAGGTGGAGGGACACAGAAGTCCCGGTGTTTCCATCAATGATCTCTGGCCAGTGTCATGGAGGGACACAGAAGTCCCAGTGTTTCCATCAATGATCTCTGGCCAGTGTCATGGAGGTGGAGGGACAGAGAAGTCCCAATATTTCCATCAATGATCTCTGGCCAGTGTCATGGAGGTGGAGGGACACAGAAGTCCGGGTGTTTCCATCAATGATCTCTGGCCAGTGTCATGGTGGTCGAGGGGCACAGAAGTCCCAGTGTTTCCATCAATGATCTCTGGCCAGTGTCATGGAGGTGGAGGGACAGAGAAGTCCCAATATTTCCATCAATGATCTCTGGCCAGTGTCATGGAGGTGGAGGGACACAGAAGTCCGGGTGTTTCCATCAATGATCTCTGGCCAGTGTCATGGTGGTCGAGGGGCACAGAAGTCCCGGTGTTTCCATCAATGATCTCTGACCAGTGTCATGGAGGTGGAGGGACACAGACGTCCCGGTGTTTCCATCAATGATCTCTGGCCAGTATCATGGAGGTGGAGGGGCACAGACGTCCCGGTGTTTCCATCAATGATCTCTGGCCAGTATCATGGAGGTGGAGGGGCACAGAAGTCCCAGTGTTTCCATCAATGATCTCTGGCCAGTGTCATGGAGGTGGCAGGTCACAGAAGTCCTGGTGTTTCCATCAATGATCTCTGGCTAGTGTCATGGAGGTGGAGGGGCACAGAAGTCCCAATGTTTCCATCAATGATCTCTGGCCAGTGTCATGGAGGTGGAGAGACACAGAAGTCCCAGTGTTTCCATCAATGATTTCTGGCCAGTGTCATGGAGGTGGAGGGACAAATAAGTCCTGGTGTTTCCATCAATGATCTCTGGCCAGTGTCATGGAGGTGGAGGGACACAGAAGTCCCATTGTTTCCATCAATAAGCTCTGGCCAGTGTCATGGAGGTGGAGCAGGCTGCCTCCCTTGCAGTTCCTTATTCCTAAATGTTAAAAACTTTTATACAGTAGATTCTAAAAGTATTACAAATTAACAGTCTTTTTATCCTTTTAACTAAACATGTAACTCACATTAGTTTACCATTCATTTAAAAGAAAAGGCTTTAAAACAAGAACACCTTTTTGCGTGAAACCTCCGATTTCAGTGTTGTCTCCAATAGTCTAGAGGGGTAAATTACTTCTCCATAGAGCTTTATAATGCTCCTTTTAACCATTTCATGGCTCATTTTTCATGCAAAGATATTTTCTGTTTTCAATGCATGCTAGGAACTATTTGTGCTTCATGTCCCATTTAATATGCCTAGTTTGAGTCAGAAGCCATTTGGGAAACTTAACCTAACTGCACTATTTAATAATAGCTTTATGTAGGGTGATTTATTGTTGACAACATCAATCTCAGCTCTCCTACCCGAGTCACATTTTGTTCAGAATTGAGCGATTTACACATTAAACAACAAAAGAATTTATTGAAAAGACATTGCTTAGGTTTACATAAATGTATTGGAAGCTAATGCAATGGTGAGTGCATTTAAACATTTATTAAAAACAGTTACAATTTCTCTAGCAAACCGTCCGATGTCCCTTTTCAAAGCTGATCTAAAGAGCTGGTCTTAACATCTGGTGGAATAGGATTGTGCCGGAAACCACCAACTATTAGTGTCCATGATATTTGTAATTTTGTGCTTAAAGTAGCAGAAAAAACAAGAACAGAAAATTAATTAAATACCATACCATATATCTTTTCAGAGGAATAAAAAGCAAATATATAACTGAGGATATTTTTTAAATATTTTTTTTTAAATATTATACAGAACAGTTACTGAAAATTCTGGAGGAAGGTAGACTAGACATGAATATACATACTTAATATGTTTGATTTTAGATATTGGTGCAATGGATACATAATTGAAGGTAGGATTATGAAATGTTGCCGATACCACTGCTTTGTGTTCACAGTAGAGTCAACATGATTTTTCAGAAAATATATAATTATATGTATTAGGACACATACAGAATAATACAAGTGGGACATGCCATTGCTTAGTACATAATTGACCAGACCAACCCTTGCGAACAGTTTTTGTGCATAGTACCATTTAACAATCAACAAACAGTATATGGAAATAACAGAGGCATCATCCACACAAACCCTGCTGTATAATGTTATCACATCAAAAAGGGATCATTCATATTCTTACTTTGAGTAAATTTAACTTAAAAAGCATGAGGGCTATATGACTTGTATTATATATAATTAGATTGATAATCTGTTCCCTTTTTGCTGTCATGGGGGACAGTGATACCATTAACACATTCTGCAAAGAAGCCAGACATTTATAAAGTTTTAGGATAAAAACATGGCAGATGAGAATCAAACAATATTTACTTATTACTTGCAAATCCTAAAGTATGGATGGATTGGCTTGGACTTCATATTTGAATGTTTTTTTTTTCTTGCATTGAAAACCGAATTAATAACGTGTTGGCAATATTTGAAGCAATAACAGAGAAAAAAATAATTGAAAGAATATTCAAAGTTTTGTGTGTCCTAATGCTATTGACCAAATAATTATTTTAATATGTATATGGTCCAATATAAGTGCAAATTGTTAATACTAGACAAATAGAGTACTCTATACATAAATATAGATAAGGGCTTTCACTTAAATAGTTATTTCATAAAAAGCACTGCTCATCTCAGCCATTATCTCAATAGGATGAGGTTGTAGAAGTTTTATACATATCTGTAAACAGACCATTAGCAACATGTGTACGTAGCAAGTGACATGCTGTGTGTAAATCTGCATTGATATACTTTGATGGAACCTATAAGCACTAAGCCATCTACATATTTATTTACCTAGAAAGCTCTGGCATATTTGGCCCAGAGTATTTTAATATAACTTTTTGTGCTACATTGTGATTTGGTTGATATGTGTGTATTATATGTGATCCTTCACACTATATACTAAGGGGTTAATGCATATTCCCTGGATTACTCTCTGATTCTGCAGTTTGGTGTGTCCTGATTCTCTATCTCCATTGACTTTAATGGAAAGGAGGTATTATGTTGTTTACTTATTTCAGTAAGATACTGGTTTGCACTTTGCCTGTATAGAGAGTAGGTCTGTGTACGCTATGCTACGCATGGTCAGATATGGATATTCACACACCATCCGACACTTGTGGAGATCTATTCACTTTCTGGAACCCACAGATCTACGTACTTATCACCTATAAGACACCAGCCCGCATGTTCCACCCTAACTGAGATGTGACACACTTTTATTGTAAAGTATACTATTTATAGAGCCTGATAAATTCATCATCTATAGCAGGTGACTAACCATCATGACACAAGTCACAACTTCCATTCCAAAAATACAGAGGTTTGGGGGAAGCAAACGAGTAGAAGTGAATTGTGGATAGTTTTCCAATTATACTTTTATTATATTACTATGTTTGTTTATAAACCTAATAATGCAAAAGAAAAAATAAGTTGCAGCTATTGTATGAATGTTTTCTAAATTTTACAATTCTCATGCAAAAGCCTTCTAATCTGTAATGAGGAACATAGGCTTTATATAAGCACATGCACCATTTTATTTCTATGCAAAGCCAACCCTGCTCCTTTTATTCCAAGAGGCAAAAATGCATTACACTGGCATACAGATGTATTTATATACAGTAGAACCCCGGTTATCCGGCACCCAACTAACCCGCACTGGCATCAATTCCCCATTTTCAAAAAACTCCTGTTAAACCGGCATAACAGGCACTATCCGGCAGTTCGAGACTGCAAAAAAAAACTGCTAACTTTTTTTCTAATTGTTTTTTTCTGGGCCTAAATGGCCCAGTTTAGGTGCGAATGCCTTTTTGAGGCGTTTTGGAGGGGTTTAATGGTTGTCTAGACCCTTAAAATTGGGGACTCCGATTAACCGGCAACTAGTTATCCAGCAATAGGGAGTCTCCGTGGGTGCCGGATAACGGGGGTTTTACTGTGTGTGTGTGTGTGTGTGTATATATATATATATATATATATATATATATATATATATATATATAATTATTAGTAGACTCTGCTTGTATCTGAATGCTTCCATTTTGAATCTTTACTGCCCAAGTAGCTGGCTGGCCCCTGATCAGGCAGATGCTTCTACTTGGACCTGATCCTAATCCTACATGTACTCTTTTAGATGTATGATAGGAAATTTAATGTGGAGCTTAAATGTGTTTGCAAGCCTAATACGAACAGATTATTTAACAACGGAACCAGTAATAACTAGTTATGAGTATGGATATTCCATTAAATAAATTGATAATAAATATACATGATAACCTAATATGTTTGTATTTGTGCTATTGTGCATTTCTTAATAATCATAAAATAATTGGCAAAGAGGCACTTTTCGTGGGAATATTGTATTTTACACATGGCTAGTTTGGTCTTACATGAAAATCGACTTTATCAATATCTGTTAAGGAAGCCAATCTATAATCTTCATAGAGGACATGTTGGCCTTGGAAACCTTGACATCACTGAGGCCATATACTCAGCTCCTATCCTAATTGTCTAATCCCATCCTTTTAAGATCCACTTCTGCCTGGAAACATAATGAATACTGTGTACTACAAAGATGGCTGCCAGTGCAACCAATCAGAATATCACAAGGGGGAGGTAGACTACACCATTGTCACATGACTGGCCAATCAGGAACCCTGTTAGTTAAGCACTCCTAGGCATCTGCCACATCTGCATAGTTTTGGGACAACAATTCTCATTGAATACATTGGATTAATTGGGCCCAAATCACCCAGTTTTTCAGAAACACTGAAATATCAACCGATAAATCTTGGGAAAATTCCATAAATCTCAGACGGATTTGGCTTGTATTCCTGCTGACTTCGCAAAGCAGATCTTCTATTGGCACAATTATCAAATATATTATTTTTATATGTTCTTTTATCAGACTATTACTGTAAAATATTTTCAAACAAGTAAATAAAACACTTCATATTGGTTCTGGTAGTTTATGGCAAGCAATCTTGAGTTTCCATGAGATTGTAGACATGCAAGACAAGCCGCAGACCTTTCTGCATGCAACAGTAAAAACAGCAGGCATCTGCCTTTCACATGCATTGGAGGGAGACAGAAAAGTCATTTCTTTTATTGTTTAAGTCACGGACAGAAAACAAGGCAAAAAGAAAAAAAAAAAACGAAAAATTCTCAAATTGACAGGATAAAGAAAATGGTACAAATCTATTAACTTTGAATTAAATACTCTGTTAAGTTCTTTAAAAGGAGGGTTTGTACGAAGCAAATGACATACAGAAATGCAACCGAGGCCTTCAGTTCACTTGCTATGGGTTTCACCTCTCCGGCGCTGGAAGGGCATACAGTTTTTCTGCATGTTCTTTCATTGGCAACAAGGGTAAGAAAATTACATTAAAAAGACATACATACCATAAGCATTAGCCTAAAACTAAATTAAGAGCTCAGTCTGAACCCAAAAAAAAAAAAATCACAAATATAGCATGATTTTATCTTATAAAAATTGTTTTTTTTTAGGTAATACTCTTAATGGAGAAGATCGGGCTAATTATATCACAGTCGAGTGTTAAGATTTAATACAGTATATAAACATGCAAAATCATTGCATGATGCATATGCAAAACATTAATTCTACTTTGTCAATGAAACCTCTTATTTCAGTTTCTGGGAAGTGATTAAGAAATCCACAAATAATCAAGGTTGGATTAATAAGACTAGGTTGCGATTTATCTCATGTTCCACACAGTGAAAGAAAGGCATATGTGGGACAACATCTCAGTAGACTTCTGAAGCAAGAAAGAGGTTGATTAACTCTTTAGTACCTTCATATATTATAGCATTGACTAACATATTTAGTAGCACAGTGCAGGAGGGAATCTGATACAGTAGCCATGGACACATATTTTATGTGCCACTATTCCTTAGCTTAGATAATGTTATTATCCTTTAAAAATCGAACCTGGGCTTGGAATAAGAACCTTGACCATAATCGCGTTTCTCAGAATTTACCCCTGCTTGTTGCATTTGACAACAAAAAACCCATTGGCCTCTTATACATATGAATAATATAAATGGCAATGGCATTATTTGGCTTGTCCAGAAATCACATTGCCCATAAGCTTCCTCTCAGCAACTGATTCTAGACAAATTTCAAGAACATCACATCATTTATGGACATAGTACCCTCATTAGGGATCTGTTATGGCAACACTTAAGTACTGAACTTTGTTTTGTGTTCTTAGAATTCACCGTGGATATCTCAATCTCCATTATGTGCATCTAGGAATAGTAGGAAGACCTCAGAAATAACACCATTCTTGGCCCTACTAAACTCTCACTTTTTTTCTTAGATATGCCAGACATAATCTATAGTATTTGAACACTCTTTTTATAATGGAAATCAAACATCTCCCTCGGAAGAATATTAGAGATGTTACAATATCCGAAAACTGAGGATGGCCACTGGGGAAAGCCTTATCTTTCATTAAGAGAATATTCTTTTTCCGTCAAGAAACAAGATTACTAACCCTAAAATTTTAGGCTCTTGTGACTCACATGAAAGCTACAACCTTAAAATTGTAGGGTTAAGGAGAGCTCCCAGTGGTAGGGTTTACTTAGTTGAGTCTCTTGCTGCTCATGCCACACTCTGCAAACTGGGATGTATAAATTCCTGGTTGATGAAGGAGAATCCTTCGAAGTCTGCTTGATCGATGTTGGAAATGACCAGCTGGTCAGGGGGTGTGAGCACGGGTTGTCCTCTTGTAAAGAACTTATCAAAGTTTTCAGCCCCTTTGCCGCACTGTGGGGGAAAAAAAAAAACAGAGTAGTTACAGAAAAAGGAAATTAACAGCACATTTATATTCGGATCCTCAATGAAGGGTTAAGCTTTTGGAAAACCAGTTTGCAGGCTTCCATTTGAATGGTATAGTTTAAATAATTATTTTAAAAACATTAAAGCACCGATGTTAGTCTAACCATCTCTTTACAGGTTATATAGATTTTTAGTTTTAAGTTATGGGCAAAAAAAAAAATATTGTTTAAAGAATATATATATGGTTATGGTAGGATTCAAACCGACATCTGCCATTTCACAGATGAGGAACACAAGCACTGGGCTATAAGGCTATATGCTTTGACCTGGTGAAAAATAATAATATAAGTAACAGAGTCAAAATTTAAAAAATCTAACATCTCATTCAGTATTACAACACCGATATTTGGCACAACCTGTACCAAAATAATATTTAATATTGACAAAATGGTTGTGGTACGACAAACCCAGGTCCAACATCTCACATTGGAAGAACCACAATCTGCACCTCGGTCTAATTTGTGCCATTGTCCAGTGTAGCTCATTATGTATCTAGGCAGGTAAGTAAATCACTTTGGGCCTCATTCTATTAGCTGCCGTAGGAGATGCGGGGCTGCAAGCTATTCGGCTATTCTATTTCCTTCCGGCCGGGGATTCCGGCAGGCTTGCGGCCGGTGCCTTGCTATCTCTTGCGGCCGCTCGCGCCGGAGGAAATCCTTTGATCTAAAACGTCCGCAAGGAAATCGGCCGCAAGAAAATCCTATTTGCAATTCGATTGCTCCGGGAACCCTCTCTGCAAGGCTAAAAGCGAGCCGCAGCTTACTTGCAGCAAACAGGTCCTGCTAGCACCAATTAAGCACATAATATAGCCCATCCTGCACTCTGAGGAGACTATAAAGTGATTTTAGGTGTTAGCAAAAATAGCACAACATTCCCCTATACTTAAATCCGTAAATAAATTATTTTTTAATATATGTCAAAAATCCATGTAAAAAGTTCAGAGTGCTTGGAGCACCTCAGACCCCGCCACGCTGCGGCCAGAAAATAAACAGTTAATGTCAACTCGGGTTTGGGCTGATGTGCAAGCTTGAGAGGGGGTTACTATTAATCCTCATGTCCCCCAATATGATCCCTAGCATTTACAGAGCTTTACAGTGCTGTCTTCAATTTATTTTTGACTTTTAAGATTTCTGAGCTTACGGCCGGTAGCAAGATTTACAGCTGGCCGTAAGAGGAGATCCTTGCGGGGCCATATAATTGAATTGCAAGGTAACGGGACCCCCGCAAGGAATCGCAGCCTTACGGCCGTTTTACGGCCGATAATAGAATGAGGCCCTTTGTATACTATTATAATGCAGCTAGACTAGTACAATCAATCTATAGCTTTCGATTTTACCTTTTAAAGTTTTAATTTGTTTTAGATAGATAAATAGAATATAATTTACATGGCCTATATAACAAATAAATATGAATTAATCCGAATATGAATAAATAAATAGCACATTTTCAACTGAAATTTTGCAATCTCCAGAACCTTTTGAGAGTTAATCATTTGATCCATTTTGACATTATTTCGTTTAACAGCAATTTAAAAAAGGTAAGCACTGTTCCCACAGACTTTGTCTACCTCTGATGGTGAATGCATTATGGTCACTGCAGTGTCTTTTAAGCCTTACCCTACGAGGCAGGCACTGCTATTAATTCCAGTAACACAGGCAGAGGATGGGTAATATCAGAATTGTCCAACTGAAGTTCATTGAGGATCAATATCACATCAGATTTTCAGGATATTGTGCGTGACTATGGCAAGTTTTATTTATTCACTGTGCTCATACAGGAATATTCTGAAAATGTGCTCTGTCTTAGGGGTTGGAGAAGCCAGGGCTGTATATTTTATACAACCAAATTCATGCAAAAAAACAAATTAAGGGGAAAATTAATTATGTTAAAAGACACAAATGATAAATACAGATCTGAAATAAAAAAGTTAAAAAAAAACAAACAAAGAGGAGCCAGCTAAAAGCTTGTTTGATGTCTTTGTTCATCACAGATACTCTGGAAGATATAATTACTCTGTATCTTTGCACCTCACCCACCTCATATCACTCAAGGTAACATCTGGAAATTTTTATTTTTATTTATTTATTTTTTACAAATATCCTGTTAAAAAAAGGATCTCCCAACAGGCTACAATAATTACTTAATCTTAATATGAAATCATTTGGATTTGGAATGAATTGTAATCCAATACATTAGAATTATCGGGGTGATTTTGGAAACTGGGCACAATCTATATTTCACTGTAGCATGCTGGCTGCACCTTAATGTACGAAGACTTACACCCTATTATTAGACGGTGAATATTTTACCTATTTACATGCGCTTCACAATTGGTAAATTAGTTTGAATTCCATTAGCTCTTAGCTTCTATTCCACCTCACGCTGACCTGTGCCACTTCTTAGATAGGCTACATTTGTAAGCCTTCCTTCTTGTCCTCTAACTATTTTCTTATGAGTTTGTGGAACAGTACATAAGTGTCAGATTTTTTTTGTGTGTGTTTGCGTCATTCAGTCATGACCTCATGGACCGTAACACACCCTGCTGATCCACTTGGTATTCATGGCATAGATACTGGAGTGGGTTGCCAGTTCTTTCTCCAGTGGGCCACATCATACAACTCCTGGTATTCCTAGGTGGTCTCCCATCCAAGTACCGACCAGGCCCAACCCTACATTGCTTCAGGGTGGTGTGACCTCTTGGTTCCTTGACTGGAATCAAACTCAGGTCACAGTGGTGAAAGCACCAAATCCTAACCACTGGACCACCAGGGAACCCCAATGTTTTTTTTACATGTCTCTTATTTTAAAGTATTGCATAAGCCATCACTATTATTTTCTATGGTCTTATAAGTACAACATATTGCACTGACACTACAACAAAAAGGGTCTAATAAAAAAACATTTATATACATATTTTATTAACACAGTAATTAACATTTTAATAATTATTCTCTTTTGAGATCAGGTTTATGAGGTGTGCACTATAACGAGTTCCTTCTCTCTCTTTTTTTGTTATGAAATATAAAAGAAAGGACAAAGATGGGATTTCAGGTTTTATAGGAGTTGGGATGAACAATCTGTAAAGTCCATTGTAGTCTTCTTTGCATTTACAATATCATAATGTAAACATTACAAAACATTTTATATGAATAGTAAGTGGTTTACTATGTAGATAAATTACATTAAAATTGAGAAACAAGGGGATTGTCGCGGCATGTTACGTGAAAGAAAAGGGATAGTGAATCTGGCCTGGACTGCACCTCATTGTGCCTCTATTACCATTCAGATGAATCTGATCAGATAAGAAAACACAAATAACAGGCTCTCAATGAGCCCAGGAAAGAGGGAGGATCAGACACACTTTTTATTTGTTTCTACGTTTTATTGGTAATTTTCTTAAACTAATATTGTTTTTCATAAATATTCACACTGAAATATGCCACTAAATGGCTTCCCTGGTGGTCCAGTGGTTAGGATTCGGTTCTTTCACCGATGAGACCTGGATTTGATTCCATTCAAGAGGTCACACCACCCTGAAGCCATGCAGGGTTGGGCCTGGTCAGTATTTGGATAAGAGACCACCTAGGAATATCAGGAGCTGTATGCTGTAACCCACTGAAGAAGGAGCTGGCAACCCACTCCAGTATCTCCATCATGAATTCCAAGTGGATCAGCATGGTGTGTTAGGGTCTATGTGGTCACTGTGAGCCGGCCACAACACAAACACATACACATGCCACTAAATAATCTAAGGGAAATTCTGTAGCAATTAAAATACAGAGTATGCTTCTTGTTCCAGTTAAACTTCAGGTACACTTGAACATTTTAATAAAGCAGCTTCCCATGCAAGATAAAGATTCACGTAGAAATGAAAATGTACAGTCATTTTTTTGACAATTTTACCTTATGGCAGTGCATGCTTATACTTTAATGTTGGTTAAAAAAAAAGTTGTATCAGAGCGGTTTAGTGCTCAGCAGTACTCATGGCTTCTGTCCTAATAAATTAACCTGATTACTCAAGGGGACAGCCTAGTGTGCAGCCCTGATGGATTTTGTGTGCCCTACAGTCAAATAAAATTAAAATAGATGTCTGCAGCTGGAAGAGCCACAAGCCTGCTGCATTTCTGTTAAATACAGAAATAATATGTTTAACCCATATCAATTACTAATTAACAGAAACAGCTATTTGCTTACGAAGGAAAGTCTACATTGCCACGGGCTTGAAGTACAGCTTCATGTTATTTCTAAATTGGTGGGATATGTCCGAGACGTTAATTATACGTGTTGTTACCCCAGTAAGAGGAAGAGCTAGATTCCAACTACTTTGTAAGAAGGAAACCTTTTTGTATCTTTAAGATAGAGACAAGGACCCTAAAAGGATTTAACCACAAATGGGATGTTTTACATATTTTTTTAAAGTTTAGTCTAACACACAAACACACAGTGAGGGAAAAAATATTTTGATCCCCTGCTGATATTGAACGTTTGTCCACCAACAAAGAAATGATCAGTCTATAATTACAATGGTAGGTGTATTTTAACAGTGAGCGAGAACAACAACAAAAAAAACACGAAAAAAGTTATAAATGGATTTGCAGGTCAATGAGTGAAAATATCAGCAAGATTTCTGGCTCCCAAGTGTCTTTTATAAGGGTAACGAGCTGAAATTAGGAGGACTCTCTTAAAAGGGAGTGCTCCTAATCTCAGTTTGTTACCTGTATAAAAGACACCTGTCCACAGAATCAATCAATCAGAGCCCAAACTCTTCACCATGTCCAAAACCAAAGAGCTGTCGAGGAATGTCAGGGACAAGATTGTAGACCTACACAAGGCTGGAATGGGCTACAAGACCATCGCCAAGCAGCTTGGTGAGAAGGTGACAACAGTTGGTGCGATTATTCGCAAATGGAAGAAACACAAAATAACTGCCAGTCTCCCTCAGTCTGGTGCTCCATGCAAGATCTCACCACGTGGAGTTTCAATGATCATGAGAACGGTAAAGAATCAGCCCAGAACTACACGGGAGGATCTTGTTAATGATCTCAAGGCAGCTGGGACCTTAGTCACCAAGAAAACAATTGGTAACACACTACGCCATGAAGGACCGAAATTTTGCAGCACCCGCAAGACCCCCCTGCTCAAGAAAGCTCATGTACAGGCGCGTCTGAAGTTTGCCAACGAACATCTGAATGATTCAGAGGAGAACTGGGTGAAAGTGTTGTGGTGAGATGAGACCAAAATCAAGCTCTTTGGCATCAACTCGCTGTGTTTGGAGGAGGAGGAATGCTGCCTATAACCCCAAGAACACCATCCCCACCATCAAACATGGAGGTGGAAACATTATGCTTTGGGGGTGTTTTTCTGCTAAGAGGACAGGACAACTGCACCGCATCAAAGGGACGAAGGACAGGGCCATGTACCGTCAAATCTTGGATGAGAACCTCCTTCCCTCAGTCAGGGCATTGAAAATGGGTCGTGGATGGGTATTCCAGCATGACAATGAACCAAAACAAAAAACCAAGGCAACAAAGGAGTGGATTAAGGTCCTGAAGTGGCCTAGCCAGACTTCAGACCTTAATCCCATAGAAAATCTGTGGAGGGAGCTGAAGGTTTGAGTTGCCAAACATCAGCCTCGAAACCTTAATGTCTTGGAGAGGATCTGCAAAGAGGAGTGGGACAAAATCCCACCTGAGATGTGTGCAAACCTGGTGGCCAATTACAAGAAACGTCTGACCTCTGTGATTGCCAACAAGGGTTTTGCCACCAAGAGCTAAGTCGAAGGGGTCAAATACTTATTTCCCTCATTGATCTGCAAATCAATGTATAACTTATTTGACATGCCATCAATACACATACCATTAATATTATAGACTGGTCATTTCTTTGTCAGTGGACAAATGTTCAAAATCAGCAGGGGATCAAATACTTTTTCCCCTCACTGTACATATATATATATATATATATATATATATATATATATATATATATATATGAATAATCAGAGTATTGCAGTATATAGTGATACCTTTTTTACTGGACAGATATATTCATAGGTTTCATGACGAGCTTTCGAGAGCGTTCCTCTCTTTGTCGAGTCAGATTATATATATATATATATATATATATATGTATATATATATATATATATATGTATATATATATATATACATATATATATATATATATATATACATATATATATATATATATATATATATATATATATATGTATATATATATATATATATATATATATATATACACACATATATATATATATATATACACATATATATATATATATATATATATATATATATATATATATATATATATATATATATACACACACACACACACACACATACATACACATACATACATATAGGTCTAAAGGTAATTGCTCCTTGCAACATGCATTCTAAAACTTCTTACAGTGAGGGGAAAAAGTATTTGATCCCTGCTGATTTTGAACATTTGTCCACTGACAAAGAAATTACCAGTCTATAATATTAATGGTATGTGTATACATCATCAGACCCGCTCTCTTCCCTCCTTTCCCACATCCACTCACTGATTGTAAAATACTTCCTGTTGCCTTTTCTCCTGCACAGCCTGAGATGCTGCGATCCGAGGCTCAGAAGTCTATATAAAGCCTAGGTGTGATAGCACATATCTGCAAGTGGAACGCGGCTTCTCAAGGGCTGCGAGACAAGGAGCACATACAGGACTTTGCATCCCACCTCATGCATGTGCTGATGTCTTGTTTGAAAAATAATCTTCAGGACTTTGTTTAAATGGACATGAAACACAATTTACATGCGCTTAAAAGAGCAGCATTAAAGATTACCAAAGTTGTGTCTTGTATGAAAAAATGTAACATAAGAAATATATATATATTTTTGATTGAACTACAACAGTAAACAAGTATAATCTATGACGTATTCTAAACAAAATCCAAATGTAACAAATGCATGATAGCATTATGTATAGCACAGGCTCTAGATCTTCCATTTCTCCTCCTACTACTTGGAGGCTACTCAGATGATCTAAGGTCCTTTTATAATTAGTATAAAAGAACGAAACTGTAGAATACTGTAATTTACAAAATGCTTAGGTTTTAGGTCATTTTCCCCAGTTGCAGAGATGTTTAAGTTGCTACCCTCAAAGTACAGCAGGTATCCATCTTTAATACAACTACCCAGCATTGTGGTATATGATGAATTCTTATTGGAGTGACTTTACATCTCTGTGACAAGTGTAAAATAAATTATATATAATTTTAATATATTAGAGACATACCATGTGATTGTAGGACATACTTAACTTTATTTAATTGGAAATATTAAATGTAGCACACAAGCACATTAAAGTAAAGTATGTATCTGGATTTATAAACCTCTGTTTTTTTGCTCAATATAGTTAAAGGTATATGTAAGTTTCCTGGGTTTCAAATGTTTCCTAATAAACAGTTGATTAGTTGAAAAATATGTATTATATTAAAAAGTTAAATGTACTTACATATTTATATGATATGTGTATGTGCTCAGCCTTAGGAAGCTTACATAATGTGTACCCTGCAGGGTACAGTGTGCGACCTCTAAAGGAAATTATGGTTGGTGGGGTCACAAATGAAATTTCCCATAAAGAGAGAGGGATAGAAAAAAAAAAACAGACAGCAACTGCCAGATTGTGAAAAAAAGTTTCAGTCTTTACTTCCTCCTGATTGGCCAAAACAATTTTTCAAATTGTATATCAATTTAGCCTGGGTTTGGAGGGTATTAACCCTACGTTTCAACTAACACAAATTAAAATATATTTTGCTAACTTCAAGGTAAGGGTTTAAATGCTTATTTTGGTATTTTATCATGAAAAAAAAAAAATTTCATACACTTTTCTCCTCTATCAGATTCACTCATAATCCAGCTCACTTACATATCCCTTTAACAAAAAATATGGACCTCAAATGGTTGGAAGTTTAAAAACTAAAAATAGCCCTGCAGTGGGCTAATCACAATCTCTAATGAATTCCATATAATGACAACAATGACAGTAAATCAATGTGGATAATATTCAATAATATATGCATTTAATTAGCAGTTCACACATCATATTAAACAGGCTGCATAGTTAATGAGCTCAATGCCTGCAAGCCTGTGATTTGACGGAGTCAGCCCTGTAATTCTACCTGGAAGATCCATTCACACAATTCAAATATATTTAGTCACATATATAATCTGCATATACAGCTAAAAATAATTAGGTATTATAAACATACAAAGGACACATGTAATATGTGTCCATAAGATATATGCAAAATATGTCAGCAAAAGTTATGATTATTATTAAATAAAATAGAGAATACATTTCCTTGGGAATAAGTAATCTGTGTCACTCTTCTCCATCACAAGGTCACTTCCTTTGTCAGGTGACACAGGCCATAACTCTTCCCTCTCCCCAGCCAGAGGGTTATGCTACATTATAAACGTCTTGTAAGATTTAAGTTTGAATTATGTTTGGCGTAAATAAATGTAAATGTCAGCTTGAGGTAATATAAATACAAGACAAATGATTTACATTTATGTACCAGTGTGCAATGTTGCATTTAGACCTTGTTAGATTTCTGGTAATGCTTAAGATTCTACAAGCTCGACCTCAACAACATATGGACCAGGGACTACCAGATGTGCAAGCCGGTTCTGCAGAGGAAGAGGCGCAAGAGATCAAATTGCCAATGTCCGCTGGATAATAGAGAAAGAAAGATAGTTCCAAAAAAGCATTTACTTCTACTATCTTAGACTATTCTAAAGCCTTTGACCGTGTGGATCACTACAAAATGTGGCATGTCCTTAAAGAGATGGGTCTACTAGATCCTCTCATCCTCCTACTAAAGAATCGGTATATTGACCAAGAAGCCACGGTCAGACCTGAACATGGGACAACAGAATGGTTCAAGATTGGAAAAGGAGTGCGACAAGGATGTATATTGTCACCTTATTTATTCAACTTATATGCAGAATACATGATGATACTACTCTGATGGCTGAAAGTGAGGAGGAACTAAAAGACTTATTGATGAGGGTAAAAGAAGAGAGTACAAAAGTTGGCCTGCTGCTCAACGTTAAAAAGACAAAGATCATGAGCGCCGTAGAATTGACGACAAGTCTGAGTGCCGTAGAATTGACACCTTTGAATTGTGGTGCTGGAGAAGACTGCTTAGAGTCTCTTGGACTGCAAGAAGATCCAATAAATCAATACTTCAGGAAATAAAGACAAACTTTTCACTACAAGGTATGATCATGAGGCTGAAGCTCAAAAATTTTGGCCATATCATGAGACGGCAGGAGTCCCTAGAGAAGACTCTGATGCTGGGAAAGATTGAAGGCACAAGAGGAAGGGGACAACAGAGGCGGAGATGGATAGATGAGGTCACTGAAGCAATGAACATGAACTTGATGGAGCTCAGAGGGGCAGTGACAGAGATGCACCAGAGTCATGGAGAGTCGGACGCGACTGAATGACTAAACAACAAGATTTCTGGTATCTCTGTCACTTTAACGATCGCTACTGAGACATCTAGCCCTGGTCTTGGGTGCCCTGTCATTTACATAGACATTTATCTAACACAATGATATAAGTATAAGACACTGAGAGGAACAGATAAGCTAGAGATTGATGACAATATTTATGAGCTGAATGTCAATTATCAACACTTGGAACAAGTAACCTCCATGGATACTGCTTCTGAATTAGCTGAGTCCTGCCAGATGAATTTGTTCCTCAAGCTCTAGACAAAACTTTTAATGAGGACGTATTCCCAGACTATTTGGCAGCATATTCTAATTAACAATGACTTTTTGTTTTTTGCACCTAATGAATAAAATCTTGCCAAACCTATACCATGACAAGAGAGTTTGTCTGACTGTAGATCTCTTGTTACTGTTTGGAAACATAATCCAAGGCTCGAGAAAGCTGGAAGTCAACAAGGAGATTTGGCTGCTGTTAAAATACGAATATCCATAGACCTTAACTACTCTGCATAATTTTCTCTTTGACACACATTATTTGTGGAATAGATTATTCTGCTATTTGAGTCTCTCTAGAGTGTTTATTTTGTGCATGACAGTTGCGACTTACATTACGCATATGAAAATATAGCAATTTAATATGTGACGATCGGCATCTGGCAATATCGGTAAAGGTTGTGTCTGTTCTATATCTTGTGCATGGCACAGTAATCTTCTCGGCTCTGTACTTATCCTTTCAAAATGCTTGACATTACTCTAGAGCGGGTATGTGTCTGACACTGCACAGTGGATTTGTTTTACAGAGTACCTGAGGCAGAACAAATCTAGTGGAAGGCGCATGCCAGACGCGAGCGGACTGCCAAAACATCCTCACTCACCGTTTTAGGCTTGTATGGTGGCTGGATTTCTCGGTTTTCCAATTTCTCCCAGTCGATCCTCCTGAAGAAGGCATGTTCTCGGATATCCCTCTCTCCCTCCGGCCCACAGCCCAGACGTTTGACAGGGTGTTTCGTCATTAACTTGGATTTAAAAGAGAAACATCGGATTAAAGAGGACTTTGATGGATTATTTCATGCTTAATTTGATTATTGTGCACACCTCACTTTACTGGATATGTGAAGTCAAATATTAGATCTTAAAGGGGCACACAGAGCATTAGGAGAAAGCCAGAGGGATCCTTATGTTAGAAACTGGAGAAATAAGCAGAGTAAATACAATATCTATAAATGGCTAACCAAGTAGTTCCATAACATGCTTTAACGACACAAACAGGCTTCTTCATCTGGCTAAAGACTAAGAACTGTTTGTGCCTTGAAAACTTTCTATGTAACTCTACTTAGCAATTAAAAGCTATTATATTAACAATTAATCTGAGGAGAACTTTAAAGGTTGAACTTGATGGACTAAAATATTTTTTTCAACCTCAATTACTATGTAACTATGTATATCTACGTAACCTACACTTCAGTTAAAAACCGAGTAAAGTTTTATTAAAATAAAAAAAAATTAAATTAGATATATTTTATTTAATTCCTGTGCTTTTTTGTTCCTGTTCTCTCTCTTTTCCCTTGGCTACAAGAGGATTCATATGTCATGTAATTATACAGACACGCTACGTCCAAAAACCAGAGACCTAAATATTTTTCAAGACAGAACATAAAGATGTAGGAGATGGTAAGCAAACACGGTAATGGAACATTATCTAAAAGGTATAAAGCACTTGTTCTTTTTTTGTATTATTATTTTTTTAAACATTTTATAATGAATTTTTTAGTATATATTTTTTTATACATACTGATTATAAATGTAAGCAAATATATAACAATAAAATTTAAAAAAAAACACAGAATGCTAAATGTTAGTTTGCAAATATATAACAATAAAAAAAAAAAAAAAAAAGCACAGAATGCTAAATGTTAGTTTGCATTACGTGACAAATTATATCAAGTATTGCCTTTTTTCAGTTTCTTTTGCTCAATCTCTATCTTTATTATAATCTTACATAAAAGGGAAAGATATTTATGAAAATGTTTTGCCCTATGTCCATGGTTTCCAAATACTGTGAAATTAGTCTTCCTAATCCTACATAGCATTTGGAATATTTGCCGAACTTTTGTTTCTAGTTGGTTAATGCTTGGAGTTTGTTTTTGACCATCTTTCGCATTTCCAAAGGTTTATTTAGTAGCATTATCACTGCATCTAACTTTAATTCATAAGCTAATACGTCTAATTATTTCTCATATGGTTCTCCCAAATGTTTGAATTTTAGGGCATTATTACCATATATGAATGGACGTGCCCAATTCCTTACATTTATTAGGATTGAGATTCTTTACCAAAAGTGTAATATTTCATAGTTGGTTTCATTAGTCTGAATATTATTCTATGCTCTGGCGTTATGACTGCATATTTTTTAACAAATGTTTACATAATTTGGTTAACAAAATACTTTATTATACTATTTATAATCATTTTATCTGTGTGACACAGTGATTTGTGTAAGCAGGAGATGGTATGATAACCCAATGATAATATGTTTTAATTTGCTTTTCCAACAATTGACAGGTTCACTTTAATACCATTTTAGGAAATCAGATCCTTAATATTTTAGATACACACAGGTTTAATCATAGGGGTAAATTCCCACAAGCAAAATACATAACTGACGTGTAGATACAGTAGACTCTCAGTTAACCAAAACTCAAGCAACCAGAAAAAAATTGAATACTGTACTTTAAATAAAAATGTACAGGGCTCAATATATGCCACAAAATACTTATAGGCACCTAGATTGCATCCACTGTATGTCTCTGCAATTCAGTTTTACCTGGAAGCAGACAGGCATGAGTGACTGAGCCAGTTGACGTTACATTATCCGGGTTCAGCACCGCAGCCTCCAGCTGAACATACCTGTGTGTAAGTGAGGAGTGAAAGCTGCTGCTGCTAGAACAGCCCTCGCTGACAAATATACTTACCAGAGCATCTTATGTGCAGCTAATCTAGGTCTCTTTTGGTAGTGACTCTCAAGCAACCAGAAACTACAATTATCCAGCATCTACCAATCCCCGTGGGTGCTGGTTAACCAAGAGTTTACAGTATTATGTTCAAACACTATCTATGGATGTAATCCTAAAGATGCTTTACTACTTTTAAATACTGTATATTATGTGTAGCAAGCACCTAATTATTTTACTTACATTTGAGACCAGCCAAACAAGCCATTTAATCTCAGCTCATAAAAAATAAACTCAATTTTGTGTGTACCGCAGTATGAAGGAAATCACATTTACTCAATGACCGTAAAGAGACACTTTGTGCTGAGAAGAACATCACGATCATTGAGTTTTGTCATCTTGTGAAAATCATCTAATGCCACTGCAAGCTCTATTTTTATGTAAAAGACTAACATACAAAACCTGCTCTTTTAAATGAGTTACAGATAACTATGAGGATCTTGTGTTCCTTTAGGGTTTAAAGCTAAGCAAAAGGCTAGAACTGGCATTAAGCATACAGTGGGGGGAAAAAGTATTTGATCCCCTGCTGATATTGAACATTTGTCAACTGACAAAGAAATGATCAGTCTATAATTTTAATGGTAGGTGTATTTTAACAGTGAGAGACAGAATAACAAAAAAAACAAACAAACAAGAAAAACGCATGTAAAAAAGTTATAAATTGATTTGCAGGTCTAGGAGGGAAATAAGTATTTGATCGCTTCGACTTGGTACTTGGTGGCAAAACACTTGTTTCTTGTAGTTGGCCGCCAGGTTTGCACACATCTCAGGAGGGATTTTGGACCACTCCTCTTTGCAGATCCTCTCCAAGGCATTAATGTTTCAAGGCTGATGTTTGGCAACTCGAGCCTTCAGCTCCCTCCACAGATTTTCTATGGGACTAAGGTCTGGAGACTGGCTAGGCCACTTAAGGACCTTTGTGCTTCTTCTTGAGCCACTCCTTTGTTGCCTTTCCTGTGTGTTTTGGGTCATTGTCATGCTGGAATACCCATCCACGACCAATTTTCAATGCCCGGGCTGAGGGAAGGAGATTTGACGGACCTGGCCCCGTCCATCGTCCCATTGATGCAGTGCAGTTGTCCTGTCCTCTTAGCAGAAAAACACACCCAAAGCATAATGTTTCCTCCTCCATGTCTGACTGTGGGGATGGTGTTCTTGGGGTTATAGGCAGCATTCCTCCTCCTCCAAACATGGTGAGTCGAGTTGATGCCAAAGATGGTGCTCGATTTTGGTCTCATCTGAACACAACACTTTCACCCAGTTCTCCTCTGAATTATTCAGATGTTCATTGGCAAACTTCACATTGGCCTGTACATGTACTTTCTTGAGCAGGGGGACCTTGCGGGCGCTGCAGTATTTCAGTCCTTCACAGCATAGTGTGTTACCAATTGTTTTCTTGGTGACTAAGGTCCCAGCTGCCTTGAGATCATTAACAAGATCCACCCGTGTAGTTCTGGGCTGATTCCTCACTGTTCTCATGATCATTGAAACTCCATGAGGTGAGATCTTGCATGGAGCATCAGACCGAGGGAGACTGGAAGTTATTTTGTGTTTCTTCCATTTGCGAATAATCACACCAACTGTTGTCACCTTCTCACCAAGCTGCTTGGCGATGGTCTTGTAGCCCCATTCCAGCCTTGTGTAGGTCTACAATCTTGTCCCTGACATCCTTGGACAGCTCTTTGGTCTTGGCCATGGTGGGAGTTTGGAATCTGATTGATTGTTTTTGTGGACAGGTGTCTTTTATACAGGTAACGAGCTGAGATTAGGAGCACTCCCTTTAAGAGCGTGCTCCTAATCTCAGCTCGTTACCTGTATAACAGACACCCGGGAGCCAGAAATCTTGCTGATCGATAGGGGATCAAATACTTATTTCCCTCACTGACCTGCAAATCAATTTAAAACTTTTCTGACATGTGTTTTTCTTAGGGTATTTTTTTGTTGTTGTTATTCTGTCTCTCACTGTTAAAATACACCTACAATTAAAATTATAGACTGATCATTTCTTTGTCAGTGAACAAACGTTCAAAATCAGCAGGGGATCAAATACACATTATATACAGTGGGGGGAAAAAGTAACATACTTAAAGTTACTGGGCAGTTCACTACAATCCTTGAATGTGCCATATCTGAATTACTGACATCACATTAAAATATCATCGGAGCAGTGCTTTACCAAATGCTATTTGTAAGATTATGCCAAGGAGAGTGTTCTGTGGTTTATTAAAATATTTAGGGTTAGAAGCGCCAAATGATATTCAGGCATCCAGTTATCCAGAATGTGTCATTACTACTCATTAATTCTTCAAACGCTATACATTTTCTGTTACATAGATTTGATGGCACATGAGATCCAAAGGCCCATCTAATCTGCCCATTATCTCTACCAAAACTTGCCTTTAACGGATATTATCACCAGAACAGGAAGCTGATGTTAAAGAGCATTAAAAAAACTAGTTATACATTGTACTGCCCTTATTTCTATACAGTAAAGCATTGCTGAGATATACAGCATTGTTTGTATAGCTAATTTGCAGCTCTGCGTGCATGATAAGGGAATATTGTGGGTGATTATATTGTTAAACACAGAGACAGACAATTAGACTATGTCTTATTGGCGCATCCAAAAGCGCTTAATTCATATCCAAGATCTGCTCATTTGAATAAAAATGCAAATACACACAATTCTGAATTTCTCAAGAAATATTTTTAAAATGGCTAATACAATGTACAGTGTGGTGCATCTTCATGCAGTATTATTACACTGGTAGTGTGAAGCCCATTGGGGTTTGGCCTTTGGGCACAAATGGCAGCCTCCAGATTGCTACACAAAATTGCTACTCTGAGACTTCTTAAAAGTAACTGAATTGAGCAATTTGAAGGATAGTAAATTACAATTTAAAATATGGAATGGAAAGTTAATAAATAACAATTGTTAATAACAGGGAATAGGAGGGGTAGACTAACAACACATAGATTTGCCAGATAATACGTCAAATGTAAGATTCGGAGAACAGCTGAAATAAAACTAGACTTAAAAAAAAAACTATCATGGTAAGAGTTATACTGTACAATTGATGCTATAATGTATATATTTAATTCTACAGCATAAATTAAACGTGGCATTGTCATTTAATTAATACCTATACATGAAAGGTTTGGAAGGTTAACCCATTCCATTACCTATAATCTAGTAAGGTGCCTGAAAATGTGCAACATCTTGCCAGCACACAATTAGTTATTCCATAAAGTCTTTCAGATCTGGTTGGGTTCATGAGTTTCTATGGGAACCCAGACCTAAGGATCCTGATGTTGCCCTGCAGAGATATCCAGTGACTGCATAATATCATTTAATGACAGGTTGAATTTCACATTCCTGGTAAATTCTCCTAAGCCAATTGTTCACAGAAAGTGGGCTGAAAATACTAGTGTAATATACGTGTAAATGTCAGTGTATGAACTAATGGAGAGATCCTCAATGTGTACATCGCAAGCCCTTTACATCTTGTCATCTCCTAGGTTGCATACCATAAATAGGCATTTAGATCTTTAAATTCATAACATTTTATTTAATAATAGTATTTTTTAACTATATATGAGGAACAAAAAGAAGAGTGAGAGGAGGTTTTCATTCAAGAAAAAAAGATAAGGACACTCAATAGAGCCATTTGGAAATATATATATATAATGTGATATTTGGATATTTTGAATATCCTTAATACTTTTAGACCATTCTCCTTGGAATCGTAACTAAAATTTTCTTTGTTTTTAAGAGTTTTTCATACCAGTTTTGTTTAAAATACCCAGCACAAGTATCCAAGACTTCCACTGGAAATATTTAATAACAGCCAATTGCGATTCCATTTATTTATATGTGTACTTCTCATTTATGCATTCTGTGTTGTGTCACTTTAATTCTTCTTGTGCTGCGATGTTACACAGGACTCACCCCTTTGCAGATGGACACAGCTTCTTTAGACATGGATTTTGGATACGACACATTATGCTCCATAATTGACTGGAAGAGCTCATCTTCGTCCTCTCCATCGAATGGAGGCTGCAAGAGTAATGTGACAGCATTGCAGATTGCTTAATAAATTGCTGACATGCAGGGTCTTGCAAGGTAGTAACAGATGGACAAACGCAGGTGGGCACTGATCTACCATTTACCCACTTGTTTATCTTCTCGTACACCTCCCACTACACCACGTACCAAGATCAGACCAGCCACCAGTTATTTTTGCTAAGCGGTCCCCAAGGAGATCCCTTTCAGTCAATATCTAAATTAAATATATCTATTATTATAATATTGATATCAGTATCTGACAGTATTTGTAATGATTTGGTGCCATGTGCAGAAAATAAGAAAACAACTAAACAGAAAGCATAAAGGAAGGAACACTGAATAATATCCACTTAGTAAGGATTAAAAGAAAGGGATCATAATATTTGCATGCAATATATATGGGTTCTTTTAAAATGTAGTATATTGTGGATAACATTGGTATAGAAACAACTATGTGTGTCAAGTTTGTTATGAGCAGCTGTGTGACCCATAAATATAAAACATTTATGGGGAAATCTAAATTTTTGAAAACTACAAGACAAGAATCCATTTTGTGTTTATTACATCACATCTTGAGAGCTGGATGATGGCGTTGTGTGTTTGTAGTTATCAGTGTAAAGAGGGATGGGGATGAGAGAACAGGTAGAAGTCTAGAGCCTTTGTTTGATAATTGGATAAGATTAAATTGACGCCACTCTCTCCAACCATAGCTTTCCAGAAATGTAACCACTACACACAACATCTACTAATGTATCATAGATCCCTCCAGGGTCCTGAGGTGGCATCATAATTAAAAACTAGCTGTATGACCTTTTTCCTAGATTCATTATAGACAAAGATTTCAAACACATATAGATAGATAGATAGACAGATAGTTTCATTGTGCAGTAGTCATTTAAGCTCTAAAGCAGGGGTGGGTAGGTTCAGTCCTGGAGGGCCACACACTGGCCAGGATTTGAGGATATCCCTGCTGCACACAGGTGAGTCAATCACAGGAAGGATATCTTCAAATCCAGGACCGAACTTGCCCACCCCTGCTCTAAATCTATGTCTAGTGATACAGACAGTGGACTATAACCCTCTATTCTTACCTGCCCTGCCAGCATTTCATATAACAATACTCCATATGCCCACCAGTCCACTGATTTCCCATAGGGTTGATAAGCGATAATCTGGATGGTGAGAAAAGAAATAATGCATGTTATCAGCCAACTGCTAATGTAAAACATCACCAGATAAACAATCACAAATAATAAAGACCATGTCTTCTCTGCAATTTGATACAAAGAGAGTTTGGCGGATAGATTTTAGGAATATACTGATATCTTTTACTTTAAATATCTAAATTATATTATTCATTGTAGTGCTATCATTTAATTTATATCTATTTTTCATAATACCTAGATTTCTAATGTTGAAACCTTTCAATTAATGATATACCTATAATCATATGTTGCTCTGCATATTTCACATATTCAATGCTTGCATTAATGATGTGTGACTTTATCTGGATCTCACACAATACACAACTACTGTAGTTCACATCTCTTTGACTCCTCATTAACTGCAACTTTAACAATAATTAAGGCAGTGTCATAGTACTAAAATGCTTTGAAGTTTAATAACGTTTCCCTTTGTCTTGGTAGAACATTTTTCAATGGAAGGTATAATCTATTTCTGTACACAATGCATTCAGGACATGTGCGATGAAACTGAGGCACTAAAGTAAACACAAATACTTGAGATCACCAATTGATTATTTGAAGTGCAAATTTACACTTTTCCCCCCAAATAATATTGATTATATTTGTTATACTGATGTGAGAGGAACTATAAAGATGCTTAAGTTTCGTATTAGGAACCAGAAATAATCTACAAAATGGCACATCTCACATTTTGCATCAAAATTAAGTATGAATGAACAATATTTTGGTCCTCCCCATAAATGTACACAGGGGTGTAGGAGCCAGAATAATTCGGGGGGGGGATACAGTTAATTGTTTATATGCTCAAAAACAGGGCCCTCCATTCTTTAAGGTGTTAAGTTTGTTTTTTGCCATGTACTAACCACCTGTACAGCGCTACGGAATATGTTGGCGCAATATAAATAAAGATAATAATAATAATAATAATTGTGTACACAGGCCATAAAATACGCTTATATATACATACATACACAAACATAGAAAAATCTGAGGGGATTTGTCCCCTCCATCCCCCCAGTTCCTACACCCATGAATGTACATATTCCTTATTTCGTCCATATTTATTCCATGTTGCCTGGCTCAGTGACACCTGTCCTCTTCAGATACATCTATTCCCACCTCTGAAACTTATTCGGCATGAAGCTTTTTTGTTGTCTTCCCTAAACCCCTGTTGACAACTTTCCTGTTACAATCTATCCTTAAACAGCTTGCACTTGTTATCCAACACATTTCAACACCTACTGTCAATTATTTAATAAACTATAAAATTGGACGTTGCTGAGCAGCTTCTCCATGTTCAAGTTTAGCTTTATATTCTTGCTATGAATATACAGAATATTAGTCATATAAGAATTAATGCCTGGGGCCTTGTAACTCAATTGAATACGGATCGTTACAGATCTGTTGTTCCCTAAATATATCTATCAATCATATGTTAAGCTGGCAGAAATAGGATGTACTGCTGAGGTCTAATAGGAGTTCAGTTATTCTATAGTATTCAAATTTGTTGTTGTTCAGTTGTGTCCGACTCTCCATGGAACGCAGCACACCAGGCACATCGGTCAGTCACTGTCCATCTGATCTCCCTCAAGCTCATGTACAATGCTTCAATAAACTCATCTATCCATTTCTGCCCCTTCCTCGCCTGCCTTCAATCTTTCCCAGCATCTGAGTCTTGTCTAGGGAATCCTGTCTTGTCATTATATGTCCATAATATTTTAGCTTTTGTCTCATGATCATACCTTCCAATGACAAGTTAGGCATTTATTTCCTGCAGTACTGATGTATTGGTTCTTCTTGAGTACAAGGGTCTCAACACCACAATTAGAAGGCATCAATTCTACGTCGCTCAGCCTTCTTTATGGTCCATTTGTCACTATTGGTTACTACTGGGAATATCACAGTTCTAACTATGCGGACCTATGTTGATAGTGTAATATCTTTATATTTTAATAGCTTGTCAAGACTTGCCATTGCTTTCCTTACCAGAAGCAAATGTCTGCAGTTACCATTTACAGAGAAATTGGAGCCCAGGAAAATAAAATCTATCACTACCTCCACTTCTTCCCCATCTATTAGCAAGAAAATGAGATTGCTGTTTGCTATGATCGTCATCTTTTTAATGTTGAGCACCAGGTCAGCTTTTGCACTCTCTTCTTTCACCTTATTAATAGGCTGTTCAGTTCTTCCACACTTTCAGACATCAGAGTAGTATCATCCACATATCTGAGGCTGTTTATATTTCTCCGAGCAATATTGATTTTGGTTTGGATTCGCCCAACCCGGCCTTACTTGTGATGTATTCTGTGTACAAGTTGATAAAATAAGGCGACAATATACATACTTGTTGCACTCATTTCCCAACCTTGAACCATTCTGTTTTTCCATGTTCCGTTCTGACCGTGGCTTCTTGGTCCACATACAGATTCCTCAGGAGACAGATGAGATGGTATGGTACCCCCATTTCTTTAAGAACTGGACACATTTTGTTGTGATCCACACATTCAAGGGCTTTAGAATAGCAGACAGTAAAATGATTTTTTTTGGGACTCTCGTACTTTCACTATCATACAGTGGACAATGACAATTTCCTCTCTTTTGTCTCTGTAAAACCCGGTTTGCACATGTGGTACTTCTCGTTCCATATATTGTTGGAGCTGAGCTTGCAGGGTCTTAAGCATTAGCTTGCTGGCATGAGGAATAAGTGCAATTGTTCGATAACTGGAGCATTCTTTGGCACTATACTTTTGGGGATTGGGATGCAGTATGGCCATTTCCAGTCCACTGTTGAGTTTGCCAACTTTGTTGTCATAATACAAGAATCACTGTCACAGCATCTTCTAGGATTTTGAACAGTTCAGCTGGGATTCCATCAACTCCTGCAGTCTTGCTATCATCAAGGCTTCCTAGGGCCCATCTCACTTCACTCTCCAAGATGCATGGTTGCAGCTCATTGGACAAACTATTGAGGCTATCAATACTGTTAAGATCCTTCCTATATAGATCTTCTGTATATTGCTGTCATCTCTTTAATCAGAGATGCACCATCTTTAACTACAAAGTATATTGTTAATCTGATGTCCATGTGTAGAGTCACCTCTGAGACTGTTAGAAGAGGGTATATATAATAGGACCAGTATTCAGATTAGCTCTGCTATAATGGCCATGAATGCAATTTAATATATACCAACATACCTCAAGCCCCGAATCCATCTCCACTAGATTACAGCCTACAAATGTATATCTTCCCCATCTTCTATCTCTTGTTTCTTCAAGATTGTAAGCTCTTGAGGAAAATCACTAAATAACAGTCAGCTTGCATCCAAGTGACTTTTATAAGGGATAATTGCAATTACACACCAAATTACACTATAAGATGAACCAATTAGCTTTTGGAAGGCATGAAGCAATATACTGCTGTAGGGACTTCGTAAAATGAGAGCCTCCGCTTTAGGCCTTTTTCTTATAAGTTTAAATCTGTGAGAAAAGGGCATGATCCATACAGGTTTCTCTGAAAATGCATCACTCCTGACCATTAGCATACAAGTTGCTTTGGTTTCTAGCTTTATAAGATGATAATAAGAACAATATAATTGCCCAGTATCATGCTTGAAAAAGTATCAAACAAAAATCATTGGCGTTTTTTTTTTTTTTAAGTTCATCTTCACTTATGAAAATACATAAATGAGATTACAATTTTCAGCCAGATGCCCTTTATACATTATACATCTCTGCATCCTTGCGAGGGAGGAAGGGATTGACATGAGACATCATTCCTTTATGTGTCATAGCAATTTCACAAAAGGTCAACACAGAATTGTTTTTGGCGATTTTATAAAAAAATAAATGACTCACACACACATATATATAGTAAATAAAAAGTACATCTGTGTTCACATTTGAATGTCTAAAGCAAGTTAAAAAACCTGCTTCCAGCTCAGAGTTCCAAGAAAAACAGTTATTACACTGCATTCTGGGAAGTTGAGCTGGGACTTGCAAATGTGCCCACAAATGCCTCGCTCTTTATTCCGTAGCCATTATCAAACATGGCTTCCTTTAAGCTTATGCATGCTGTATTACACAGCTTTAATGCAAAGCCAAGGTTGGAATAAACACAGGCTGAGTATCCTATCCATGTACAGCTGTTTCAAGCTTACTGGCTATCATCAGCATGGAGCGGGATCACAGCCTGTGTTGTGGACCTTATGAGTAGGTAGTTCACCACAACAATCATTTATAATATGGTGGGCAAAAGAGCGATAGAAGCCCTCCACCGTACAGTAAATAAAAAGTACATATATAAATGTAATCTACTACAAAACAAATTGTCTGTTTGGTCACTTTCTTGTCCATTTACCCAACTTTTGTGTTTTGTTGGAAAAAGATCTTCTACTGAATGGAGAGTTCCTCACTGAGCTGCTTCTTTCCAAATGAAAATTACACTTGAGATGGCACTTATAGAACTAAAAGTGGCCCAATTTTAACACAGTGCTTTTGACTTTGGCTGGCTACTACTGTACATTGTCATGGAGGCCACCTTCGAGATTAGACTGCAGTACTATAATAAAGCCAATTGCTTTTTTAAGTGTAAACCCATGCATGAGCCTAAAACGTAATGCACAGCCCGTCCTCTTGGGCTTAAACACAAGGGAACATCAAAAACACCCCTTCTTGGTTCCGCAGTGCTCAACAATGAAATGTAACATGTATTTGTGAAGTTTGAGCAACCCCCCTATACTTAAGCTACTAATCTTGTATACATTTAAAAAAAGGCTAATGTATACACAGTCAACATAGAAACTAAAATTATGTAATCCTCAAAGATACCTGTAAAAATGTAGGCAGAATATAATAAAACCGTAGATTACCTATATTTGTAAATAAAAACCCTTAAAACATAAATTAAATTAAAAATAGAGCAGAAAATATTGCTAGAAGAATGTACCCATGTTGTAAAAAAGCCAATAAAATAAAAGTGAGGTTAAAAAAAAAAAGAAGAGGTAGCGTAAAACACATAAATAGTGTAAAATGCAAGGTAATGAAACGCTAGAACTCGAACATTAGAACTGGGGAGAATCATAAATAATAATCAATAATGGCAAAGTATAGAACCTATAGCAAACACTATGATGTCAGAAGAGGAACACAGTCTGCTATATTGCCAGGATTTTTGTATTGATACAGTAGGTGATATATTATATAACTTTACTTCGTTCTAGCTTTGAGATCACCCAGCTTCACCAATTCGACATTCTAATTTTTGTTTCTCACTATTTCTCTCAATATTTTATAAAAAATGTTTTCTATTATTTATGTATCTTTCCAGTTCTGATTTTTAGTTTCAGCTTTTGATTAATTTTGCATTTTTTGTTTTCCATCTGTTCACTTTTTCATTTTCAAAGTTTCATATTTTTTCAATCAGCGTTTTTCCATGTTTACATTTATTCTAGCAATAATAGTATGTTTGAGGCTTGTACATAGGAAATAATTTTTGTCCTATTTATGAATAGAAGCTCTCCTTCCTTGGAGGTTTTTTAAATAAATAAAGGGATTATATATACTAATATAAGTAAGATACTAATTTATTTTGGTCTGCCTAATCAATTAAAAATCTCATTGAAGAGAATTACATCTCTGCCAATATCCTCTCTTTGGAGTGACTATATCACACACTTTGAAATCTAACTTATTATCAGTCTTTTCAGTCCTCCTATGCTATAAAACATTGGAGACCATTCTAGATAACATATTCCCTTACCTATTATTTTAACCTAAAATGTACTTATTTTGGAGATGTCCTGGCTTGGGCATTAAATCTGCATTCCTTCCCTCTTGTCGAGCTCTAGACTGATCTAGAATGCCCACTGAGAGACATGGGGTTGATTATATACGGTATATATACGGTATATATATATATATATATATATATATATATATATATATATATTTGCGTCCCAAATAATTTTTATATTACAAAAGTCACTACATTGGAATCATATCATTATCTAGTGGTCCACTGATACCACATAGGTTATTGTGATAGGAAGCAATGGTAGGATGGAAATTCCTCACTTTATATAGTCACCAACATACATTAATTTTGCTTGTGAGAGAAAAAAATGAATATTTATGGTATTTGCCCAGTTCTTTTTCCTTTGTGTTGTTTCATAAAATCAGCTATATACAAATATAACACTAATAAAGAACATGGTCCTACAAAATATAAAGTAAAAAAACGTTTTGCTGTATGGACCTGATATGCTTATGTTAGCCTAGAAGTGACCAAATATATAAGAATGGTTCATTAGTACATGATAACATCACTTTCGAATTGCAGAGTATGTCCTAGGAGCAATTAGATTTTCATCTGAGATCTAGGTACCTACGTGAGATAGTACAGCTGCACAAAATCAATGCACAGTAGGTGTCTGTACTGAAGGTTAGACACAGTGTTCCTCTTAGCTCTTTTGTTAAGTTAAAAAGTCTCATATTTGTTCTCATACAATTCAGTTATTTTAGATTTGTGCAGTTCTGTTTGGGACAAAAAAAAACATTAAGATCTTCTTTTGATGTTTACATAAAACGTTTTTTTTATAGTTGACACCAAAAGACATTAAAACTTCAGGTTCTCGAAAAATAATTCTCTGATTTCTTACAGATGTTAGTTTAATGATTAGTTAGATACTGCCACACATTAAAGTAAGGGTCAACAAACAGTGTCTCAAATATGGATCAATACAGATCAACATGTGGCAGCCCAGAATACAGCAGAATGAATTCAAATCATTGTTAGCTGTGAATTAAAAAATGTGCCAGTTTAATTAATTAATAAATATACTTATATTTACTATACTTAAAATTCTACTGTTGTCTTACAATGTCACATGGCGGTGTTCAAGGGAAAGCTACAGTGATATTATCTTGTAAGAGCATGCCATATCATGTACAACCATTGGATTAGTAAAATGTGAGCACCCTTTTGCAATTACTGATCAATATAATGTTTTCAAGACAGATCAATTACAGTAAAAGACTCAGAGACAGTATTGATCCATGGAGAAATCCAATCGCCAGTATCTGGGGTCGGGAAGGAATTCATTTTTTGTTTTTCCCTTTGAGGCGATTGGCTAAGTCTCACTTGGGTTTTTTTTCTGTTTGCCTTCCTCTGGATTAATTAATAATTTAAAAAAAAAATGTGATTAATAATGAATTAACAACTAATTAATTAATATTTCATCCGCATATTGCAGATCAGAGGAGATCTTAAAAGGTTGAACTTGATGGACTGAAAGTCTTTTTTCAACCTTAATTACTATAGAGGAAGCTGAACGGTACTATGTACTCTATATTGATGTTTATCCATCAAGACATACATTGATTCTTCTTTTTTAAGTAAAAATGTATCTTATTAGCATTATTGTATGATGCATATGGTTGAACGTTCTCCATGATTTAATATTTAGTATCATCTAGTGTAGATGAAATAAGAGAGAAATAGGGAAGGAATATGGATAAGGAAAGTGGTAATCCTAAGACACTGACGACTTCAATGTGAACACACAGTGCTTTTGGACCCACCTTGGGGGAATCTTTGGTATGTCGATATATACCAGTTGTCATACTTAATATGCACTGGCATAGTGAATTCTGGGTGACTGATCAGCTTTGCCAGCAAGAGTATATTATCACCCATTTGTTCACATAGGTTAAAGGTTTTAGTTCGGAACACGTCATCTTTCCTTTAAATGTGCATGGAGAAAACAAGATGGCAGCACACATCAATAAGAGTGGAGGCAGAACAACATGTGGAAATAGTTGGCGTGTTTGTAAAATAAACTTCCCATCAATAGCGGTAAAGAATGGTAAAACCAAGGTCACCAATAGTCCAGGATTTCTGAATCTCTCTGCTCGGAGTAGTCACGTTCTCTCTGTTATAGCTCATGGAAAAAAAAACAGTAGGTGCTATGGCTAAATCTGGACTTAATTGAAAGCTGAAGGATTAAATATAAATGTCTTTCTCAACGTGTAAAAGAAAATTCAGCCAGATGTTCTGTAGACCTTCATTGCTTGTTCTCTACAGACCATAATGTGCAATCAATTAGTTATCACATTTACAGATACTTATTCGGTTTGTGAAGCCTTTTGCCATTTTTCTAAAAGAAAATGCCAACATTTATCCAGCAATTTCTGCAACTATTTCCACGGTCGACTTGTTCTTTAATAAAGCAAACAGTAATTTGTAAGCTCTGTAATAGATCAGACTGAACTTAACTCAATTATAACCTCAGAAGCAAATAAATAACAGTTATCAATCGTGTTTTCGGTGGACAGAACAATGCTTTAATGTGATATGTATATGTACTGTGTTGAGTCCCAGTTTATTGGACCCTGTAGCAATTAAATGGTTAATGAATGCCTATCAATCACCGGATGATTCTATAAGAGGAAAACTCGAAACGCCAAGGCCGGGTTTATTAACCTCTAGGGATGGTGTAATAATGGGATGAAAGCTACGCATTCTGCAGGGGGGAAATAAATCCCACACTTATTTATGGTGGAAATAAAATACTGCCCTCAGCAAAACTATTGTTTTCAAATTAAAAAATGACTTGTGAGATATGTTATAGATAGTGAAGACATTAAAGGAACATTTTAGTTCAAAAAATCCTGCACTGCTTACTTGGGAGGCTGCGGGACCCTTAGTTCTCTCTTAACGACTATAATGTTTACTGATGTTCCTTAACTTTAATAGGGCTGCTATGGGAACTTCTGGGGGTCATACTTATTATTATTATCTTTATTTATATTGCGACAACATATTCCGTAGCGCTGTACAGGGGTTGAGTACATAGCAGAAAACAAATTAAACACCTTGTAAAGAATGGAGGGCCCTGTTTTTGAGCATAAAATCAAATGTACATAGAGCTTGTTTCCAAGGCACTGACACAAGATTGAAAACTCGCAAACTTACAATCTAAGGGTTTAGGTGTGATACAAGAGGGTGACAAATACAATTGAAAGCAATTGGTTCAGTAAAGTGGAGGGGTCTGTGTGTTGTACTGTAGATTGTGGGTGTGAGTGTTATTAAGCTGTGGAGTGTTCAGTTGTACATGTTAAGGCTGAAGATGATAAGATTTATTAAACAGGTGTGTTTTTAATAATTTCTTAAAGGTTTTGAGGCAGGAAGATAATCTAATGGAGCGGGGCAAGAAGTTCCAAATGGATGGGGAAGCACGAGAAAAGTCTTGAAGACGGGAGTGAGAGGAGGTGATGAGAGAGGAGGAAAGAAGAAGGTCGTTAGCAGAACGAAGGGAGCGGTTGGGAGAGTATTTTGAAACAAGAGCAGAGATATAAGGGGGTGCACTGTTGTTGAGGGCTTTATGTGTTAGGGTCATGATTTTAAATTTGATTCGGGAAGCTATGGGAAGCCAGTGGAGTGATTGACAGAGAGGAGCTGCAGACACTGATCGTTTGGTATTGAAGATGAGTCTAGCAGAGGCGTTCATTATGGATTGGAGGGGAGACAGACGAGAGATGGGTAGGCCAGCAAGGAGGGAATTTCAGTAGTCGAGTCGAGAGATGATGAGAGAGTGAATTAGAATTTTAGCTGTGTCTTCTGTAAGATAATGACGAATTTTGGAGATGTTTTTTAGGTGAAACTGACAAGATTTTGTTATTGCTTGGATGTGAGGAATAAAAGAGAGGGCGGGATCCAGTAGAACCCCAAGACAACGGGCCTGGGAGGTGGGAGTGATGATGGTGTTGTCAACAGTGAGAGATATTTGAGGTGTGGAAGCTGTAGTAGAGGGTGGAAAGATTAGAAGTTCAGTTTTAGACATGTTGAGTTTGAGTCGACGGGTAGACATCCAGGAGGATATGCTAGAGAGGCAGTTGGAAACTTGAGCTAAAAGAGAGGGGGATAGATCGGGTGCAGAGAGATAGATTTGAGTATCATCTGCATAGAGATGATACTGAAATCCAAAGGATTTTATTAGGGTGCCAAGGGAGGAGGTGTAGATGGAGAAGAGGAGGACCCCTAGGACAGAACCTTGGGGAACGCCAACAGACAGAGGGAGAGGTGAAGAAGAGGTGCCAGAGAAGGAGACGCTAAATGTACGATCTTTAAGATAGGATGTGAACCATGAAAGAGCTGTGTCCTGGATGCCAAAAGAGCGGATAGTTTGGATTAGAAGAGGGTGGTCAACTGTATCGAAGGCAGCAGAGAGATCCAGGAGAATTAGAATAGAGTAGTGACCCCTTGATTTGGCGGTTAGCAAGTCATTAGTGACTTTTGTAAGGGCTGTTTCTGTAGAGTGTTTGATTAAGTATTACGTAAGGATTGCTGAAAGCACCTGTACGCTATATTCTTTATGTCAACCCCCCTAGATATGTATCCGTAAGCTCTTGCATGAAACCGCTTATGGATTCATATAATAGCTACTTAAATTCTACAATAATAAACTGCTATAGCAAATTGTCAGCCTTATGGCTGTTCCTATGGGAATCATGTATTCAAGCCCTCAGTTAGAAACTGCAACTCTGTGCTTCTATCTGAGGTGGTGTTGCAATGTGATGATTTTGCTACTACAGTATCTCCTTGGTAACATAAATCTGTGTGTCAATACCTCTACGCGTTTCTCCCACTACAGGGCTTCTTCAGGGCACAAAAGCCGCAGTCATCAAATGTATCGGCTAAAGGATTTATAAGGAATGGACCAATAGTGGTCAAAGGACCACAGTTAGAGAACGTCTGACTTAGTCAACCCTTGATGCTCATTTTTCTTCAAAACTTTTCTAGAATTTAAGACCAAAGTTATCTGCAATCACCGCAAGTGAACTTACCTCTGGGGCAATGTAATCAGGAGTGCCACAGAAGGTACGGGTTGTGACACCATCAACCATGTGCTCTTTGCACATACCGAAATCTGCAATTTTGATGTGTCCTTCTGAATCCAACATGACGTTATCTAGTTTTAGATCTCTGCAGATGAGAAAGAGAAAATCAGATGGTGGAAATATTTTTATATTTGTTTCATCAGAAAAAGTTGTGTCTTCAATTTTTAAATGTGAAGCGGATTTAATGAAGACAAAATGGCACTTTAAATATAAATATATATATATATATATATATATATATATATATAACTCATTATCTTGCAATATCATAATAATATGCAATATCATAATACAATAAGTTTCAGAAATTGCAAGGATGAGATGTAAAATGGTGAGCCTGTGTCAAGAAGCTTGCGATCTAATGTCACAACACTGACATCTATTGAGTTTTACCCTTTACATCTATATGTTGTGCTGTAGATTGCTTGAAAAATATTGAGTGATGAGGGTTCACGAGGTCAGGAGACTTGCAAGGGCATGCTAGGTGTACCTTGTATTGATACTATTCTTAGCTAACCTTGATATTATCCCATGGTCAGTACAGAATTGTAATGTATTTTAAAGGACCACTGTGGTCATTTAAAATTTGTTTGAAAAACTACTTAAAACCGGGAAAATGTTTATAAAACGGAACAAACAACATCGAATTCATTACATTTTATACACAATTATGCTGCTGTGGGATCTACCATTTTGTTTCTGCTGATCAACTTCTTGAGGTGTCAGGAAACTTTGAATGCACATGAAGTTTCTATTTGCACAATGGGAATGTAGAATCTATAGGTGCCAGTGTTTTCATTAGATATGGTCAAAGGTCATATGATCACAATGAAAAACCCAGCAGAATCATCCCAGAAGAAAAATGCAACCCTGCAGTTAAAAAACGATTGCATTTAAAAATAAAAAAAATTGTAAAACACTGTTTATTTTTGAGTTTTTAAAACATTTTGCCCATTTGACAGGTTAAGACCATAGAGAAATAAATTGATTTCAGTGGACTTGAGCCTTTAAGATATCAATTCATATTAAGTAAACCACAAAATCAGGTAAAAGTTATGAACATATTTAAAATAATTTTTTGGTGTATTTTGAATATATATATAGGGTATTCTTATTTATTGTGAATGACAGAACTTATCTATTTTGCATAAATACATAAATAATCTGTTTTACTTACATAAAAAACATAAGCATGCAATGAGCGACTGATACAGACTGCAATGAGCATGCCAAGGGGTTTAATGAACTATACGGCTTTCACTAGATAACGCTATAATTATGATGGATGTTATAATAAATGGAGTTGGCTGCTGGAAATAATTGCACATTATTTGTTTTACCAATTTGCAGCTCTCATAAGGAAATTAATTAAACATTTATTTTCATGTTTTTCACTAGCTCCTTTTCAGATATCCAGGACATTATGACTCAATATCTATGTTTTTTACCGATAGCATAAAATTAAAGGAGACCGTTTAGTGTTATTCATATTTTACACATTGGGCATTCAATTATCAATAGAAATGGGAGAACTGAACAACAGATATGTTTGGTGTAAACTTGAATTGCTTGAGCTCATTAGTATTATTATTTGGTGTAAACTAATTGCTTGAGCACATTAGTATTACTATTTGGTGTAAACGAATCACTTAGGCACATTAGTATTACTATTTGGTGTAAACGAATCACTTAGGCACATTAGTATTACTATTTGGTGTAAACTAATCACTTAGGCACATTAGTATAACTATTTGGTGTAAACTAATCACTTAGGCACATTAGTATTACTATTTGGTGTAAACTAATCACTTAGGCACATTAGTATTACTATTTGGTGTAAACTAATCACTTAGGCACATTAGTATTACTATTTGGTGTAAACTAATCACTTGAGCCCATTAGTATTACTATTTGGTGTAAACGAATCACTTGAGCACATTAGTATTACTATTTGGTGTAAACTAATCACTTGAGCCCATTAGTATTACTATTTGGTGTAAACGAATCACTTAGGCACATTAGTATTACTATTTGGTGTAAACGAATCACTTGAGCACATTAGTATTACTATTTGGTGTAAACGAATCACTTGAGCACATTAGTATTACTATTTGGTGTAAACGAATCAATTAGGCACATTAGTATTACTATTTGGTGTAAACTAATCACTTAGGCACATTAGTATTACTATTTGGTGTAAACTAATCACTTAGGCACATTAGTATTACTATTTGGAGTAAACTAATCACTTGAGCCCATTAGTATTACTATTTGGTGTAAACTAATCACTTGAGCCCATTAGTATAACTATTTGGTGTAAACTAATCACTTGAGCCCATTAGTATTACTATTTGGTGTAAACGAATCACTTAGGCACATTAGTATTACTATTTGGTGTAAACTAATCACTTGAGCCCATTAGTATTACTATTTGGTGTAAACGAATCACTTAGGCACATTAGTATTACTATTTGGAGTAAACTAATCACTTAGGCACATTAGTATTACTATTTGGTGTAAACTAATCACTTGAGCCCATTAGTATTACTATTTGGTGTAAACGAATCACTTAGGCACATTAGTATTACTATTTGGAGTAAACTAATCACTTAGGCACATTAGTATTACTATTTGGAGTAAACGAATCACTTAGGCACATTAGTATTACTATTTGGAGTAAACTAATCACTTAGGCACATTAGTATTACTATTTGGAGTAAACTAATCACTTAGGCACATTAGTATTACTATTTGGAGTAAACTAATCACTTAGGCACATTAGTATTACTATTTGGTGTAAACTAATCACTTGAGCCCATTAGTATTACTATTTGGTGTAAACGAATCACTTAGGCACATTAGTATTACTATTTGGTGTAAACGAATCACTTAGGCACATTAGTATTACTATTTGGTGTAAACGAATCACTTAGGCACATTAGTATTACTATTTGGTGTAAACTAATCACTTAGGCACATTAGTATTACTATTTGGAGTAAACTAATCACTTGAGCCCATTAGTATTACTATTTGGTGTAAACGAATCACTTGAGCACATTAGCATTACTATTTGGTGTAAACGAATCACTTGAGCACATTAGCATTACTATTTGGTGTAAACTAATTGCTTGAGCAAACTAGTATAACTATTTGGTGTAAACTAATCACTTGAGCCCATTAGTATTACTATTTTGTGTAAGGTGCAAGTCATTGCTTGAGCACATTACTATTACTATTTGGTGTAAGTCATTGCTTGAGCACATTACTATTACTATTTGGTGTAAGTCATTGCTTGAGCACATTACTATTACTATTTGGTGTAAGTCATTGCATGAGCACATTACTATTACTATTTGGTGTAAGGTGCAAGTCATTGCTTGAGCACATTACTATTACTATTTGGTGTAAGGTGCAAGTCATTGCTTGAGCACATTACTATTACTATTTGGTGTAAGTCATTGCTTGAGCACATTACTATTACTATTTGGTATAAGGTGCAAGTCATTGCATGAGCACATTACTATTACTATTTGGTGTAGGTCATTGCATGAGCACATTACTATTACTATTTGGTGTAAGTAATTGCATGAGCACATTACTATTACTATTTGGTGTAAGTAATTGCATGAGCACATTACTATTACTATTTGGTGTAAGTCATTGCATGAGCACATTACTATTACTATTTGGTGCAAGTCATTGCTTGAGCACATTACTATTACTATTTGGTGCAAGTCATTGCTTGAGCACATTACTATTACTATTTGGTGCAAGTCATTGCTTGAGCACATTACTATTACTATTTGGTGTAAGGTGCAAGTCATTGCATGAGCACATTACTATTACTATTTGGTGTAAGTAATTGCATGAGCACATTACTATTACTATTTGGTGTAAGTCATTGCATGAGCACATTACTATTACTATTTGGTGTAAGTAATTGCATGAGCACATTACTATTACTATTTGGTGTAAGTCATTGCATGAGCACATTACTATTACTATTTGGTGCAAGTCATTGCTTGAGCACATTACTATTACTATTTGGTGCAAGTCATTGCTTGAGCACATTACTATTACTATTTGGTGCAAGTCATTGCTTGAGCACATTACTATTACTATTTGGTGTAAGGTGCAAGTCATTGCTTGAGCACATTACTATTACTATTTGGTGTAAGGTGCAAGTCATTGCTTGAGCACATTACTATTACTATTTGGTGTAAGGTGCAAGTCATTGCATGAGCACATTACTATTACTATTTGGTGTAAGGTGCAAGTCATTGCTTGAGCACATTACTATTACTATTTGGTGTAAGGTGCAAGTCATTGCTTGAGCACATTACTATTACTATTTGGTGTAAGGTGCAAGTCATTGCTTGAGCACATTACTATTACTATTTGGTGTAAGGTGCAAGTCATTGCTTGAGCACATTACTATTACTATTTGGTGTAAGGTGCAAGTCATTGCTTGAGCACATTACTATTACTATTTGGTGTAAGGTGCAAGTCATTGCTTGAGCACATTACTATTACTATTTGGTGTAAGGTGCAAGTCATTGCTTGAGCACATTACTATTACTATTTGGTGTAAGGTGCAAGTCATTGCTTGAGCACATTACTATTACTATTTGGTGTAAGGTGCAAGTCATTGCTTGAGCACATTACTATTACTATTTGGTATAAGGTGCAAGTCATTGCTTGAGCACATTACTATTACTATTTGGTGTAAGGTGCAAGTCATTGCATGAGCACATTACTATTACTATTTGGTGTAAATTGCTTAACACAATCATTTTGCAATTTACTGTAAACTGTAATTGTTTGAAGATATTACTCTTGCTAAAATACAGGTTCCAACAAATAGCAAAAATGTTTAATAAGGTCACTTTTATCTGACAATTTCTATAGTGTAATATCATATAATCATATTTTAAAAATGTATTTATTTTTAGAGTGAAGTGAGACAATGGGATTGTTTTCGCCACCTCTGCCCCCACATGTTACAGGATATAGAGGGGCTGTGAGCTTTATAAGTGTCTTGACTGCAGCCTTAAACTTATTGTAGATCAGATAAGGGCTAGTAGTGGGCTCCTTATGAGTCTTTGATACACATCCTCTCAATTCATTTCAACTGGATTCTATTCAATTCAAGACAAACATTTATTTATAGCCGATTTGTGATACTTTGGGCCCTATTTTATTGCCCAGTTTGTATATTTATACACACTTAAAACTGCTCTTGTGTATGTAGTCTGTAAGTACATTTCCTTGAGCACCAAATAGCAAATTGAGGACCGAAAAGAGTGAAAAGAATCCGTCAATCCAGGGATGAAAGCTTGGACTCCAGCTGTTCTGCGCTATAGCACTGAAACGCACACTTCCTAATTACTGGCCACTGTAGCCAAACAATAGCCGGGCAGAACTGTTACTGTGTAACCTTGAAAAGAGAAGGTCACAGACCGGTGATGCTACCAATGTGAGGAACACTGGTGTGTTTATAATCAATATACTACCTTATAAAATGTCTGTCTATTTTCATTCAAGGCGATATTACATATTTTTGTATCACATATAATAGTTGTGGTAGTTGCGAGTCGTTGTCATGCAATGTTAAAATTTACAGGCTTGCGCATGCGCAACGAGCTCCAAGTGCGATCATCGTGAGGCCCTAAAGTTACGGGTTAGACTGCGGCTGCAGTGAGCACCGAAGGTGCTCACCGTGAGGCCAATAACGTAGAGGGAAGGGGGAGAGGCTCGCAATGAGGGACGGGGAGGCTCCGAACGGCTTACTAGTTACAGGCTTCAAAAAAATTACGGGTTTAACGCAACTCGAAAACTGTTCAGGGGCCGCCAGTTGATTAGAAAATTAGCTTATAATCTCACACAGCACGGGGGAGTGGCAGGGAGGTTATGAGTGAATTTGCTATTTAATTGGCGTTTTTTGCCGGTTTCAAAATGACTAGGCGAGAAAAAAATGGCGGCCGTAAAGCCGCAATTTTTTTTCAAGCCCATAAATCAGAAACCCTTTTTGGGCTTGGGGAAAATTATCAATTTCCCAAGCCAGTAAATGGTTTCACACCCGTAAATGGAAACATGAGCACAGAGGAGGGAGGGGGTGGAAAAAGACACATGGGAGGGAGAGTGGGAGAGGGTGGGAAGAGACACAGAGGAGGAAGTGGAAAGGAAACAGACACAAGAGGGAGGGTTTAGAGACACAGGAGGGAGGGTTTAGAGACACAGGAGGGAGGGTTTAGAGACACAGGAGGGAGGGTTTAGAGACACAGGAGGGAGGGTTTAGAGACACAGGAGGGAGGGTTTAGAGACACAGGAGGGAGGGTTTAGAGACACAGGAGGGAGGGTTTAGAGACACAGGAGGGAGGGTTTAGAGACACAGGAGGGAGGGTTTAGAGACACAGGAGGGAGGGTTTAGAGACACAGGAGGGAGGGTTTAGAGACACAGGAGGGAGGGTTTAGAGACACAGGAGGGAGGGTTTAGAGACACAGGAGGGAGGGTTTAGAGACACAGGAGGGAGGGTTTAGAGACACAGGAGGGAGGGTTTAGAGACACAGGAGGGAGGGTTTAGAGACACAGGTGGGAGAGAGGGGGAAAGAGGCACAGGTGAGAGGAGAGAGGCTCGCAATAAGCGCTGAAGGCGTTCATTGCGGAGCTCAAGATGAGCACCAAATGCACTCATTGCGTGGCTTGAGGTGAGCGGCGGGTCCTGAAAGTTGCGGGTTGGCCGACGCCTGCAATGAGCTCATCGCGAAGCCCGTAAGTTAGAGATGGGGAGAAGGGAGGCACTCAATGAGAACCGAAGGCGCTCCTTGCGGGGCACAAAAGTTGCGGGTTGGCCGAGGCCTGAAATGAGCGCCAAAGGCTCTCATCACGAGGCACGTAAAGTAGAGGGGGGAGAGGCCGTAGGTGCTCATCACGAGGCCTGAAAGTTAGAGGAAGAGAGCCTCGCATTGTGTGGCAAACAGAATTGTCAGGATTCAAATTTTATTGCCGTAATTTTTGACGGGCAAGTTGCTAGTTATATATAATATGTAAATGTTGGTAATCTACGTATAGACTAACCTGTATATGATTCCTTTCTTGTGGAGGAAGAACAGTCCAACGGATATCTCTGCTGCATAAAACCTGCAAAGAAAAGAAACGTCCAGTGATATTTTTAACTACATGCAGACAGGAGACATTTTAGACCTTATCTACTAGACCTCATGAACAAGGAGAGGTGAGGAGAGCCTAACACCCGAAACATACCACTTACTTTAATCGTAAATAGTTATAGTTTACTGATGAACGTATCTGTATTTAAAATGCAGTCTATTTAAAGCAGTGTAAAACTAGATTTAGTGTATCAAAAGTAGTGGTGAAGTTTTAAGGATCTTAAAGCCAGTCTCCATGAGCTTGAAAGTGAGCATTTGGTCCCCATATAAAAGAGGGTAAGAGCTACTGATGCAGACGGGATCCCTAAAAATGCTGCACATATTTCAAATGGGGCTTTTTGATGTATAAATCACTCAAGCAATGTCCCAGCTTTTTAAATGCACTTCTGATGTTATTATTCATGGACATGATGGAGATTGTAAGTGTGTGAGTTTTCAATCTTGCATGGTGCTTTGGAGAAAGCACATTGGACATTGGATTCTAAGCTTAAAGACAGGGCCCTCCATCATTTGCAATGTGTTTATATCGCTATTGTTTTTGCCTTGTACTTAACCATTGTATAGCGCTACGGAATATGTCGGCGGATTACAAATAAATGATAAAAATGGACATTTGCAGTGAATATATGCTATCAGTCCTCACAATATTGTTGTCTGTACTTGATGCCAGCCTTTAATATATAACAAATCAAACTGCAATTTTCAAGCTATGGTCTCCTCCTCCCAGTGGGCTGTAGATTTGGTGCTCTGCTAGGTATCCCCTTATCTGGAGTATTTTCTGCCATTCTCCTGATTTGTTTTTGTTATAGTAACTGGTTGACATATTCCTCCCCACCACCAGGTGGGGATGTGACTAACATCAAATTGGCCTTTAAAAAAATGCCAATGCCTTTAAAAAATATACTGTGTCCAGTTCCGGAGACCATATCTTGAAAAGGATATCAAACAAACTGGAAACGATTCAACGGAGGCCAACTAAAATGGTGCATGGTATGAAAGACAAACCTTATAAGTAAAGACTTCATTATCTAAATATATATATAGCCTAGAGGACGGAAGAGAGAAGAGTGATGATAGAACCCTTTAAATTTACCAAATAATTTAATAAAGTTCAAGAGGGAGGAGTCTTCAAGAAAAAGTAGAATACAAAAATAAAAAATCACAAGTTGAAGTTGAAATGTTATGGGGTAATTGAGAGTAGTAGAAAACAGGAGCAGTCTACCAGAGGAAGTGGTAGGGTCATACACATGCCTGGGATAACCATAAGGCTTAATTAACCTAATCTTTTAGATAGATAGAATGGACAGAGCAAATAAGCCTTTTTGGTTCTTATCAGCCATCAAATCTATGTTTCTGTGTTTAAATCATGAAGTCTTAAATGTATGATATAATGTCAAATAGAGTTCTGTATATTTGATATTATAAAATCCATAGAAGTCTTCTGTCGTCATTCTATCCAGACTAGATTCTGTAATTTAATGAAAATCCTTGCACGTTTGGCATCCTCACGTCATTCTGCCTCATTCCTTGAAGTGACAGTGATCAATTGGGGCAGCTATTGTGATGTACAATATCTTGGCATTTTCATCAGTCTGAAAAAGTCAGACTCTTGGTAAATAGCATTTGGCAGGTAGTATATGGAAAGATTGATCTGAATGGGTGACAGTGACTCATACTTGTCTACACATTGCTCCTCCGTCTTAAACATATTGGAGATTATTCAGTGCTTCATTTACTCCTGAGCACACTGTTAAAGAAACACTAGTAATCTTATTAGGATCTCTATTAATACATCTATTCTTGCGTATGTAAATGGACTACTGTAATTCAGAAAAAAAAAGGGACTTGTTTGGGAAATATGTAATAAACTAACAACACTGGCAATTGTGTAAGAGACAGACATAAATGCATTGTAAGAAAAATCTGAATGTTTGAAGACTTTGCTTATGAATAAAAGAATCCATTTTGTGTTTGTCGCATTCATTTCTGAGAGCTTGATCATGAAGATGTGTTTTTTTTTTATCTACCAGTGGAAGGAAAAAAAAGGAAAAGTCACAGGGCGTTTTTTTCGATAATTGGATCTGAATGACAATAACTCCAAACCTTCCATCTTACAGGTAAAGAGCAAGCATACCATAATAGATTCAAGCACTATGCTCTCCAGAAATGGCATATTTCCATTTAAGCCACACACCTTCCACCAATGTTCCATGGATGCCTCCAGAGTCCAGCAGAAACATCAAAATGTATTTATTTTTATTACTATTTCTAAAATTACAGAACAACAAAGTCAGAGGTGCTCATCAGAGAACGAACCAACCTTAATAGGTTTGTTCTATAGCCACAATACGCCACTCTGAGAGCAACCTCTTTTAGCTCACTTGTGCCCTTCACAGGGAGAAATATCCTGTAGTATATCAGTCTGGTGCCACTCAAAAGAGTGACCTAGCCCCGAAATACCAGGCAATTCTACCCTGAACAGGAGAAACAGCAAACCCCAGACGTACGTTTCGGCCTTCGTTGGGCCTCGTCAGTGAGAAGTAGCTGAACCAGCCATTGCTTTGTGTGAGCCGCTCTTTCAAAAAGGAAGGGCATTATAGACGTATAACATTTCAATTACATAGAAGACACTGGGGATAAGATGTGCACATTTCACTGATAGAATATATTAAAAGGTACTGTTGTTTTGATCAGTCTTGAAGGAGTGAGTCCTGAAGAAGCCCTATGGTGACTGAAACACGTAGAGATACTACCACATAGAATGCTACTACTGTGTCTCCTTGGTAACACTAACAACCTTATCTGGCAACAAAGTTGAAACCGACAGCTGTAACTACCAACTGGATGGACCAAAGGTTTACATAAGTAGCGTGTTAATTTTGCTTTGATCACAGGACTGATTTTAATATTATCATAGAAGCTTCAAGACCGATCCAAAAACCAGAGATTTTTAATGTACGATTCTGTATGTCTGAATATTACTGAAAAGGCTGGATTTAACTTGTACCTTAAGGTTACTTAGCTTAGTGTTACCAATCTACTCATATTTCATTGAAGTAGATGAATTATTCTATTTATACATCTAAACTGAGGGATAACATTAAAGAGCATAAAGAGCTCCTTTAAGTGAAGAATCAGAGACTGTTATTTTTTTGATTGCTTTAAACATTTTCTAATTTTCTACTGTCACATCTTTGCTGGCCTTTACGTGTTGAGACATAATAATAATAATAATAATAATAATAATAATAATAATGTAGGAAAAGGAAAATATGGCCATTAAAGAATGTGATGGCTCCTGAATGTCCTTGTCTGTGACCCTATACGGGAATCTGGCTGTAGTTAAAGTTTTTGAGGGCTGCTGTTCGTCATTATGCACAGCCACTCAGGACTAATTACATTTAATTACAGATAATTTGCATTTAATGAAGCTCTGAGTATTTGACCTTTCTCTAGCACTTGGGGATTACTAAAAGGGCCTTTATCTTCTAATATTAATATTTATCCTTGATCTGTTGATCTGCCCACTCCATCTATGTTTGATATGATGAACATCATCTACAAGATGATATCACAAAAATAGCAGAGACTTTGGCTAAATATCCAACTCATTTGTAGTATTCTAGACTTTGTTTAAACAATTCTCAAATGTCTTAATATGCATTTAAGTATATGCAATCATTAAATGGACACTGTAATTCTGTATTTTCAGTGAGCTGTTTAAAAAAAAAAAATAACAAAAACCTAGAATTAATAATGGGCAAAGGTTTTGTAGGACATAAAAAAATATAAACAATCTCTCATTTAGGTCTAATTTTTGCAAAATTTGCAGTTATGGCCATCTCCATTGTAATCTTATAAAGACCTGGTCTTATCCGTTATGCCTCAATTTTCAAGGCTCCTTCCTGTTTGGAATATATACTCACAGATAATGGAGGTGGCCAGGACAAGATACATAAGGTAAATAAGTAATACATTTAAAGGTTTTTTGTTTTTTTTTGTTTGCCATATTTATATGTTTTGCCCATTATCAGTGCTAGTTTTTAAACCAGCAGAATGCCAAAATTTGCTGAACTAAATACTAGAAAACTTACTCCTAAATTTGCAGCATATCTATGTCTTTGAAGCACACAGTTTCATCAAATTACAAAATTCAGCTCTATAGATCATGATGTATAAAATTGACCTATTTAGAAATAGGGATCTTTCCCGCTACCCCCTTGGCTGATTAGAGGCGGCTTGCAAGCTTTGCTTCCCTCGTCTGCTCTGTAACCATCCTGTTGTGCCTTGAAAAGGAAGTACGACAATCATGGCAGCTTCCACTCACTAGCAGAGTCTGATAAAATTAAGATTTTTCTTCTGACGTACATAGCTGCCAATATTGGTAGTTTGTTGCATACTTTCCAAATGTGAGGTTTTTGCTTATTGACTGTGGTCCTATAAAATGTTCTTTTGCATTTTAGCTTAATAAATATAAATATGTTTTTCTCCTCTTAATTGCCAGAAATTTCTACAAAACCTTGATCAAGGATAGAAGACGTGATCGAACAGGAAATAATTAGCAGACTTACACTGCTTGTGGCTCCTTGAATTTCCCCACTTGCTGGATGTGGTACATGAGGTCTCCTCCATTTACATATTCCATAACAAAGTAAAGGCGATCCTAAAAAAGACAATATGTGTAGATCAGCGCGCTGTGAAACTGGAATACCATCATATTAAAACACATTTCAGTGAGTTGTATAATAAATGAATAATATATATATATATATATATATATATATATAAAAATTAAATGTATAATAATGCTGAACTAAAAGCTTAACAAAATATTAAAATAAATCACTGATGAATAGTTTGACAAGAGAATAAAACATATTACCTGCTGCGGTATAAAGTTAATTTAATCATTCTTTTTTATCGGTTTATAGTGCCTTCTACTTATGCTGGGAGCCAGTTCCATCACCCCTTTGGCAGTTCCTCACATACATCATGAGACTTTCCTCAGCTTCATTTCTTGTTCTAGAATTTGTACCTATTCTAACTGCTGGTTTTTCTTTAGGTTCTAACTTAAAAAATAAACAAAACATACTGGTGTTACAATACACTAAGTAAACCAAAAATAAATATGCTCAAGTAAAGTAAATAGGAATCAAGGTCTAAAAACATATATCTAACAGAAATAAATCCACGCCAAGATGGACAAAGCTTGGAAGAACCCTCTGCAAGTCTTCAAAACAAGCATAGATATATTCAAATAGAAAAAAATAACCTATTTATTAATATTAGGTCAAGGTATGTACATTTTTCACCGATGTACAGAAGAAAAGAGAAAAAATTAAAACACTCAAAAAGGAGTAGTAAAAATGAGAGTACCAAATGTAGCCCACCTTCACCCCAAGTAAAGCCATAATTGGCTACCATCATGTCACCCCTCTTAAAACAACTGATATTTGGTATTTCTTTTATATGAGATCTAATATTAGTCCCTTACACCCTTTATGGAGCATATTAAAAGCTCCATTACTCTCAATGAAAATAGAAAGCACAGATATGGTTCAGGCTTTTGGTTCCAATCTTCTCCTGTTTTGGGATATATGACAAAGATTGGGCTAGTATAGGGCACTTTCCATGAGTGATCTACTTACCACTGTTTGGAAACAGGAATGCAACAGTGTTAGGAATGGTGGCTTCTCCTGTAGTGCCAACACCCTCTTCTCCACCATGGTACATTCAACATCATCATCTTGTATTACAACATCCTTCTTGAGGATCTTGATGGCATACAGCTCTTCAGATCCTTTCCTTTCTGCCAGCATGACCTGAACATGAAAAATAATGATAAATAAAAAAACAAGTTGACAAAAGGGATACTAATCCAGGGAATTTTAGACCCATAATTGAACTTCTTTGCTCAAAAAAAAAAAAAAAAAGTAACAGTAGGTCAATAATCTATTTGGTTTGTCTCTAAATAAATCCCTTTAAGGAAAAAAGAAATGAGATCTAGAAGCCTTGAATGTGATGGACTTAAGCCTTTTTCCGCCTCAACGCCATAATAAATAGTTTGTACGAATTACGTAGTTGTATTCTTCTTAATGCTAAGTTGGCTTTCATTTTTGATGGATCCAATGGAAAAGATGACTGGCACAGGAAGATAGTCGCTTCCTCAAAGTGAAAGACCAGCTAGTTGTGTTGCAACCCTCCTCTTTATAGTATCTTCTCTAATCTATCAAGTAAAAAAAAGTTTAACTAATTGTACATTTCCTCTTGGACTTCTAGTATATTCTTACTATAGAATTACAGAATAATTAATTATTTATGGAAAAATACAACATTTAGTTGATTGAAACAAAGTTTTGGGGGGTATGTGATTTTTTTAAAAATTAGAATTTAAACATGAACCCCCCAATAAAGAATCCAGTCCCACGAGTAACCACGAATAAACATAAAGAAAATAAACGAAGAGGCCAGGCCTATGCTAAACTATATAAAGATACAAAACCAATGAATCTATAATTGCTCACCTGCAATAGTGAAACAATATAAATATATATTTCCAACAAAAATACACAATCAAACATAGATACACCTATGTGAAAACAATATAATACAATTTTGATAAATAATTCCCAAACTCACCACTTACTGCAAAATTGTATAAATGTAAGAGGTGAGAGAGTGTGAATTATTTATTAAAGGTTCATTGCATTCTTATTGCATAAATTATTTTCCATTTGTATATTTTCCAATCTTATAGTTCATGAGAATATCAGCAGGAAATATGTTTTTTAACATACAAATGTAAATACAAATGTAGTATACTCTTAGTGTATGTATATATATATATATATATATATATATATATATATATATATATATATATATAAAATGCATGTTTACACAAGGGTATAACATTTTCATAGTAGTACTTTCATTTATAATTCACGTTCACAAAGATTACTTAATTAATTGTATCTGCCGCAATGTAAGAAAATGTAAAAGTATTCTTTACTTACTTCTAATAAGTGTCCAGAGTGGCGTCACACTACCAGTGTCTCAAGCTGCTCAGACATGTCACTATCTGCATGGAGCAGCATGACATACTGGTAGTGTGGTGGATGTTGCCTTAGGTCACAGCTGTGCAAGGTGGCATCCTAATCTGGGGTCTCCTCAGAAGTCAGTAAAGTGTAAATTTTGTTTCACAAGTACATTGAGAAACATAAAATGAATTAAACTTGTTAACTCATTTATATAAAACAAACATTTTTGCCTAGACAGTCCCATCAATCCTTTTTGTTAACACATTTGTGAAGAGCCTGAGTCCTCTAAACTTTAGAGCCTAAAGGGTATCACAAATAACATTCAGTTTAATATGGAAAATCAGTTTATGGCACCCACCTTTCCAAAGCTGCCTTTTCCGAGTACCATCAGAAAGATGAAGTCTGTTAGCTGGACACTGTCAATGTTATTGGAGGGCATGTAGGGTTTGCGACCATCTGTTGGGCTTATGACTTTGTTCCCTGCTGGCCCGAGTCTGGCTTTCTAAAACAGAGTTCAAACAAATTTGAGAATAAGTAACTGGCCACAGAGTATGCCCCAATGCAGTTGTGATGTCCACAACTCACGGGGAATCATTACAGATCCAAGAAGGATGGTAGCAATGGCTCATCAATTAGAGATTCAATTAGTAAGTGGTCACTTGAATCAACCTGCCACAGATCACTACAAGTCACAACCTTTAAATTAAGTCCTGGTTAATAGATCCAAAAGCAGCGACTGCCATGACGTGAAGCCAAACTCGAGTCATTAGTGCAAATATGCAGCATGGCATGTTCTGTATAAAACACAGCCATACAATTGTTCTCTGTTGGGTAACACAAAGAAACAAAGGTCCATGCAATATAACAAACAAGCAATTTAATAGTAGTATAAAGCTGCTGCACCTTCACTCACTACACTGCCTACACTGCATCGACACTGATGTAAAGATGGTAGAGAATTGAAGTACATTGTATTCAAAGCTGTTAACAGATCATTATTCTTTCTTGAAAACCAATTGAGGTAAAAGGAGACAACACCCTGGGAAAAAAAAAAACTCGCAATTCTTCTAAAAAGCTTAAAAATGGTCTGTGGATGGATTAAAACGTATTGTCTATGTTTCTGCAGTTAGACACATCAATATAACGGAGTTTCATAAGCACTGACCTGGATGAACATTCAAAGCCGGGAAGTATGTTTTAACCAATATGTCTGACTTGGATGAACATTCAAAGCCGGACGGCATGTTTTAACCAATATGTCCCCTGTATTACCCATGTTTCTTAACTAGTTGATTTTTTTAATCTATACCAGTTTTCCTGTGTGGATTGTGTGTGAGATCATTTGCTAATTTTTGGTATGAAGTGCTTGATAGCGGGGGTATCCTAAATCAAACACCACCATGTGCCACTACAAAACAAATTGGCTCAAAAATTAACATACAAAGGTGTAGGGTTCAAAAATGATTTATTTTAGAAAAAAGATGTGTTCTTGTTGATGGATGACTACCGTATGTTCTATTAACAAGATCCATAAAAAAACAATATGATTACCATAACATTAGTTTTCAGTATTTAATATAAAAATAATATTTTTTTGCAAATAATTCCAATGAGGGCTTTAAAGTAATAAAACAATAGACAATACAATCATCCAACATGTGTGCTCCCAGATCTTTCAAAGTATTTGATACAGAAAATTGAATTCTAATCTTCCAAATAAAGAAAAATTATGATTAATAATTTACTGCTAAATTATATAATACTGTTATTTAAGCATTTGGGGAATTCATTTAAATGATAAGTGATCTTCTCCATATTTTCCTATGTGGAAGGTTACATTAGTTTGCCAGAGAGTTCTCTAACCACCTTTGGAGTCTGCAAACCTTTCTGGCAGGTACTAATACAGTTTTCATAATTAACTTTCTACTGGTAACAACGGTAACTTTCTGCCTATGCAACAAAGTCCAGGCCTAGAGCAAACTGCCTCAAGATATCTATGTAGAGCTATTGACAAGTGTGTATATACACACAGAAATGTCTATACAAAGTGATATCCCTGTCCCTAACTATACCGTGACATTTTATAGATGCATTAACAAATCAGAAGGGAATCTCAAGATGGAGACATGGCAAGGGGATAAGAGGAGCAGTTACTGGATTATGTGGGGCCATGGGTAGAATAAAACCTAAATACACCCATGAGTAAACTCGTACAGGATACAAATGTAAAAGTTACTTATCAGTAGCCAAATTAATAACAGGCGGGTCTGAACTTTTAGGGACTATGGACAGTAGTGGGCACTAAGGGGAACCTGGTACAAGAACACAGTGCCTTCCCTTCCCCACAAAGAACAATAACCAAACCCTTGAATACCTGGACTGTGGTTGACATGTTGGCTCAAGATGAATAATGTTACCCACAGATGTTTGTGTATGACAGACATATTGTGTATTGCATGCCATGTTTTACTGTCAGCCATCCTGTTTGTGATGAACCATGTTATACTAGTTAATATGTGATGTACATTTATGGTTGTTTGTGTAAGCCATGTTGTTCATGAAGGGGGCCACAATATGGGGTTGATCATTGTGATCGTGTGTGTGTATTATATACAGGGCAGTGTGTGTATGACCTTAACAGGCAGGAATTGCTGTATTATTGTGATAATGTATTGATGTAAAGGTGGTACCCAGGCATGTTTGGTTTTGAAATGCTGCATTTTCTACAGGGAGTTTAATAAAGTGTATTACCAGGGTCCCTGGGGCAGAGGGATCCCCAGTAAAGTGGGGGAAGTGCTGGCAGCAGCAGGGGACAGTGGACACTTAGGTGTGAATGAGGAAGCAAGCCTTTAATCTTTTCAGAGTCCACCCTTCCCTTGCCTCTATTGTGAATATTTTTTTATTTATTTTTTTAAACTGCAAATGGTCCTCTGTAGTCTTTCTTCCTTCTTTGTAAATTATTAGATTTTTAGTTTAAATGGTTAACCCACTGCTGCCAAGGGATTGCTACCGTAACTTCTCATTACTTCCGAAAAGTAGGTTAAAGGCTGAGCAACCGCAAGCCTCTCCGGATTGCCTACCACTTAATGCCGAATGTGGCTGCTGGGAAATAAGCCGTTGTAAATTAGGAGTAAAGTAATTATTGTGTATTTCTTAATTACATAACAAGTTTTTGCTCCCCGGGCATGTGCATGCCTTGTACTGCCTTAGTAATTAATATTTGGGTTTATAATACACTGCAGTGGCATATTCTTACTGTATATGAGAACGGGAAAAAATTGGCAGCATTTATCTTAATTGTAGCTGTTCCATGAACAAAGCCCTTAAGCAATACTTATTACTAGCGGCAGGTATTATTGCTATGAGATTTCCAAGGGTGCTCTACAGGAGAAAGTCTTAATCTCTGCAAGGATACAGTAAATATTACTGTGAGCTTTTGTCTGCAATTTTATGTTCGTTAAAAAGAAATCGGAATAGCACAATGCCAATATAAATGAATACAATTGTATTTTAATTTGTTATATCTGTATTACAACTTAAGCAAATCATGGTTAGAAAGTGAAATAGCTGTGTTTGAGTCTGTATTTGGCATTTATTCTAAACTTTATACTTCAGTATTTGCTACGGGATTCTGAATACCAGCGACAGAAAACAAAATATACTTTTGAGTATTTTAATGAGTCACAAAGATTGGCCTACAATTACAGATGGATATAAATGTATACATAAAAATGTAGTGTTATGGCTTTGTGTGCAAGTTAAACATACTCTGACCTTATTTATATGGTACGAATCACATATATAGTTGTCGTAATTCCGAGTTTGTCGGTCAAGCTATGCTAAAAATGATGGGCTTGTCCATGCAAGGCCCGAAAGTTGCGGTTTTGCAGAGGGTTGCAATGAGCGCCAAAGGCGCAGTTTGCGGGGCTCGCATAAAGTGCCAAAGGCGCTCATCGCGAGGCCCGTAAGGTAGAGGGCGGGGGGGAGGCTAACTATGACGTGAGTTACGGCCTTGAATAAAAAAATGGTGTCAGATTACATAGAGGTTTGGGCTTCCTTTAAACATATACCTGCTGTATTACACCGCTTTAAGCAAAGCGCAGGATGGATTATGCACACTACAGGTAACTTACCCACGTACAGCTGTTTCAAGGTTACTGCCACATCAGCGTGGGGCCGGTTCCTAGCATGTGTAGTAGATTGTGTTGGGACGTAGTTTACCACAACAATCATTTAATTTACGACGTTCAAATGTACTATTTATTTACTGGTCAAAAAAGTAGTAAATAGGAGCCCTCCACCGATACACACATTATTTATACATATATATATATATATATATATATATATTATATATATTTATACACACACATATATATATATATATATATATATATATATATATATATATATATATATAAAGTGTTACACTTGCAATATTCATGAATTGTTGGTGTCTATGGCACTTGAGAATGTAGATTTTTATGCCACCGCTTTGTTCATCTAGTTTTTTAAGTGCCTTTTGCTTGTTGAATGAAAAACTTTAGTATTGTAATGCTGCTTTTTCAATAGTAGGGTTGTTTGAGGCTGATGAGATTACCACTGGCCCTACCGAAAGGACAGTCAAAAAAGACTTGTACCATTTGATATAATATTTCTTATTTTACTTTATTTATTTTTTTAATTTTTCTATTTTTTATTATTTTCCTGATGGAATTTTATTGTCTGTATAATTAAAATGTCAAAAACTATATACATTTAAAACAAAATAAGTCATTTAATAGAATAACATTTGTTATTTAACCTAGTAAAAACATTTCTGTAAAATAAAAAATGCTTAAAGAGCCTTTTTAACAATTTATCGGCTGCATTTATTTGATATTTTTTTGCATTCTACAAAAAACTGCTTATTATCAAGTGTATTTCTTAAGTATGTTAACACATTAGTCCTTTAAACAATCACTCTGAAATAAACTAAAGAAAAAGGTAAATATTATACAAGAAGTGCCGTAAAAACACAATAAATAGCATTTATTTGTTATTGCATTTTGCGATTTAAAACCTTTTGCTACTTGTAGGACTGAATAGCGAAATCCTTCTCTGTGCCACTTAAACAAGGAATGAGAAATGCACCCACACACAGGGAAGATGACTAGTCAATTAACGCCACAGACAACTGCGAGCCACGTGAAGATAAAATTGCGAAATTCTGTCTCAATAACTCACATTTAATTTTAAACAAAATCCCACAGGCCGTTTTCTACTTTATGGCGCTGTTAACAAAAATGTGACTGATTAAAATAATATCCTGTTCTCTTTTTTCCAAACGGAAATCTGCACCATTAAAACAGATCCCAAGAGAGGCCTGAACGCACAAGCTTGAAGTGTAATATTAAACTGGAAGTTGCTTTAAATATATATGTCGTTAATATTTCTCAGCCTCCCACAGCTAGACTTAAGGTGAGATGGAAATGGTGTAATGCTGTGAGCTACAGCTGACGCTCACAATGTGCAGCAGGAAGTCATCACGAGGGATCCGCCAGATGTGTACTAGTTATTAAAAGGAACGGTCAGCGCTGTCTAATGAAAGATATGATGGACATAATAATGTGTAGAAATAGATATAGCATTGCCCAGGATCCCAGAATGCAGTGCAATGACTGTATTTCTTGGAATTCTGAGCAGGAAATAGGTTTTTAACTTACTTTAGACATTCAGTACAGTGGAGGGCTTCTGTAACTCTTTTGCCCACCATGAGCTAAATGATGATGTGGTTAATAGCCTTCCCACAAATCTATAGCAGTAATACTGCAGGCATATGGTTAAAAGGTGGCATGTTTAAAATGGTATTGGATTTAAAAGTGTAACCTTTGTGGGCTCATTTGCATGTGTATGAACAGGTTCCCAGAATGCAGTGCAATAAGTGTATTTCTAAAAATTCTGAGCAGGAAATAAGTTTCTTAACTTACGTTAGATATTTATATGTGAACACAAAAGTACTATTTATTTACTATATGC
>CM050168.1:247334682-247437182 GCA_027410445.1 Discoglossus pictus | reverse complement strand
CAGATTAATGTAGGCCAGTGAGCACTTTGGCCAGAGAAATGTTTAGAAATGTGTATATCTAAACATATATATTAACGTATTATTATTATAATATAACTAAAGATGTGGGAAATTCTATATGATGCTCCAAGTGATTTATTTTAATAATGTTAGGTTTGTTAGAATGTTTCTGGCAGACTAAGGCCCACAGACAGTACTTGCAGCCTGGATCCGGCCTACAAGCCACCAGCACTGCTCTAGGTAGTAATGAAGCCAAAGGCGCTCATTGCAAGGCCCAAAAGTGGCGGGTTGGCCGACGCACATAAAGTAGACGAGGGTAGAGGTTCGCAATGAACGAGGCACGGCAAGTTAGAGGGGAGAGCCTCGTATTGTGTGGCAAACAGCATCGCCAGGCTTAAAATGTTTTTGCCATAAGTTTTGACAGGCAACTGCCTAGTGTGTTAATATTGTTCTTGCCTTTTACTAAACCCATGTACAGCGCTATGGAATATGTTGGAGCGTTACAAATGAAGGTTAATAATAATCACTATCCATTTATTTCCTATAACATTGCAGAATTGAGGAGGTGAACATAACCCAATTGCCTCAATTTATCTAAACTAGAGAGAACTTATTTTTCATACAAAAAAATATTCTTTGTAATGTTTAAAATCTGACCTTTAAAATTAACAAATTAAACCCTATTGTAGGAGCTGATATATCAATTAAAACATCTTTCTGAAAAAGTGGATAAGACAATATGCACAATCCATGCCATGCAGTGTTAGAAAGCAGTGCTAAAATGTATCAGCTATTTCACAGGTTGGTGGCCTGCCTTATTTACACAGGTCGGTGGCCTGACTTATTTCCACAGGTTGGTGGCCTGCCTTATTACACAGGTTGGTGGCCTGCCTTATTTACACAGGTTGGTGGCCTGCCTTATTTACACAGGTCGGTGGCCTGACTTATTTCCACAGGTTGGTGGCCTGCCTTATTTACACAGGTTGGTGGCCTGACTTATTACACAGGTTGGTGGCCTGCCTTATTTCCACAGGTTGGTGGCCTGCCTTATTTCCACAGGTTGGTGGCCTGCCTTATTACACAGGTTGGTGGCCTGCCTTATTACACAGGTTGGTGGCCTGCCTTATTTACACAGGTCGGTGGCCTGCCTTATTTACACAGGTTGGTGGCCTGCCTTATTTACACAGGTCGGTGGCCTGCCTTATTTACACAGGTTGGTGGCCTGCCTTATTTACACAGGTTGGTGGCCTGCCTTATTTACACAGGTCGGTGGCCTGACTTATTTCCCAGGTCGGTGGCCTGCCTTATTTACACAGGTTGGTGGCCTGACTTATTTACACAGGTTGGTGGCCTGACTTATTTACACAGGTTGGTGGCCTGCCTTATTTACACAGGTTGGTGGCCTGCCTTATTTACACAGGTTGGTGGCCTGCCTTATTTTCCCAGGTTGGTGGCCTGACTTATTTACACAGGTTGGTGGCCTGCCTTATTTACACAGGTTGGTGGCCTGCCTTATTTACACAGGTTGGTGGCCTGCCTTATTTACACAGGTAGGCATCATCATTTCAAGCAGTACAAATTATTATTAGTTAAATTACCCTGAATGTAGTTATTTTTAGGTAGAAATTATTTTTTAAGATCTACTTGGCCAGGTCTCTTACCTCATGTCATTAATTAACACTCACAGAGGAAGCAATTAACACAAATAATACACTCAGTTGGTTTAATCAGTTAAAGGGACATGGGGTGGGGGGTTTCACTAGGAATATAACATATCTTTGTATCTATTTATTTATGCACTTTTAGCTCATAAATCTCTATTCTATCTGACAAAAATCATAGTAAATAGTACTGTTTTTTGTCAGCCCAATCAGTGACCATCTCTCAGTAAGATTCTGCCACATGCTGCTGACATACTAATTGGCTAATTAAACACAATCAGCCTTATTAAATTCCGATTCGGCCAATGAAATAGGTATAATTAGGTATATAAGCACATAGCATATTTTTTTTTACAGAAGTTTTTAGTTAGTGAACTTCTATCCAAAAGCAAGGTCTTCACTAACTAAAAACTTCAGTAAAAAAATATGCTTTGTGCTTATATAGAGCCCTATTCCATTGGCTGAATTGCAATTTAATAAGGCTGTATGTCTATATGAGTTGAATAAGCTACAGAGGGAAGACCAAAGCAAGTATTATTGTATGATTTAGGCAGAGCATTTAAGCACTTCTTAATAAAATTAAGTCGATAAAATACATAGATACACATGAATATTATACTATTAGTGGAATCCAGTAATGTTCCATGTCCCTGTAATTTATAACACCAAATACTATACTCAGATACTATTTAGATTCAACCAGCTGACCATAACCTTATTTATATGTGTAGCATGCCTTTCTAGAATGATTGACCATATAGTAGCTAGTAAAATTCACAAATACAAAGGGTTAACATTCAAGCTCATATTCACAGGACATACTTTGGGAGATTATAAGATATATCCAAATCCAAAGGTTGGTATTAGCCCAATATTTTCTTAAAAATAAGATAACCCATTTCTGCTATCTGTTGCTTGGAGCTTTGGCAACTGGACGTTCTTTCTTGCTCAAGTGTGTTTGTCCATGCGGTTACCTCTATCAAGAAGGGCAGCCTGCTGTCATGTTATTTTTAAGCTCAAGTTAAGATTTGGCAACAACAAGCAATACATTTTAAATCTGGCAACTTCCATAACAGCAAACAAAACTGACTGCAGTGTGGAGAGGTCATAGCAGGACAGAGATGGCTGGTCAAAGCCAACTTGGTTTTGCAGCAAAACAGTGTTATTTTGTAAGGCATGCAAGCCATCTTACTTCTATTGGTTTGGACGCACCTTATCTCGGGTTGGTCTTTTACCCTGAAACCATAGGGAGAGTATCTTGATTTCAGATCATTTTTATGCCATGAATTCACCAACTCACAATACAGTCTTGATGGGTCTGTACCAGGGAGCAGAGTCCATCCTATATATGAACCGGCCAAAAGCACAGACATGCCGGTCTATCTAAGACAGGTAGTAATCGCAGAACCATAGCAGGTCATTAAGTAAATTAATGTGGATACATTGGCCTGTTTATTGCAATAATATATTAGAAAAAGTACATAATCAGAATTGTTTCAACGTTTCTGCCCAAATCAAGTCCTGTTGAGATAATGGTTTGATTTAACTTAATTTAAAACAAATGAAATCCACATACTTAGCATGAACACATTTGCTATAAACATTACTACAGATTTTTCCAAAGACTGGGAAACCATTTACTGGAAATGTAGCTTTACAACACTATCAAATCTTCTCTCTAATCAATTCCAATTTGGATGTGCGCTAGGGTCAATTCTTTTGTAGGACTATTTCTACTGAACGCCATAACTGAACTGGTGTTGTACGTTGAAATGTTAACTATTGAAGGACTCTTAAATCCAGGTCCCAAATATTCTATTAATTGAATGTTACTAAAATGTATATTCTTACAGTAAATTTCCATTGAAGTTTGGCTATTTTATCTGAAACCTTAAATGTAGGTTTTTTGTAAGAAAACCAATATACATAACCAATAGATCTAAACTGTACAGACAGGAGCCTCCATGGTGTTCATATGCGAGTAATCAGCACATATTTAACCAGTAATTGCTACTCTAAATTGCATAAAGTAATGACCTGAGCAAAAGTCAAAATTTAAGCACATTGAAAATCGCGGTATTGTGTAGTACATATCAAAATTGTGAAATATTCCACTGTCTTGACTACATTATGGCATCTTGAAGTTTAATCAATCGGAGAGTCTTGGCTAAAGGCTTTGATTGGTGCATACATTCTGTGTGATTGCAAATCAGCAAGAGCCAAATTCAGAGTAAGATGATTGTACTCATATTGCCATTATTTTGATTCTGCAAAAATAATTGTGGATCATGGGACAGATTTTTGGTAATGGACAACGGAAAGTCATTTTTCTCCAATGGATATTTAAAAAGGGAATGTTTGCCTAATCATAAATTACTCTTAAACTTTACAATATGCATTTAAAAGCCAAAAAAGTTATATTTTATTGCTAGGAGAATGTTTTCATTAGAGGAGAAAGAACAACTAAAAATGAATTCAAGTAAAATCCCATCTTAGTAATTATTGGTTTGGTGCACATCATCAGATAACATCTCCTCAAACATGCAAAAGTAAAATGAAGAATAAACATGTTCAATAACTTATTTCTATATCTAAATAATAAATACTCTTGAACACAAATGTAATCTTTTCCATGCATGTTATTAAAATATTGTTGTGCTTTCAAATGATAAAAAAAAAAAAAAAAAAAAAAGAAACACATTTAAAATTCACCAATATAACAAGTAATCACCAGATGGCATCAGGACTGGCCCAACCCTACAGGCCTGGGGTCTGTAACGGTTCAGAATTAAAGAGTCAAACGTCAGAGCAGGAGATCAAAAGTATAGAAGAAACATTACTTACATACACTTCACATTACATTTAATACGTTTATTAGGAATAATAATATTCTAATGTAACCGTGGTACTCTTTAAAAACACATACAGATAAGTTGCTTATGTATGAGAAGTATAGAATTCATGCAAATAATAACAATTATTATACAGTGACATTAATTCCGAGTTACAAAGAATATAACATAAAAAACATCTGTAAACTACTTTGCATAATCACCATTGGGTGGTTTGGCTGGTTATAGGTGGTTCCAGTTTTCTTGTTGCATTACCAAATTCCACTTCTACTCTATTCTTCCATCTGCTTTGTCTTATCTTACCCTCTCCTGATCTTATATCACAGTCCTCATTGCACAGTCGCTCCTCACTACCAGACATCTCTGCTTTAGATCCTCACTACTCTACATTCTTCTCAACATCAAATTATTGCCTTTTTCTTTTTTTCTCGTGCTAGTAAATTCTAGATTATATTCACATTGATGAAATAAAAAATATATATAACGATAACGTCATAATAAGATAAAATGAAGATTAAATGTCAAAACTGGCTGAAAGAAAGGCGGCCAATACATTAAGCCCTTCCTACTAGTCTTCTTTGTGTTGCATACTTGGAGAAGAATATTATTTGCCACTGAAGTCATCTGGAAGCTGTTTAATTATTTAGTAGTTGTGACTTATCTCCCACTGGATCGGTGACCAGGCCGTCTCCTGTGCAACGCTTTTTTTCCGGCTTATTTAACAAACAATGGGCATTATCCAAAAGAGAAAATGCCTAAGTTACTCCTGGATAATTAAACAACTACAAGAAACTTCAATGTTTTCCAGGTAAAATATGTCATGAGACAGGAGAGGTGGAGACAGACCCACCACACCAGGCAGGTAACAGTCATTATAAAACCATTTTATTCGGACATGACTTTATTGATGATTTTTTAACCACACATTTCTTGAATTAACAAGTGTTAAGTAAATACTGATAGCCCTTGGCTCTTACACAGGTCTTGAAGCATACACTACAACCGTCCATAAGACTATACGGTTTCCAGTTCGGAAGAGGAGAGACATTTCTGCTTATACTTGTAGTTCTTTAAGACACCCAACAAGCATCCCTTCCTTTCTGGACAAAGTTTCCATTGATGTACTGTCCTTTTACAAAAGAAACAAAGTACATGAAATAGGAAGGCTTTACACTAACAACACAGTTTATTTGAGCCCCACTTTTGTTAAGATTTAGAATTATTTTAGACTTTTTATATTAATAGCAAGCACAATAGCGGCTATGAAAAAAAGCGCACTTCGTTTTATGGTGACATACCCATTTTAATCTACTTCCTTCAAGTACAATACAAATAAAACAACCAAGTAACGGTTTATGATAATAAAATCTTGTATTTGGACCTGTGTAAAATATAAAAAAAATATTAAGTTCTGTATAGTGCCAGGAAATAGACAATCATTTGCTGCCCTCTGGTGTGAATATAGAATATTGCAAATGATTTTGTATTTTACAATAACTAAATCATCGAGTGGGAAGGACACAATGGGTAGACTTCACTAACCTTCTTATGGAAATGTAAGATCTGACCAACTGATTGATCTATGAGAACAATGTGGTTTTGATTTTAGAGTATTAGCTATACATTTGTGTTCAGCAAAATAATCTCCAAAGATTTAAATCTCTTGATATAGAATAGTTTTATTTTAAAAAAAATGCCCCCAACATGGCTACATATTGTCTTGTAAATTATAGATAATACGTTTTCACATGAACCTTAATATGTATTTTCATTGGTGTCATTTAAAAAATGCATAGACAATGTCGAAAAGACACATTTTCCGACAAATATTGCAGGGAGTGACGATAAAACATGCCTAAGTTTTATATGCACTAATAGAGCAATATGACAACTCACACTGTTTTTTAATGACTGTGAATTATTCAAATGTTCCTAAAATAAATAAACCTATAAATAATTATTTTGTTATGTCTCAGCCGTATATTTTTAGCTAGCGGGGTATAAAATTATGTTTTCTAGAGAAACGATCATTACATTTTTCCAAAGAACATAAAGCATTTGTCGCTGTTTGAAATATTATCACTTAAACGCATAATACAAACAAGTTGGGCATTGGTATAGTTAACAATCTAGTATTAATGAACAGTCCATGAAATGGATCTGAATTGCAATTATCAATACTACAGACGATATCTACACAGATATATTTCATGTATTTTGCTTCATAACCATTTAAACATGTATAAACCAACCTTGGCTTTGCAACAAAGCTGTGTAATGCAGCGGGCATAAGCTTAAAGGAAGCCATGTTTAAAATGGTTTTGGATTGAAGAACTAAGCATTTGTGGGCACATTTGCATGTCCCAGCTCATATTCCCAGAATGCAGTGTAATAACTGTATATCTCGGAATTCTGGTCTGGAAGCAGGTTTTTTTACTTGCTTTAGACATTCAGATGTGAACACAGATGTACTATTTATTTACTGTACTACTGTACGGTGGAGGCTTCTATCGCTCTTTTGCCCACCATATATTAATTGATTGTCGCAGTTAATAACAAATAAAATAAACCATAGATTACTTTCCATTTGCCATTCTATGTTATCAGCCAGTATTTCTGATCCACCAACAAACTAATCAGTGCTTATCTTTTGCTAATGAGACATCACGGACGTTAATTATTGATAAGCACCTGGAGGCACTCCAAAGACTTGACTGTAGTCGTCTTCAAGTTTCTATTCTCTCTCTACCTTATTCATCAATCCCAGACTTCTTTTTGCAACTTATGATGCCCCTTACCCAGTCTCTCCTGTCCAAATAATTGTATTTATTAACATTCCTCAGTAGCCTTAACTCACAATTTATAACACCTAATAATTGAAAAAGACAGGTGCATCTCTCTTGAATGTTCGAAACTAAATAAAATCTTGACCAATAATACACGTGGGATTGTGTACTGCAATAATCTTATTTTTTATCTGATAACATATTCAAAATATATTAAAATAGAGAATATAACAATTGATACTATTGAATAAATCCAAGTCTCCTAGAAGAAAAGGTCATTGGAGGATATCTTTATTATGTTGGCACCTATGGACTTCTGTATATATACAGGATACTGGTACATTTTTAAATACTTTCCCAGAAGCTCGTAGTACCAAATAATACAGGATACCAGTTACTGGTGGCAGATAAAAACTGAGATTAGACACATGATCGCCGTCAAAATAAAATGTAATATACACTACATATAATATAAAATACATTATATACATATAAATGCATTCAGGACATGGTAAATATACATAAACAATTATAAAGTGGTTATCAAGATACCAAATGTTAACATATTAAACCACATTATAAATATATACATTATCCCACGATTGTGCAGCAATCATTGCAGAACATTACATGCTATTTCACCATATATACTCCAAAATGAATATATACATGTTGTGTATATGACACCAATGCAAATAGAGTATATATGTCTATTTTATGTATCTACGATGATACATAACAAGGGTGTGGGCAGGCACCCATGCAATAAAAAATATATTTATATATGTTGTCACCTATACAAGATTTTCCCCGATCATTCATAGAAAAGTAAAATGGAAATTTGAATGGACTGGTAAATTAAAGATGCACTATAATAATTCATTATTAATGTTTTGTTTTAAGTTTAGAATTAAATGTAGTGCAAATTATTCATTACAGAGAATAGATTATACTTACTGGATAATAAATATATATATATAATATATATATATTGGCCACAAAGATAGTGCATCTTACACCTGTGAGAATGAGGTCTTCAAACAATGCAGAAAAAATTAAAAAGTTGTGAAAAAAATACATCAATGTGAAAAACTGGGCTAAAAAGAAGGGTGCTACCTTTAAGAAGTGGATATTTTTTATATGACAGCCCTGGAAGAAAACAAGGAAGAAAACAAAACTGTACAGTTAGGAATGGAACTTTAGCGGCAGAGGCTTACATCATTACTAGGGCTAGTAGTGTGACACCTGCTGATCCTAAACACCCTCATGTATCCCAAATGTGCTCTGTAATTTTACAACAACCTTAGAAGTACTTTACTCCAAGTATATCTTTTCTGCAATGGGACAATCTACGACTATACTACAAGTATTTACCCAAACTTATGGCAATATTTACCTTGTAGTATTACTGAATGTGTGGGAAACCATAAATCATATTTCCTACTTTCTAAACTATTACTAGGGAAGATTTTACTCCAGATTATTTTGCAAGGTGGCTCATTCAATGGCAGACCGAGTGTGTCTGTTGCCCAATGAATACGTCTTATCCGCGTCTTTTGCTTTTAGACGTTTTTCCTCTTTGTCCTGTATCTTCATCTCACCGCCTCAGCCTGGCCAACTTTACATCTTTTCCTATAGCTTTATCTATCGTTGTGCACCTGTCTTGCACTCATATATACAGATTATTCTTGGTCTGTCTAGTTCATTCTTTGTCTCTCTCTAACTGAATCATCAGAATCAAATATCATCATATTTAGTTATAACGGTGCTACAGTGCCCCCTAGTGTTGTTACAAGGTAGCTCAGTAAAATTATAATCCAACAGTACCTCGATATTTGAGGTATGCAACCGCTCATAACTGTTCATCACATTTTTAAAGAACATATATGATCAGAATGATGGACAATATGATCCATGTAAAAAAAGACAAATATAATTGTGCAAGAAAAATAGTTTAAATATTTATATTCCACTTCATACTAAATTATAAAAATAATAGATAATATAATAATAGAGAATAATCCTCATTTATCAATGCATGTAACAGAGCTCCTTAAAAGAATATGAAGAGCTCCTTAAAGGAATAAAAAAGTATCTCTTTACTTTTGTGTACATTATTTTATTAAGAAGTGCTTAAAATCTCAGTGTTTTCTGACTAAAATTTTACAAATAGCTCCTAACTGATTTCTCCCTTTGGCAGCTCATGAAGATAGTGTACTTAAAATTACATGGTATGCAGCATTTCAAAGCAATCAGCCAATCATTGGCAACATGATGCTTGAGATGTCATGGATTAGCTCATTTGAAACACTGCACTTCATAGTCTGTGCTTTTATGAGTTGCATGAGCTTCTAAGGGCAGACCCAAACAGGTAAAATGTTATGATCTTAGGCAGAGCTTATAAGCACTTATTATTAAGTAAATGGGTTGACATGTATATTATATTATTAATGCAACCCAGAAATAATCAAGTCATAAAGAACAAATAGAAAGCTATTTTATGAGTGCTTATAGCATGGGTGGGATAAGTGTCAGAAATGTACTGAAAGTGGACCAACCATACTTGAAAATACTGTTTCTATTAAAAAACATTTAACCTTTGCTATACTTTGCCCTATCCATCTTATCTTCTCTAAATAGATCTTTCTTGACCATTAAAAAACTATTGAATTCACCAGGGTGAAAAAAGTAAAAGGTTATAAACCAATAAATATAATACCAGTTTCAAAAAGGGAACATTAAAACTGGTACTAAATGTATTAGGTTATAACCTTTTGTTTGCATAGGGAGAATACATAATGAGATGCACTCGTAAGTACGTCAGGTGGGGTTACCTTTCATAGAATAGTTCTAATTTTCTTTATCAGTCATCACAAAGCACTTTGAAGCATATTATAGAGGTTAAATTAAGTGATTATAAAACTGCAATTATGGGTTCAAATCTCCCCAATTTTTAAAATAAATGTTTTAATCTTTTGATGACTTTTACATCACTTGTACTAATTAGCAAGCTTAGCAAATTATTTTTGGCATACTAAGTGTGACGAAGTGCCCTTCGCCACTTTGTCTTGGAGAGGACTGTTTGCCAGCCTCCTGCCCTGCGACTATGGCCCTGGGACATATTGCCCTTTAAACACAGTATTCGGCCATACCAGAGTGTATGTCACTCATTCTGGCCCTTTACATACAGGGGGGTCATTCGGTACTTGCCCTGTGTGAACCATGATACCACAGATAGCTATGCCATGGAGCCCATTCATATAATGAAAGACTATGGGAAAGACTTTAGCTGTGTGAAGAGGATCTGAGCACTATTCAGTAGTTTTGTGCGCTCAGATGCCAACTATGGGGATATGTGAAATGTGAGTAAATGTGAATTGCAGTAATGCTGATGGGTTGTCAAACTAGAGAATTGACCAACAAATACATTTGTCCGGACATCCCCAGGCCGATCCGTTGGGATCAGACCGTGTATGCCGGCTTATGGTCACGGGGGAGGTGTGTAATGGAACCCATCACTGTTTTACCCTGTTTTATGATTATTATGGTTAAAATATGATCCTACTATTATACTGTAGGTATGTTGGTTTATGCTCTGCAGAATATTGGCCCAGACTAGTGCAGACCTTGGCATGGGAGATAATCCTGTTACAGAGACTCTCCTAAGATAAGGATGTTGTAAAGGATCCTTGCATTTTCCAAAGTGTTTTCATCATCAGACATAAGAACAAAGAAGTGTAATTGAATCAATGTCTGATTGTATCAAAGTTGCCAGGTAGCCTCGGGGAGGTGTGACCACACCTATTGTTCTCTTTATGTGTATTGTGTGGCCAAATATGGGCATGTGTATTGCCTGTGGGAAGAGATGTGTATAAATATTTCTGCACAACAAAATAAAGTCAGTTCACTGCTTGACCCTCAACACAGAGCTTATGTCTCGTTCTTGGGGGGATTCATGGTATGCTGTTGCAGACTGACTGCCAGGAGTGTAAGCATCTTGGGGTGCTTTTCCTGTTCAGCTGCTAGCGGCTATTTGTGAGGCTCCAGTTAAACTACGTCGGTTGTGGAGTCTGTGGTGGTGGTGGTGTCCGGTGCAGTGCTTGTAGGCCTCGACGCAAGCTAGGACGCGTCCATCAACGGAGGTACCCGATCGGGGTGCCAGTAGATCCGTTACACCAAGAATCTAATTAGCAAGTTGTGTCAGAAATGAGTTTTAGGTGCCACCAAAAAAAGTCTGTATAACTAGTTTGTAATGCTCTTTAAGAACCAATATTCTTAAACATGTGTAATGATATAGAAATCACAAAGTTGTGGAGACCAGTAGCCAAGGTCAGCAATAATCCAGTTCCGCAAACTTGTAGGTGAAAACAGGAACAAGGTTTACTGAAGTGATCAGAAACCACACAATAATCTGGCAAGGATCAATAGACAGGAAGTGCCTTATATAGGCCAAGGACCAGACACCTGACCAGACACAGCTGAAGAGACTTAGGTACTGATACAATTGCTAGCAGAGTCAAGCTTATAAGGTCTCAATGGAATTCACAACAGGCAGGCTGGCGCAGTGGTAGGGAAGAGGTATAGCAGCCTGGGGACCAGGGTTCAAAACCCAGCAGAGTCAATTCCTCACAACATGAGAGTTCCACTGTAAATACAATATTTATAATTCAAAGGATATATTTAATAGGCTACAGAAATGTCCTAATAAAGTACCAATAACAAATATGTAATAAGGCAAATAAATTAATAAATGCAAGCTGAGCAGTTTTCTCTCTGTGATGTCTCTCTGTGTGCCCTGTCTCTCTGCCTCCCTCTTTCTGCATCCCTCCTTCTCTCCCTCCCAGTGAGCCAGTGCCTCCCTCTCTCTGCCTACTCTCCCACCCTCTCTGCCTACTCCCCACCCTCTCTCTGACTCCTCTCCCTCCCTACCCTCTCTCTGCATCCCTCCTCTCCCTCCTAGTGAGATAGTGCCTCCCCCTCTCCTCTCCCTGACTACCCCCTCTCTCCTTCCTATCCCCCCTATCTCTCCTCCTCCCTCTTTCCCCACCCTCTCTCTGCTTCCCTCCTCCCTCCTCTCTGCTTCCCTCCTCCCCTCCTCTATCCTCTCTGCTTCCCTCCTCCCCTCCTCTATCCTCTCTGCTTCCCTCCTCCCCTCCTCTATGCTCTCTGCTTCCCTCCTCCCTCTCCGCTCTGCTTCCCTCCTCCCTCTCCTCTCTGCTTCCCTCCTCCCTCTCCTCTCTGCTTCCCTCCTCCCTCTCCTCTCTGCTTCCCTCCTCCCTCTCCTCTCTGCTTCCCTCCTCCCTCTCCTCTCTGCTTCCCTCCTCCCTCTCCTCTCTGCTTCCCTCCTCCCTCTCCTCTCTGCTGCCTCCTCCTCCCTCTCCTCTCTGCTGCCTCCTCCTCCCACTCCTCTCTCCCCTCCCTAGCCCTCGCTGCGCCTTAGCCCTCTGCCTCCTTTCCCTCTCCTCCCCCTTCCTTTTCCTCTCCTCCACCTTCCTTTTCCTCTCCTCCACCTTCCTTTTCCTCTCCTCCACCTTCCTTTTCCTCTCCTCCACCTTCCTTTTCCTCTCCTCCACCTTCCTTTTCCTCTCCTCCCCCTTCCTTTTCCTCTCCTCCCCCTTCCTTTCCCTCTCTTTACCAAGTGTGACGCAGATTTGCTCCTGCGCATTGTATACATGTCTATACAATAGAGGTCTAACATATCCCTGCCTGAGACTACGCTGTCCTATCAAAGCCTCTGCAACCTGCCTCTCTAATTAAGTGCCGGCCTAATTAGTTAATTGTTTGGCATGGAAAGGGTATGTCCAGCAAAGGTAGAACATGATGGACAGGTTCTTACCCTTACTGCACCCACCTGACTGCCTGTTTACACCAGTGATGGGTCTGTACACTCCACCACACCCTACCTCTGCTGTAGCCATTTTCAATAAAATATTCATAGTTAAAATAGCTTACTTTGACCGGATTTTTCTGCGCATATAAATGATATGGTTCATATGAGTGTATACAATTACCTGTTTGCTTTTGGCGCATGCTGCTTGTAGAGAGATGCTTAGTAAAGAGATCACTCTGTGCCCACTACCACTCAACGCTGCAACTATTTCACACAAAGCAATAAACCCGAAGTTGTAATTGCAATTCTCTGCTGGGATCCCTGCAATCAAATACTAACAAAGACTCCATGAATATTACCAAAGAGCTCAATACCGAAGCACAAGATACAGCATTTTATTCTGCAATTGAAAGGGGTCACTTGGGAAATGGCTTTGGTTGCCATGGGAACATTCCTAGGCCCAATTAGTGGATGTCTGATAATAGTGAGCCTAAGATATTCATATTATCCTGCGCAGAGAAGGCATCAAACCTCTAAAGCCTTAAAGATGCTGAACTGGTTAAGGCCATATGTCTACCACAGTTTTGTGCGAGGTTTGACGGGGTCTCTTTGCACTTTTTTTTCTTTTTATATATAGGTTTTCACCAAGTTTAATCAATGCATTTGATCGTCCTCCATGTCATTTTCATATAAAGTTTACACTCACTCACTTGTAAGACAATAGTACCAGTTTCAAGGGATCTTGATCCTCGCCCTTTATCGCTCTATTCTGTCATACAGGCTGCCATCTATGACCTAAAGTTACTCGAATGAAGGACATTCAACCAGTGTAGCGCTGTTGGACACTTAAAAAAACATTAACAGTATTTTCACATTTACATATCTCCTTTTTTTATGATCGATACCAGCTAGGTGTTATTATAAATGATTAGTTATGATTAAGTCAAGTTAGTGTTCTTCCAGCTTCTAACACACAGCATGTCACTGTTGCCTTGCTGTCTAGTAGCATGACACTTGAATCATCTCCTCCTTAGCTCATAAAATACAGTGCTACCAATCACAAGAAGAAAGCAGCCTACAGAAGAAAGTGGGCGCTCCCAGAAACTGTTACTCTTTGATCTCTTACAAGTGGTGTACATTTTATATGAACATTATATTGGAAGAAAATCAAATGAAATAGCAAACCTAGTTAAACAAAATATATATAAAAGCAAAATATTTAGCGTAAATGCTTTAAATTGAAATTCAGAAACTAAAAAAAAAGCTATTGTCAATAGTTACAATTCACATTGATGCTTAAAGGGCCCCTCTAATAGACCAGATTTCATAACTTTTGTGTTATTGCGATTTAAAAAGAGTGATCTTTTGTGAGGAGACTTGCATTTAAAACTATTGTTTTTCGTTTGATCTTTAGGGTGCAGCTCCTCACATTTTTTTTGCACAATTGTCCAGGGAAGCTAGTAAAGAGGTGTCCAAAAGCTACATGCAGGCAGTGCTGCTATCTGAAAAAGATGGCAGGAGCTCCAGTCTAAAGATGGCGACAAAATCCCATATAACTTCAGTGTCCACTTTCTTACAAAAGATCAACTTTTTATTAAAATATATCCCGGGTCAATATGAAGCTTTGCCAAGTGAACTTTTTGTGCCAAAAGGTTTTCAACTGACAAGAGGACTATGGACGTTAGAAGTAAAAATATTCCACCTTAAAGAAAGAAAAGGGTTCTTCACAGTAATGGCGGTTAAACTACGGACTACTCTTCCAAAGGAAGTTGTGATAGTGGATTCCATAGATAACTTTACATAGGGATTGGACATATTTTTTAATAAAAAGGGCATTCATGGTTATCATGGATAACTAGGGAGGGAGTATTGATCCAGGGAGGAATTGGGGTTAGGAAGGAATTACATTTTTTTGTCCTTATGAGACAATTGTCAATGTTTCAATTCTTTCTTTTGTTTGGTTGCCTTCCATTGGATTAATTAACTATTAATCCACATATTACAAGGATCATAGATCATCTAAAAGGTTGAACGTGATGGAGTAAAAGTATTTTGTTCAACTTCAATTACTATGTAATAAGTTACAAAAGTTGTACCATTACAGTGGCCCTTTAATTTTTTATTTTGATTGAAATCTAATTTTCCGAGAAGCAAGAATTAATGGGTGCAAGATAATATATAAGGGAAAATATAAGAAATGTCAAACTGAATAATTCATATTTTAACGGTAAGGGGAGAAAAAAATAAATAAACGGTCATAGACCATCTTGAAACGCATGCAACTAAGTTTTGAAGACCATTTATTTGTAGAAGTTTAAGAGTGGCCAAATTTTGGACAAGACACCTTTGTCTCACTAGCAAGTCCATCAATATCGGAGTCCCTTGGCTTATTTTAAGAGTTGTCCAGCTTTCTGTTGGGTACAAGACATTATGTTTTGGTTTACCTTTGTTCAGAGTGTGGGAAGTTCACTAGGCTGGTATTCAAAGTCCTGCTGAGCATTTGTATTTTAGACACAAGGGAGTATTTATAAAGTGGTTAGATCTGTCATGTTTAGGGCGAGATGTTCTCATGTTTTCTTAAAATTATGGTTAAAAAAAATATACCTTTGCATTATTCCCTTGAAATGAGTTTCAAATGAACTTCAATTTATGTAGAAGCAATTATATTTCCTAGATGATAAGAAACTATCAAGAGCTCTCTTTGGCTATAGTAGAATAACATTATACAATCTTTAAACCTACTATGACTACTATATATAATCAAATGACAATTTAATGTATTCTGGTTGAATTACCCTGGTACTTGCTGCTGTTCCCATTCTACCCCTACAAATCTTTGCTCAGCATTCAAGTACCTTTTAATCAAAATTGGATTACATGAGTCATCACTACACATCTGCTATTCATCCACAAAACATGGGGCATGCAGACACTAAGGACTAGAAGACACTTCAACACATAGTACCGTATTGGTCCGAATATAAGCCGCACCCGCATATAAGCCGCACCCGTAAAGTTCAAGGGGGAAAAATAGAAAAAAGATAGTACTCAAATATAAGCCGCACCCGTGAAATTGGAGAGAAAAAGACTCTCAAAGTGATCAGCCATTGCAAGAAACAGGCTTTCTAATTAGCATTGTAGCCTTTTTTTGCAGGTTACAGGTCTTACAGGATGTTAGAATCACTAAAACCGTAAATCGCTATTCAATACCGCAGTCTAAAGCACGAAAATCGACACCCTTAACTCGCAATCGCACAAATCGGCAGTAATTTTGCGTTCGCGAATAGAAGGCCGCACACGTAACAAGCAAAGTTTGCAAATCAGCAATGATTTTTTTACGGTCCCGAATATAAGACGCACTCATAATTCGCAAGAAAAAAAAATTGGAAAAAAGGTGCGGCTTATATTCGGACCAACACGGTCTTCGGAGCGGAGCTATACCATGTACATACATAACTGACAATAGTTTAGTCTTTGGAAAGTAATTTGGAAATATTGCTTTTTTGACTCATCACGCCGATTTAGTAAATATTACTAATAATATTATATACAGGAATACCCAGTTTGGGGCTGCATATGAGTACCTGCATGCAAGAGACTACGTGAATCAGCGCTAAACGGGGTACTCAAATGCCACGACGCTCAGAAAGTGATATGGCAAATCTGAGAGCGCAAAACGAAGATTTAACGGGCACTAAGCAGGGAATTAGAAAGGGAAAGCGCGCTATTGTGAATCAGCGCTCAGCAGGGGTTGCCTGTCTGTATTATATATATATATATATATATATATATATATATATATATATATTTTTTTCTTCTCCTCAGAGGGGAGGGGATTCATTCTATTTGTGCCAATATACCCAATTACCAGAAGGCGACACTTAAACCAGCAGCGTGTATTTTGCTTTAAGTGCAGAGGCAAAAATATCAGCAAATCATTCCTTTAAGCCTGTTGTTAAATAAATTGAAAAATGCCCTGAATTACCATGTTGTGTATTACAATACAGTGCAAAGTCCCCGCAGCTGTCAAGATAAGCACAGGGATCCCTGGGACTCACATAATTACAGAAAGCTTTCAGAGACGCTATTTATAGTTTTTGTTCACACCCACAGAGCGTGATTATTCCTGCCGCTGGTTCACTTCACTCACGATCCATACTTAGTCATTAATAACATGTACACTTGTAATGTCATGTTTAACACTCAACACATTTCTTGAGGCCGTACAATTGACTGGAGATTACAGGGAGCACGGCCCCACCGGAAAGCGATTCCACTTAGCACCTCTTTGTCGATCCTACCTAACCTATTACCCTGTTTGACCCTTGGAAAAATAGAAAATGTATTTTTATCACAAAAATCTACGATGCTCGTCCATGCACCAAATGTTGGTCTATATAAGCAAATAAAATGTTGAATCGGCATACAAAGTAACCTCCCACTATAAAAGCACATAAGCAAAAACAACAATGGTGGCTCCCACATCAGCCTTTTTGCATCAATGGCCACTGTAGTGGTCAAAAAATAGTATTTGAAGGACATTAATCCAAAACTGCTTTTGTACTTCCCATTTGAATTTAGTACCGTACCTTCTAGCAGATAAGCTTGTCTCCATCCCCTTTGAGGCATTAATTCCCCCCCCCCCCCCCCCAAATACTGATAACTAATCGGTTTTTAAGTAACTAAAACCCCACAAGCCCTATGGTATGAGGCCCTATAGTGGTAATTTAAGTTGCCAATTCTAATTCTTATGGTTCCCTGGTGGTCCAGTGGTTAGGATTCAGAGCTTTCACCGCTGTGACCTGGGTTTGATTCCAGTCAGGGAACCAAGAGGTCACACCACCCTGAAGCCAAGCAGGGTTGAGCCTGGTCAGTACTAGGATGGGAGACCACCTAGGAATACCAGGAGCTGTATGCTGTGGCCCACTGGAAAAAGAATTGGCAACCGACTTCAGTATCTCTGCCATAAAAAACAAATGGTTTAGCATGACAATGGACATAAAGATGTGCCTGGTATGTTACAAGCCAAAGAGGGCATGGATAGTCGGACATGACTGATCGACACACACAAAAACGACTAATTCTTAAAACAGCTTGGATTCCAACAATCGTTGTTCCTAAATCCATTCCAGATTAATTCTCTACCAATCTGATCAACCTAATCACGGTTCATCATGTTCTTCTATAGCTTACAGTGGTGGTTTTAATCATTCACCGGGTACCCAATGCACTTCAGGTTTCACATTACTTGCAGTCTAGTCTCTTAGTCGAGAGTGAGCTAATTGTTTCTTTGACATTCTTACAATCCTCCATGTCACTCAAATATTGAATATCAACTGCTATTTCTCATGGTATTCCCATGAGGTGGATTGTATGTTTAGTAACACCACATATTACCATTTTATTAAAAACGCCACTTTGACCGCACTTCCAAAAAGCTGATTTACATGTAAAAAAAATGTAGTTTTGTAACCAAAGCTAGAAATCGTAGCATACTGAACATTATCAGAATGAGCTTTTGCTCTTGTTGGGATAGTTCATTTCCATATGATTGAAAAGACAGATTGTGCACAGGTACATAGACTCTGACAGCACCATTTAAATGCACTTCCTAAGCACATCTACAAAGTTGCAAATGGTAAACTGAACAAGGGAAAGAGTTATATTAAAAATCAGATTTTCATTCAACATTCAATCGTTATTTTTATAAAATAATTATGGTATGCTTGAGAAAATGTTTTTTTTTTTTTTTTAATACTTTAGTCTGGTTCAAATATTATCTTTGTAATAAAATATTGTTTTGTTTAAACAAAGAGCCCTCAATGTCACTTTTATTCTTTTGCTTGCGTCTCCTGTATAATATAAAGATTTTATTTTATCCGCCCATCACGGATGAACAGCGCTCGCTATCTTTTATTATACCGGATATCACTAGATGTTTGATTAAGTAATAAAATTAAATTGCATGATTTGAAAGCTAAGAAATAAATTAAGGTGAGACAAATCCAAACGATACAAAATGTAATACAACTGTCCTTTAATATGTTTTTTGTTTCTAAACAATATTTTGCCCCATTATAAACTGGAATTCTTTCAGAAGAGCATAACGATAACAAGAGACTACACGGGTTCTTGGTCCTTTCCTTTTTTGAGTACTCCAGCACACTGCCAGCAGTGGAGGTGAGCATCAGCTAGATGTCACTGCCAAGATTGTGATGCCGATGGCATAGTTTTAGGGTAATGGTTAGGGTTAGGGTAATGATTTAAACTTGGAAATTGTGTATGATCTCAGCAGCGCTTACAAACTATGTACAATTTCGGCAGCGCCATCTAACAACTGCGGCTGCCATTGCTGGCGTTCTCATAAAAGGAAAGATCCTGACTATACCTTTTTTTCCACCTATAAACCAGATATTGAATTTAGTATTTTTCTCACTTACGATATGTTTGTTCCATATTCTCTAATTTCCATTCCATTATTATCCTTTACCACCTCGGCTGTAAGGCTGCTCCTTGAATCCACAACAGGCGGCTGTCACATTCTTGCTAAACATAATTGTCTTTGTCTTTCTATTACAAGTGCTGGCATCCGGACAGAGGGGCCATTTACAGCTTGGATTCCTCCAGTGTTGCTCATCTACTTCAGGAATTTTGCCAATAAAATCTATATTTATTGTATTTCTTTCCCTCGCCCCTGTGCTCTGATGTGGAAATGGCAGAAGAACCATCTGCACCAACAATGCCACAACAAAAAAGTGCTATTAATTAGATTTACGCAGTAACAGCTAATTAATTATTGCCTAATTACTGTTCTCAGGGGTTCAGCCTCACATCTATAAATGAGAAAGACATAAATGTGTTTAACTCAAGAAGGATCTTGCTGTGTCCCAGATTTACACTCTCTAAACAAGCACAGTAAGGCGCACTCATGGGTGGCGCGTGATGACTCATCCGTACCTCAAATTTCTGTCGCAGTTCCACGTTGCCGTCGTCCGCCTCTGAGATGGGTACATTATAGTACTCACCCTCTTCTTGGTTTAGCAGTTTGTACCTCAATAGAAGAGACAACATGTCATTAGATGACTGAGTTTAACTATATAAGATAGAGGAAGCAGAGGAACCAACATTAAGAAAAGTTAAAACTTTGCGAGATATTTTGGTGCATTTCAATACGTTTTGAAGGTATGAAAAAGTCCCAATTATTGAAGAAACGACAAGTACACTTATAAAATATAACTGCAAGGGGTTTTAAGCATTAAATATTTCGAGTGGAAGGGTTTCAGAACTGAAATTGAAAGTTGGGTGTTTTAAAGGACCACTGAAGTGTCATATTGTGCAAAATGTTTTACAAAATTTAAAGTATATAATGTAGTTTTGCTTTTAAGATGACAGACATTGTGTCTTTTATTCAGTTGCGTCCGACTGTCTGTGACCTCATCGACCGAAACACACCAGACACATCTTTATGTCCATGCTCACGCTAATCCACTTGGTTTTCATGGCAGATATACTGGAGTGGGAAGGGAGTGGGCCACATAATACAGCTCCTAGGTGGTCCTCCATCCAAGTACTGACCAGGCCCAACAATGCTTAGCTTCAGGGTGGTGTGACCTCTTGGTTCCATGACTGAAATCGAACCCAGGTCACAGTGGTGAAAGCACCGAATCCTATCCACTGGACCACCAGGGAACCCATATGACACTATTAATGCAAAATAACATTGTATCTAAAATTGTTTTTATGTTCCCGTCTTGCATAGCAGCTAAGGTTGATATTTTGTTACATACCTCACAAGCATGTGACAATTTTACCAAACTACAATGGTCCTTTAATCAAGTTTAATACTTTCAATATGTCAATCAGAGGAATTTAAATGTAAATTATTCTTAATTATCTCTTACAGTGGATGGTGGTAAACCACAACCATGCATATTGATCAGAATAAGTCTTAAAGACTTAAAAGTCTCTGTAGCTGTTATGACTTATGAGTGTGGGCATGCTCTTATGGTTTATCAGCCACATTGTACAATTTTGACACAATTTTTTGAGGTATAACTAAAGCGCTATAGGGGAACATCGGAAGATATCTTGCTATGTTGCTGGTTGCTCTTCCAATACAACCATACATCTTATTTGCATTGTCTACTTTTACTTTTCATTAATATGAATTAATCAGAATATGAATAAATGGAAAAAATATGATAAATAAAAGAATATATATATATATATATATATATATATATATATATATATATATATATATATATATGAACTTCTAGAAGTGAACTCTTTCATATAAGAGCATTTCGTGCTTAGGTGAAGCATATGGATTGCAATTTTAAATGCATTATTGCAAAAGTGAAGTTTCCCTTCAACATTTAAACTTCCTTACATGCTGTGGTTGCTCTATTATGAAATACTTACCACCCACACGCTGGCATTTTCATGAGTTCAGATACTCCGAATGAGAAAGAGCCCATAAAATCATTCCGAGTGGTCCGATCCCAGTCCCAGATCTCTATTGAGAGCCGTCGGTCTTTGTCTGACGGCTTTAATTTGCTGAAAGATGAAACAAGGAGCAGGTGAAGAGAGGCTCTTGTGAAGGTAAGAGGATAAAAAGTAATCAGACTAACCCAAGCTGTAGCACAAGTACCACTGGGGATATAAAAGGCTTCAGAAAGAAGGGGAATGACAAAGAGAGATACTTCACACACATGGCTCCTGACCCCTTCAGCTGCAGGGAGACAGAGAAGCTCAGGAAAAAACTGTGATGTGAGGTGAAGAGATAACTTTAACTGAATATAAAGTAAATTAGATCATGGAGCCTTATATAACTGCTGCTAATACTCTTTAGGAAACAAGAACCAAAACAAAGAAGATGAAGAGACCAATGGTGTAATATCAAACAAAATATACATTTATTTAGATTATTAAAATAAACTGACAGAAGAAACACTCCGACATGTTTCGCCTCTTGGACTTCGTCAGGGGTACCTTAATAAAGCTAATAATCAATGTATCCCTGATGATATCCATGAGACAAATCGTATCCGCGTTTTTAACTGCCTGGACATCACTTTTGTGAATGTTTTTTTTTTGTTTCAGTTTCCTTCTTCCGAGCCTATTGTTGGGATTGTGATGGTATTGAAGAAACTCTGAAGACCTTTTGGTTTTCCAGATTATTGTTATTCCTTCAGGAAAGATATATAATTTTGACATTTGGAATCTTCTTTTTCACCCAAATGTTTGGAAAATATTTATTGTTTTCATTTAGAATCCCACTTTTGGGTCATTCTAACCCTTCTAACATTTATAATCTAAAAAGGTATTGTAAATAATTACACAGTAAAATAACAATGATACAATAAAAATATATTTTTTATCTGTAGTTTTTTGATTAAAGATAGAAATATAGATTTGGACTACAGATAAGCACCATTTGGCTCGCAACGTTTGCCCAGTCTGTCCAAAAAGCAAAGTTGAAGAACTATACCTAATAATGGACAAAATTTTCAGGAAGGTAAAAATTGAATAAATATACCTTGTACACTAATATCATGGTGGTGTTTGGTTTGGAATCCTGTTGTTTATTAACTTAGAAGGGGTCCTTGATGGATTTCTAGTGCAAGAGCTTTCATATATTCTTTAATGTTAGCTGCCACTGCCTTGTTCAAGCAGTTTTTTTTTAGCTACTTTCTTAAGTGGGAGGTTGTTGCCTGATGAGAATTCTATTGAAAGCACTACTAATTGTTCAATTTCGTTACGAGCAACTGAACAGCTTTGCATTTAAGATCCCTCCCGTTTACAGAAGAGATAAATGGAAATAAATCTGGCAAATCAGTCTACAAAATTATAACATAAAATAGTACATTCTGCGTAATATCAAAAGTAGTTTTTTTTTTTTTAAATCACTGTAATACCATTATCTCTGAATATTTAACCCTATAATTTATTAAACACTTTAATGTAATATATTTTTAAATCTTACAGTGGGGAAAACATTTTTTTGATCTCCTGCTGATTTTGCACATTTGTCTACTGAGAAAGAAATTATCAGTCTATAATTTTAATGGTAGATGTATTTTAGATGTAAGAAGGTGTAAGAAAAATGTCAAAAAAAATTATAAATTGTTTTGCAGGTCAATGATTGAAATAGGTATTTGATCCCTTTAACTTGGTGGCAAAACCCTTGTTGGCAATTGCAGAGGTCAGACATTTCTTGTAGTTTACCACCCTGTTTGCACACATCTCAGGAGGGATTTTGTCCCTCTCCAAGTCTTAAAGTTTTGAGACTGATGTTTGGCAACTCAAACATTCAGCTCCCTCCACAGGTTTTCTATGGTATTAAGGTCTGGAGACTGGCTAGGCCACTCCAGGACCTTAATGAGCTTCTTCTTGAGCCATTACTTTGTTGCCTTGGCTGTGTGTTTTGGGTCATACCCATCCACGACCCATTTTCAATGCACTGGCTGAGGGAAGGAGGTTCTCACCCAATATTTGACGGTCCATGGCCACCTCCATCGTCCCTTTGATGCGGCGCAGTTGTCCTGTCCCATTAGCAGAAAAACACCCCCAAAGAATAATGTTTCCACCTCCATGTTTGACGGTGGTGATGGTGTTCTTGGGGTCATAGGCAACATTCCTCCTCCTCCTCCAAACACAGAGAATTGAGTTGACGCCAAAGAGCTCAATTTTGGTCTCATCTGACCACAACACTTTCACCCAGTTCTCCTCTGAATCATTCAGATGCTCATTGGCAAACTTCAGATGGGCCTGTACATGAGCTTTCTTGAGCAGGGGGACCGTGCGGGCGCTGTATGATTTTTTTTTTGGTGACTATGGTCTCAGCTGCCTTGAGATCATTACCAAGATCAACCCATGTAGTTCTGGGCTGATTCCTCACCATTAAGACTCCATTGAAACACTATGAGGTGAGATCTTGCATGGAGCACCAGACAGACCTTCCAACTAAGATGCTTGGCAATGGTCTTGTAGCCCATTCCAGCCTTGTGTAGGTCTACAATCTTGTCTCGGATATCCTTGGACAGCTCTTTGGTCTTGGCCACGGTGGATAGTTTGGAATCGGATTGATTGCTTCTGTGGACAGGTGTCTTTTATACAGGTAACGAGCTGAGATTAGGAGCACTCCCTTTAAGAGAGTGCTCCTAATCTCAGCTCGTTACTTGTATAAAAGACACCTGGGTGCCAGAAACCTTGCTGATTGATAGGGGATCAAACACTTATTTCACTCATTGACCTGCAAATCAATTTATAGCGTTTTTATTGTTTTTGTTATTCTGCTTCTCACTGTTAAAATACACCTACCATTCAAATTACAGACTGATCATGCCTTCGTCAGTGGACAAACTTTCAAAATCAGCAGGGGGTCAAATACTTTTCCCGCCTCACTGTATGTTGATTAACTAGTGCAGTAGAAACTTTTGGGTCGCCTTTTATACTTTGATAAATTCTTCATTTTTTACAGTTTATTTCCACAAAAACTCTGTGCTGCTGGATGCAATGATGTTTTAAAAATGTCGGCAGAAAATTATTTACCAATGCTAGTAATAGTGCTGCAGCTGCAAAGACATTGAAGACGTTTATTTTTTTTAGCTGAAATAAAACACATAAAACAATTTTTCATTTCTTTAATTACTATTTTTTAATGATCTCTCAAGATGTATAAGCTTTGGTTTTCCCCACCTTAAGGATGAAGTATCAGGGGTGGAGTGCAGCCAACGTGGGGGAATGCACAATCTAAACTGGCATACCACAGCTGTAGTATGGTAGTGGGCGGTGACTAGAAATGGTGTGTGTGTGTACACAGCTAGCAGCTGAAGTTAAACTGGGCCTTGCTATTAATGTGCATCCCAGAGAGTGTTTTTCAATTTGATATTTCCACATGGCTGGCTCCAACCCAAAAACAGACACTTTGACTCATCTCAGATCCCTCAATTCAAAATACTGAGAAAGACTGAGAAGAGCTTACAAGGTGAAGGCCTCGTTCCAGTGGGGGTTCAGTGAAGAACGGACAGTTTTGGTTTTCTGTTTGCTCTCATTCTTGGGGTCAGGGATGAGTTTCAGTTTCACATAAGGGTCTGACAGTCCATTGGGGTCCATAGGAATTAAGTTTCTTGCTTCACGAACTGGAAAGAAGAAAAAAAAAAAAAGTTACAGTCTGCTTAGTTTTATGCATTTTCTCCATCCTTGCATAGAAAGTCATATGGATGGATCAATAAATAAAATAAAAATGATTCTGTGGTTAACTCTTATGACACACTACTTCTAAAATAAATGTAGTAAGAGTGATATGTAGCCGGCCCCTGTGAATGGGCCGGGAAGTTGCAACTGATGTGGTGGCATTGTGTGGTACAAGACAGGATGACCACATTGTTCTTGATTCTTGTGCTGTCACATCTCAACAATTGTCTAGTTCCTGCTGTCTTACAGTGACCAAGGGGGGTTCCGAATATTGTATTATTTAAAAATATAAGTAATTACAAGAGCGTTATTGTAAAAATGCCTATTCCTACAGTAAAGTCATTGCTATTAGTCCATGGTCTAAAGTTCAGTCTCCTGTACAAAAAAAAAAGTCTAGTCTCTCTGGGTCTGAGCATACCTAGAAAACTGCATCAAGACAATGGACCCAATGCCTAAGGGGCTAATAAGTAATTAAATAACAATTATCTATCAATACCAAAATAGTGTTTGGATCAGAAAAGTGTCAAAATGACAAACTTAAATGTTACTGATGTTTAGATTAAAGTTCATACAGAAGTAGGGCTAACTAAAAAAATATGGATACTGGTCACTGGTTTTATTATTCATTATATTTGTACGTGGTCTTAAAATGACATCCCTTTAATATCTTGTTATCTGCATGTCCTGTGAGAAAATTCTTCATATCGTTTTGCTAATTACTGCTTTGCAGTAATTGCTGTATATTTCCCCTGCCCTATAATACAGTGTCTTAATGCTGCGGAGAGGGTAATGAATGCCCTGGCACTGACAGTATTGCAGACCAAGTAGGATTGCTTTATAAGAAATAAACACATATTAAGGCCCGGTACGCTCCTGACACATGCATGTAATAGGGAAATGGATCCAGTTTCCCAGCAATTTTATATCTGTTACCTAATGGCAGGGGTGTGGAAGCGGTTTTCTGTCAAGGGCCATTTGGATATTTATAACATCATTAGCGGGCCATACAAATTTATCAACTTACAAAATAGCCTGGTTTATTTGGTTAACTCACCCCTTCTCTCTTTCTCTCTCTGTCAGTCCTGTGTCAGTCTCTCCCCCTGGTCTCTCTCCCCCTGGTCTCTCTCCTCTCTCTCCCCCTGGTCTCTTTCCTCTCTCTCCCCCTGGTCTCTCTCCCCCTGGTCTCTCTCCCCCTGGTCTCTCTCCCCCTGGTCTCTCTCCCCCTGGTCTCTCTCCTCTCGCTCTCCCTTGTATCTCTCATCTCTCTTCTCTGTATGCCTCGCTCTCTCTACTGAGTGTGTGTGTATCTCTCTCTCTACTGCGTGTGTCTCTCTCCCGACCCTGTGACTCGTCTACTTGAGTGCCATATAAGGCCTGTCGTTCTCCACCCCTGCCTGATATAAGTCAATGGGGTAGCCCATTACACTGAAGTACCACAATACAGAAAAAAATAAAAATAAAATAATATATATATGTATATATATATTTCAAGCTTTAACCTATTAAAGTACCCTTGTGATAGGTTTCTGAACATTATAGAATGTGCTAGAACTATATTGTTTCAGGGTCTAGCAGAGCTGCTTCTCTCCTATCTCCCCCTCCAAGTGGTGAGGGATGATCTGCCCAGGAGGCTGTCATAAAAGGCAGTACCTCTCACACTCCCTAAACATCTGGAAAGGGGTAGAGTGAAACATATTAGCAGAAGGCTGAAGTCCAAATGTAAGTTTTAAAAGCTAGACTGAAGGGTCACTTTATCTCATAAAAATCTGTTATTAAATCAACAAGTGACCCCTTTTTTAGTGGTTCTTCCAATATATACGAACATTTTTAGAATTATTTATTTGATCTCTAAAGTTATGTTATATTACCCCGATCTTCATGTATTGAATGGTAGAAAATAATGAGTTTTAATGATGGCAGTGATGATTACATTTAGTAAAGTGCTAGAAAACTCTACGCCAATGTGAAATCCTAGTACATTCAACCCAAAGGATAACATTTAGAATGAAGATATTTGCTTCTGTGGCTTGAAATATGACTCCACTTTTAATAAAATCATAGTATTTATTCCTAGTATCACATCTGGCCCTTTTAAATGACTTTACTGAATATATACCCATATTGTTCCAGTTTTCCATGAAAGTGAATATACAAGTCAGTGAAAATGTCACGAGCTAGGGGTGAAAATAGTCTTTCATTTCTATGGGAAAATTGTCCTATTCCCCATAGTACTGTTTGCTTTATTAATAAAATAAGACAAAAAATATATCTTTACTCTCAGAAGTGTCCTTGGCTGCTGTACACAGCATGACCACGGGGTGGAGCTCTAGGACAAACACGGAAACTCGAAATCTGAAGCAAAGTTTGGAATCCACTAAACCGTAAAAGGTGCACAAACCCCACACCCTGACTATCTAATACTAATACACAGAGAGAGGTAGACAGGAGTGAAACTAGGTAATAGCTAAAGGGATTAATTCTGAGTGTATTTAAAAACTTAATTTTGAACGGATAACTTAGGGATAGCTACTACACCTCCTATTTTCTCCTACAAGTGTGTGCCCAATGCCAGTGCTCACTCTCGTCTATTAATCATGCTGTCCAGTTCACAATGTATGTATCATTAGTATTTTTATGTCTGTCTCACTGGAAAATAAAGTCACGGTTGGGACAATGTAGTTCTCTTGGCAAGGGTGTGTGTACAAGAACAATGTTATAATATGATTAGTTGTTTACATTGTTGTCTATAGAAGTGGTTCTCAACAGCTTGTCCTAGGACTGGTGCCAATCCCGGAGATCCTAACACTTTATACACACTATCACCATTAGCCACAGACAGATTATAAAGGAACTAGTCTGCGACTAAACTGTACTTTATTTAGATCAGTGCAAAGTTAGATAAAAATTTAGTCTGATGTGACATGTTCTAGATCTCACGGTTGGTCCCCATGAGCATGAACTAAGTGACTTATTTGAATCCTTCTCAATGTAATTATGATATAACTAACCACTTGCCCACCAAAAATGATGGCATAATATTTGCAAGCCTCACAATGCTGCCGTTTGCCACACAATGCGAGCCTCGCTATGCACGGCTTCTCCATATCCTTCCCTCCTTCGGTGTCCTCTCGCTCCCTCTTCTATCCATCTCTCTCTGTGAGCCTAGCAATGAGCGCCTTCGGCACCCATTACAGGCCGCCCTTGGCTATTCCCCCCCGTGTCTCTTCCTGCCAGCTCCCATGTGTCTCTTCCCTTCCTCTCCCTTCATTGTGTCTCTTCCCCCTCCCCTGTGTCTCTTTGCCCTGCTCTCCCTCCCTTGTGTCTCTTTGCCCTGCTCTCCCTACCCTGTGTCTCTTTGCCCTGCTCTCCCTACCCTGTGTCTCTTTGCCCTGCTCTCCCTACCCTGTGTCTCTTTGCCCTGCTCTCCCTACCCTGTGTCTCTTTGCCCTGCTCTCTCTCACCCCTGTGTCTCTTCCCACCTCTCTCTCCCCCCACACTCCCTCCTGTGTCCCTCCCCCCACACTCCCTCCTGTGTCCCTCCCCCCACACTCCCTCCTGTGTCCCTCCCCCCACACTCCCTCCTGTGTCCCTCCCCCCACACTCCCTCCTCTCTTCCCCCCCACTCCCTCCTCTCTTCCCCCCCACTCCCTCCTCTCTTCCCCCCCACTCCCTCCTCTCTCCCCCCCCACTCCCTCCTCTCTTCCCCCCCACTCCTTCCTGTGTCTCTCTTCCCCCCCACTCCTTCCTGTGTCTCTCTCCCCCCCCACTCCTTCCTGTGTCTCTCTCCCCCCCCACTCCTTCCTGTGTCTCTCTTCCCCCCCACTCCTTTCTGTGTCTCTCTTCCCCCCCCAATCCTTCCTGTGTCTCTCTTCCCCCCACTCCTTCCTGTGTCTCTCTTCCCCCCACTCCTTCCTGTGTCTCTCTCCCCCCCCCCCACTCCTTCCTGTGTCTCTCTTACCCCCCCCACTCCTTCCTGTGTCTCTCTTCCCCCCCCCCACTCCTTCCTGTGTCTCTCTCCCCCCCCCACGCCTTCCTGTGTCTCTCTCTCCCCCCCCACTCCTTCCTGTGTCTCTCTCTCCCCCCCCACTCCTTCCTGTGTCTCTCTCCCCCCCACTCCTTCCTGTGTCTCTCTTCCCCCCCACTCCTTCCTGTGTCTCTCTCCCCCCCCACTCCTTCCTGTGTCTCTCTTCCCCCCCACTCCTTCCTGTGTCTCTCTTCCCCCCCACTCCTTCCCGTGTCTCTCTTCCCCCCCACTCCTTCCCGTGTCTCTCTCCCCCCACTCCTTCCCGTGTCTCCCCCCCCCCACTCCTTCTTGCGTCTCTCTTCCACTCCACTCCTTCCGGTGTCTCCCCCCCCCCCCCCTACTTCCTCCCCTGTCTCTTTGCCCCCTTCTCCCTTCTGTGCCCTAAGTGCATTATGCGCTCATTGCGAGCCTGTCCCTCTCTTGCCTTCTGTGGCAATTTCGGGCCTTGCAGTGGGCCTCTCCCCAGTGCGCCCATTGCAGCCATCATTGGAGCCTCTCCCCCTCTACCTTGTGGGCCTATTGCAAGCCTCACAATGAGCGCCTTTGGTGTTCATTGCGGGCCTCGACATGCGCTAGTGCAAAACCGCAACTTTGCGAGTGTTACACACAAACTCGCAGTACGACATCTATATATGTGATACATACACTGCACTTTCCTAGAGGTAAGCCATAGAATAACAGAGTCTCATCTTCTGGAACCTCCCTCTTTCTTCCTTTTGCTCTCAGGGTGCAACATTAGTTCACACCAGTAACCTAAAACTATGCCCACATGGTAGGGGCTTCACACTATGTTGTCATGCTGTGTGCAGACACACAGAATGTCATTGCTTGCAGAAGCATGAGACACTGGTAGTGTGAAGCATGTGTGTGACTTTAAGTCACATCTGTGAAACATGGCTACATACGTAAACGGGGGTAAGCGGGGAGGTTCCACAAGGTGAGAATCATTAACTCTGAAGGCTTCTTAGAAGTGAAGTGTACATTTTACATGCCTAAACAGTCTCTAAGATACATGTCAACACCATTCTTATACATCAAGGAGGGTTTCTAATCTCTACTTGATTGAGGAACCTTAAAATATACACTGTAAACTTGGAGGAACTCAAGCCCTCCCATCCACCTTGAAAGGTCAATACAATGTTGTGTCTGCAATTAGAAGCCTTCTTTGTATATGTTTATGATTATTAGAGTTACATAGTTACACAGTAATTGAGGTTGAAAAGAGACTTCTAGTTTATCTAATTCAACCTTTTTTAGATCTCAACTGATCCCTGTACTGTGTGGTTTAATTGTTATTTGATTCAGAGGAAGGCAAACAGAAAAACCCAAGTGAAACTTTGCCAATTGTCTCATAAGGGGGGAAAAATGAATTCCTTCCTGACCCCAGATACTGGTGATCGGATTCCTTCTAGGATCAATACTCCTCTTATTATCCATAATAACCCGGATTGCCCTTATTAAACTTATCTATTGAATCCGCTGTCACAACCTCTTTTGGTAGAGACTTCCACAGTTTAACCACCCTTACTGTGACGTACCCTTTTCTTTAAGGCGGAATCTTTCTAACTTCTAAGAATGTCCTCTTGTCAGTTTACTTGACAAAGCCTTGCATCACCTTTGATGTATTTAAATAAAGGTAATCAATTCCCTTCTTAGGTGGCTTTTTTCTACAGAAAATAAGTTTGGTTAGTCTGTCTTTAGTCGGTCCATTCCCCTTGTTAGTTTTGTTGTCCTTCTCTGTATCCTTTCCAGCTCTAAAATGTATTTTTCTTATAAAGTGGTGCCCAAAATTGTACTCCACCAAGAGCATCACAGACCTGTTATTACTCGATCTAGTGTAGCTGAACGCCACTTGTCCCTCTAAATAGTTGGACGCAGACCTCTGGGGGTCCTATAACTAGTTAGCATGGAAGAGTCTTGTTTGTTATTGGAATTAGCCAGACAATTCACTCAACCAACTAAGAACGGCCATGCACCATCACCCACAGATCAAGTAGGAGCTATTAATCTACCAATCGCTTCCAGATGATGTTTCCCATGTTGGGTCAAATTAAACTACAGGCACTGTCACTCCTGGTTCTTTTAAGTTTCAGCTTTGCAACCATTCCTCCCCCAGAACCCAAAGGTTTCCAGGATGATGCTCTGTGGGTTGCTTATGGTCAGAACTACGATGTTATCTGATCGTCCAACTTTCGTTCGTGATAAATGGAAAAATTATTGGCAAATGCTTTTACTTTGGTGTGTCCTGCGCCAGTCCAAGAATTTCACCTCTAGCGGCACATCCCTCTTAATTATGGCCACGTTTAAAAAAAAAAAAAAAAAAAGAGTACTTGTGCAAGATGGCAGCTGTTGTGGAGAATTAAAAATATGCATACATTGATTTAGCATTTATATATATTTACACATATTATACTTTTATTCCGTAAAACTATATTTGTTCATTGTAGGCTATAAAGGTAGGAAACAGTTAATTATGTGTCTCCCTTCCCCCCCACTCCTTCCTGTGTCTCCCTTCCCCCCCACTCCTTCCTGTGTCTCCCTTCCCCCCCACTCCTTCCTGTGTCTCTCTTCCACCCCACTCCTTCCTGTGTCTCTCTTCCACCCCACTCCTTCCTGTGTCTCTCTTCCACCCCACTCCTTCCTGTGTCTCTCTTCCACCCCACTCCTTCCTGTGTCTCTCTTCCACCCCACTCCTTCCTGTGTCTCTCTTCCACCCCACTCCTTCCTGTGTCTCTCTTCCACCCCACTCCTTCCTGTGTCTCTCTTCCACCCCACTCCTTCCTGTGTCTCTCTTCCACCCCACTCCTTCCTGTGTCTCTCTTCCCCCCCCACTCCTTCCCGTGTCTCTCTTCCCCCCCCACTCCTTCCCGTGTCTCTCCCCCCCCCCACTCCTTCCCGTGTCTCTCCCCCCCCCACTCCTTCCCGTGTCTCTCCCCCCACTCCTTCCTGTGTTTTTATATTATAAGTGTAAACAAGTCCCTATTTATCCTAATAAATTGTTCAAGAGACCGTAAACAACTATTTAGTCTAAACAAATGTATATTTCTGTAAGTCTAAAAGGCCAGCACTTGCCCTAGGCACAGAAGATAATAAATAAAAGTGTTTTTTTGCATCTAGTGTGACATATCAATACATGCTTGATAAGTGCTGATCGCATGCGTTATATTTTATTGGATCTACTAAGATCAATAATCTTTCATTGGTTGTTGGTGGGTTATACCATGTTTCTAAAAGGTGAGAATGGATTATCCCATTGTCTGTATTTAAAAATGATAAAAGCTGTGTTTTGTTTATATTTCTGCCTAGTGGTCCAGTGAGTCAGTAGCAGGAGACAATTGTAACTGGTCTTCTGTTGCTAATTATTTTTTTTCCAAATAAACCAAGCAAAATCAGAGGCCTCTGTGTTTTGGGTATCATGACTGGGTTTCGGAGTAAAAAGTGGTTTGTGGGTATGTTTTTTTTTCTCCAACACAGCTGAAGAGTGGGAAGGTCTTCAATGAGCAGAAGATTATTTTTTTTAATTATTCTGGAAAATGAATGGAGTCCTATTCCATTATTCATAGCCAAAATATTCAGGTGACCTGCCTACTTTGAACACTAATTTTGTTAAAGTAAACTCTTTGGACTCCCAGGATACTCAGTGAAGAGAATAGGGGAGGCACCTAGAGGCAGGGGCTGAGACATTGGACCACCAGCTCGATCACAAGATCCAATCCAGCTTTTTTAACTGCATAAATGTTAATTTATGCTGGAATTACCGCGGCTGCTGGCAGCAGATTTGCCCTCCAATAGATCCTTGTGAAAGCATTTAATGTGTACGAATGAGTCCTGTATTGATACTTTTCCTCACTACTACCCAAGTCAGGAGTGGATAATTAGCACGCCTGCTGCCTTTTACCTGTGGTCACCATGGTAGGTGCAGAAAGTACCATTAAAAGTTGATACTACAGACATCCAAGAGCATTGTTGCTGTCATGGGCACATGCAATTGACCCAAGGTTATATAGTCACCAAAGTGTTATTTCTTTTACATAAAGCAAGTCTATTTTTTAGCTTCCAGGCAGAGCTGGAAGTAAGACAATCTTTCAAACTGTACACCGTTTTTAATAGTCTACGATCAACATAAAAACATATGAGCTTTACTTGTAAATGCACTACAGTGGTCCTTTAATTCTCATGCGTCTACTAGAAAAACCATCAAATGTGCACTATAACAGATCAACAAGAAAAAAATAAATTTTATTGGCTGGTGATGCTGCCATGTCAAGATGTCCTATCAGGCTATGACTAACTTTTCATTGCAATATGAATAAAATAGTATAAATATTTAAAGTAACGAGCAGCAAATATGAAACTTTGAAAAGTAATATGGATAATACTCCCCATTCCACAATTCAAGGCCTGCCCTGAAATTATCTCCTCACAAGTGTCACAGAGTGTTAAGTCACATCTGATGCAACAGATGTCTCACCACAGAGAACGTCTTGACGTAACTGCAGGTTTCACACTACCAGTGCTTTATGTTGCTAACAAGCAGACCGTGACACTGTGTGTATGAGCCACATGACGCACTGGCAGTGAGAAGCCCATTCCCTGTGGCTGTAGAGATCCAGCCCGTAAGCGAGGTTCGCAAGCTATTTTGCTATTCAATTGGCGTCTTTTTGAGGGCTCAGAACGGTTTACTAGTTACAAGCTTTAAAAAATGGCGATGGTTAAACTTGTAACGTACAGCCTCCAGAAGCCTTTGATCTGTCACTTTTGCAAGACTAAAATCGCAAATCGCTATTCAATTGCACAATTTCCCCAAACCCGCAAATGTTTTCACACCCGGAAACGGCAAACGAAGGAGAAATTCCTACGAGTGCTAGAGAGGATCCACAAGGGGGTTAAACACCTATTCATAGCACTGTAAATGCAAATAAAAATCAATACTGCACTGTAAATAACAGGGAAAGTGATGACAGACATTAGAATTAATGCACAACAGTCCCAAAAATCATCTGGAAATTAAAATTTATTTTTATGTGTAATTTCGGGGTTAAATTGATCTCAGGTATCAATGAGTTAATACATATCAGACCACCCACATGGACTAGAACAGTATTGGCAATCATTTTCATAATTCTTTATTTTTAATGTTTTGCGAATCTGATCGCATATCGGACCCCCGAACCTAAATGACTGACAAGTAACCTCCATGTTTTACTGCCGTAATAATGACGTCTCATTTTCTATTGGCCGATTCGAATTGGGCGGTTACGGGCTTGCTGAATTGATCAGGTTCCCGCCCGGAACTGCTCCGAACCAGTGCATGGTTTACGGTTTTGGCTTGGAGCCCGCAACTTGAGCAACTGAACAGCATTGCAATCGGAGACCAACGGGAACGCCCGCAACTCACTTGCTGTCTGCGATCGAATTACAGGCTTGGAATTGAATATGGCTCTTAGGCTTTAGAATTGTATGAAGTGTAAATTTTATATGACAATAACACCGCGCAGGATTGCATTAATACATACAAAACAAAAACAACTTTTGGCTATCAAATATACATGTCATTTAAGGGTATATGGGGTATAAATGGATCTGATAGAGGAGAATCAGTAGTGTATGCAGATGTTTTTTTTTTGTTTGCATGAAATCCCAAAATAAACATACCCTCAAGTTTTTAAAATTTCTTTAGTTTTCTGGTAATTTATTTCGAGAAGGTATACCCCTGAAAATCCAAGTTAAATCACCATAAAAGTAATAACCTGTTGTGGCCAATCAGAGGCAGCTACACCATTGTTGCAATGTATGAGATTTCTAGTCTTTTGTTACCACCACGCATTTCTCTCTCTCCTCCCTAGAATGAAGCAGCTCTGGCAGTGCTGCTCTGAATCTCTGCACTGTGTTGCTACTGGCTGGAAGATTAGTATATGGTTAAAAATGTACTTGAATGCAGTTTTCTATTGGTTAGTACAAGGTGCCTACATAGGCAGCTCTGGGGGTGTGGAAACCAAAATTTTTTTTAATAAAATAAATCTGTATGTGTAAAGAATGAATGTAGAGTTAAAGTTAAATACATGGAAATTTCCATATATCTTTAATAAAGCAAGCCTGGCTAAAAAAAAACATATAAAACTCATAAAAGGCCTGTTGAGAGGGCATGGTTCAGAGACCCGCATACAAAGATGTCATATCTTAATAGGGATTCTGCTCAGCTCCTGCAGAACTGGTCAGAGCCGTCATGTGGATCTCTGTAGGGGAGACAGCGTTACTTTCTTGGAATAGTTTCTCGATCTTAGACGCACGGAAGAAATGCAATTATACGAACTGGATGCACAGTTTATGCCTTTCCTGTTGGATAAAGAGATTGAATCACCAAAGCGAAAAATGATGGGAAAAAGTGAGAAACTGCAAAATCATCCATGTGGAGAAAATGACAGCTTAAGTGTCTTGCTCTTTCTGCTTCTCTGTAACTGCGTTTAAAGATAGGACGGCAAATCGCGGAGTCTCTTTATGAACGTCAGGGAAAATTCACACCAGTGACAAGCCTGAGGCAAAACATTAGATAAAGCCGAGCACTCAATGTCCTATATGAGATGTAAGAGGAGCGCTCATCGCCTGTAAGGATCGCAAGGATGAGGTGGGCAACGTCTAAGGATACAAATGGGCACGCACTGGATTATGCACCGGGAAATTATTATATATATATTGGGGATATCTGCTCCATGCACTGCTACAGGTGTAGTGTCAGCCAGACCAGCAAAAAACTGTAAAAAAGTTACAGATTGTATTATTATAGGGAGTATTAAATATAAATACTTCAGTACAGGCTCTGGTGCATCATGGTCCCCACTGTAGGTCTATAATATCACAGCCTATAGTTTTTTTGACATTTTATATGCATTTTTGCTGAATCTGACATTCTTTTTTCGGCTATTTAGCTTGAGAGGTTGCTCTCAGAGTAGCTTATCATGGCTATAGAACTAACCTATTAAGATTGGTTCATTCTCTTAGGAGCACCTCTGACTTTGTGGTTTTGTATACGCAAATTACCTTTAGGGGTTAGTCTCACTAAGGGTAATATGGGACTCCAGACTTGGACCCCTTGCTCACTGTTCCTTAGGGAGTTCAGCTGCTCCTCACTGACGAGGCCCATAAAGGCCGAAACGCGTCTGGGGTTTGCTGTTTCTCCTGTTCAGGGTAGAATTGCCTGGTATTTCGTGGCTGGGTCACTCTTTTGAGTGGCACCAGACTGATATACTAAAGGATATTTCTCCCTGTGAAGGGCACAAGTGGCTAAAAGAGGTTGCTCTCAGAGTGGGTTATCATGGCCATAGACCTAACCTATTAAGGTTGGTTCTTTCTCTTATGAGCACCTCTGACTTTGTTGTTCTGATATAAGAAGATACTTATAATCTATAGGCAGTTTCTATCCTGGGACGTGGCATCTAAAACTGCCACTGTGCATAATAAAAGTAATGGAAAACTCACTTGTTTACAAGGGCATACATTCTTGAGAAATGGACGTAATCCACTTTGAAAAGAAAATGGATCCCTGTATATTGCATATAAGAATTATTTTTTATGGCTATATTTATATTTGCCTCCTAAATTAGTTTTTTTTCTATTATGAAGCTTATTTATTTAAAATGTCTTATAGAAAGAAAAAGAGCCACAATGGTGCTTTGAAAGAATGTTTTGTAGAGCTAGTCATATTACAGATAGACAGACAGAGACACAGATAGATAGATAGATAGATAGATAGATAGATAGATAGATAGATACAGATATAGAAAAAGAGAGAGATAGATAGAGACATATATAGATATAGAGAAATAGATAGATCCAGACAGAGAGATAGATATAGATAGATAAAGACAGATATAGATATATAGAGAGATAGATATAGAGACAGATATAGATATAGAGAGATAGATCCAGACAGAGAGATAGATATAGATAGATAGATAGAGACAGATATAGATATATAGAGACAGATATAGATAGAGACAGATATAGATATAGAGAGATAGATCCAGACAGAGAGATAGATATAGATAGATAGATAGATAGAGACAGATATAGATATATAGAGACAGATATAGATAGAGACAGATATAGATATAGAGAGATAGATCCAGACAGAGAGATAGATATAGATAGATAGATAGAGACAGATATAGATATATAGAGACAGATATAGATAGAGACAGATATAGATATAGAGAGATAGATCCAGACAGAGAGATAGATAAATTTACAGAGAATGTAACCATATATAATCTCATGTAATATACAGCAGTAATACAAACCAGTATTTTACTAGATAAGCATGTCCTCCATCAGATACACACACACAGAGGGCAAGTGTTGTGCAAATAACACATGCAGATATAAAAAAATAATAATAATAAAAAAATAATAATGTATAGTGTATCTAACCACTGACTTTATGGGGCAATACAATTCAAACTTCAGAAACTTTATTGGAGTTAAAACCCTAATATCATATATAACCCATAAAGGGCAGTGTTCACAGAACGGTTTGATTAATGACCTCAGCAGATGAGGGTAACACCCATGCAAGTTTAAAGACAGTGAGTAGAGTGAGAAGACCATCAAATGTATTTGTTTTCTAATAAAAACATTCATGCGTTTTACATGCTGAAAAAATATACTTTTAGCGGCTTTGTACAATAAAGATGAGGAGATCTCAGTAGTAAATACTATTTTTCTGGGAAGGAAATTAACAGTCTGCAGTGTGCTCCCTCTCATTATCCAACATCTTAAACAATGTTATATTGACTTGTCCTTTCGCCTCTCGTAAGCTGTAGTTGCAGAGTATCAATGAGTCACGCCGGTGAGAGAAGCTCCGATATCTGAGCGCCTGTGCCGCTTGGGGCTTTTCTGTACAGAGCAAGTTCACAAACTCAACTTAAGAAACAAACATTGTACAATCCATCGGCTGCGTTCAACTTTATTTAGGAAAGCAGGCTCATTTTTATCAAGATTGAAAATATGCAGAGAAAGTGTTTTACTTACTTAGAGCATTTGGTTTTGTAATCTACAGCTGGCTGAAATGGAGAAGGACAACCAAGATACCAGTAGGCACCCATTGCACCCAAGGTGCCAGCATGAACCCTGCAGCCTAGATGCCACCATAAACCTCACAGTTGAAGGGATTTTTTCCCTATAAGACAATGGTTTTTGTCTGTTTTTTTATTATTGCCTTCCTCTGGATCAGTTTACATAATGTTTTTGTGTTTAGTCGTGTTCGACTCTCCATGACCTCATGGGCTGCAACACACCATACTGATCCACTTACTGAAGTGGGTTTCCAGTGGGCCACAACATATAGCTCCTGGTATTCCTAGTACTGACCATGTGCAACCCTGCTTGGATTCAGGGTGTGCGGCCTCTTGATTCCCTGACTGGAATCAAACCCAGGTCTCAGAGGTGAAAGCACCAAATCCTAACCACTGGACCACCATGGAACCAAACTTACATACTACAAAGATCTAAAAAGGTTCAACTTGATGGCCCAGTCTTTTATCAACCTCAATTACTATATAAAACTCAAGTGGGTATCCTCACACACAAGAAGCAACTTTCTACCACACAATCAAGTCGAGTGTGTGCCCACCACATTAATATAAGGGTGCACTTTCCAGTCTAGAAACAGAAGGGTTATTCCCAACTGGGAACGCTGCTCTCTCATCACAATATGTATGGCACTCTGCATCTCACAGTGGCCATGCCGTGATAGTTAAATAAGCTCCTTGTATTTCCAGACACAATCTTTCATCCTGCTGACTTGCTGAATTATAAATCTCAGCAGGTGCAAGAATGGAAATTAATTTGACTTGGCCACACTTTTGCTTATAAATGGTCCGGTAAAATGAGGGGAGTCTATCCCCAGCAGGGCTGGAACGAGAATAGGCAAACTTGGCAAGTGGGGGACATTTTCTTAACTTCTTTCTGTGTTGTTGTCTTTGAAAACAAATTAGCTTTCCATTAGATCTTATAAAAGTCCTGGCAGTTTTATCATATGCTAAAATAAACACGTTATAGATTGAAAGCTTGCAATCCAATCCTTGTTTTTCAGTCTTGCCTGACTCTCCGTGACCCTACGGACAGCCGCACACCAGGCGCATCTTGTGTCTGTGCTAATCCATGGCAAAGATACTGGAGTGGGTTGCCACTTCCTTCTTCAGTGGACTGCGATTTGTCTGACCTCTCTGCTATGACCTGCCCATCTTAGGTGACACCACATGGTATAGGTCACAGTTTTATTGAGGTACACAAGCCCCTTCACCATGACAAGGTAGCAATCCAGAAGGGTAGTCTAATTCTACTTAGCCATTAGAGGGTGACATCTCTGCTCAAACGGTTTTCTATTCCTCTACAATATGGTACTACAGGAGCTTCCTCTATATTTACAGTTCCTCACAGGAAGTACTTCATCAGCAACCAAAACTGTAGATTCCACTGCAGCATAAAAAAGTAGTATAGTTTTTAGTTTCTAAAAACAAGTTGCAATATTATCAAGCTAGGTTCTTTAAAAAAAGAAAAAAAGAAAAAAAAAGTAGATTTTAAATACAGAACTGTAGTGGTCCGTATAATGTTACATACGCGGATGATGAATATGTTGCATTGGATGACTTCGCCGAGTACCTACATTCTCAGATCATGAATACATTGCACAGTGTAATAATACTTAATACCTATATACACTTAGATATTTGCAAGTGTACCTTACAAATCAGACAATCATATGACGGCAACACAATGTATTAAAGCACGAAGACATGGTTGAGAGGTTTAGTTGTTGTTTAGACCAAACATCAGTATGGGGAAGAAACATAATCTTAAGCGACTTTGAACATACAATGATTGTTGGCCATTATTGGTGGTCTGCATATCTCAGAAGCTGCTGATCTCTTGTGAATTTCATGCAAACCAGTCCCTAACAGTTACAGAGGACAAACAAAACAAAATGAGGGGCGGAAAAAAGCCTGGTCAGAGAATGGTGCAAGCTGACAGTAACGCAAATAACCACGCGTTACAACAGTGGTGTGCAGAAGAGCCTCGCTGAACGCAGAGCACATCGGACCTTGAAGTGGATGTGCTTCAGTAAAAGAAGACCACATCGGGTTCCTCTCTTGCACAGGCTCACCAAAACTGGACAGCTGAAGATTGGCAAAATGTCTTCTGGTCTGATGAATCTCGATTTCTGCTGCGACATGCAAGATGGTAGAGCCAAATAACACAAATCCATAGATCCATCCTGTCTTGTGCCAAGCATTCATGGTGGTGGCAGAGTAATGATCTGGGACGTGCTTTCCTTGCAAACGTTAGACCCCTTAATACCAACTGAGCATTATTTAAATATCACAGCCTACTGGAGTATTGTTGCTGAGCACCATAGGTTTATGGCCACAGTCTACCCATCTCTACTTCCAGCAGGATAAGGCACCATGTTATAAATCACGTCATGTCAAGCTGGTGCCATAAACATGACAAGGTGTTCAGTGTCCTCCAGTCGCGAGCACAGTCATCAGATCTCAATCCAACAGAGCACCTTTGGAATGTGGTGGAATGGGAGATTGCTGACAAATCTGCAACAACTGCATGATGCGATCATGTCAACATGGGCCAGAATCTCTAAGGAATGTTTCCAGCACCTTGTTGAATCATTGCCAAGAAAAGGGGGGGTCCACCCAGTATTAGAAGGTTGTAGGGGGCAACTGAGTGTATATTTATTAATGGACTACTGTGGTCAATTTTATTCTACATTGTTTCTTGGAAGAACTAAACATCATATTGAGCAAAACATGTTTAAAAAGCTAAATAACTTTTATATGCATGTCTTCTTTACTCCATTAGGCTTTCCCCACTGCTGCCTCCTGTTACTTTCTCGAATTGTGTTTCCTTGTAAACTAATGAGCTTCATTGTAGTATAGCTGAGAGATAATTGATCTGCTGATACCAAACCTAAATCTTTTTATTGTAGTTTAAAAAAAAAATCATTTTTTAAATTTGACCACAGTGACCCATTAATGGCATCAGACAAAAAAAAGCTTTCTTAGAATGTTCTGAGGAAATAGTTAATATTTAGAAAAATGTAACTGTCATAATCGGGAGTAAAATCATAGGAGATGCCCCTGAATTACGGAGTGCAACATAGTATCTTCAAAGATTTCTCATTAGACAAACTAGGCAGTCGCATAGGGGCGCTTCCCTGTGTAGGGTGCCACATTTTACACTTCAAAATGTTCCTTGGCATTAAAAAAGGAAATACTGCAGATCACAGACTTTCTAGTTCCAGGTGTTCACCATCTACTGGCGAGTTACAAGAGGCAGGAAGCTGATGTGCCTAGGGGAGCCAAAGATGTAAATCTGGCACTGGCTAAAGGAACAAAGATATAGGAATGTGTGTAACCTTTTGGGCGAGAGAGGCATTTCTCTATTTTGCTGACACTAGTTTTAAGAAATGTGCCATACTCAGATTTATACACGGTCTTATAAATAAATCAGATTTGTATGACCGCCACTCTATGGCTAAAACATACTTTACAATCGATTCAGAGCGGACTTTACAGAGTGAAGTATATATGGATACTGAAGTAATCATCTCCAGGAAATTGTCTGAAAATAGGACACAGCATGGCTTCAAAGAGAAAAAAAACAAAAAAAAATCTTGAAACGCAACAAATCCACAACTACAGATTCCCTTCAAAAGTTAAAAATAGCAGGAAATATGTTATATGCTTCTAATATTAGGAATTCCTCTGTTTATAGTTCTAGCTGCTATTTCACAGATATTGTGATTAAGGTAATAAGTATCTCTAATCATAAAAAATAGGATAAGCGCTCTGGTATATGTGACTGCGCATAAATGAGCCACCTGTAACATGGAGGCGAGGGGAGTCATCAGAACGAATCCTGCCACAAACTCGTCAAACAGTGATTCAGAACTAATGGCTGCAGCTATGGATTTCACTCACCCAAACTACAGTCTGTTTCTGGCATTAATTTCACAGCAATTAATTTTACGCTTAAATGATAGCCATATAATTAGAAGCAATTAAGATGTGGCAGGAAAAATGACCTCCCCTGTCAAAGTCACTCTAATGAGACAATATTGAAGCCGACCTTTCCAATCCTTTATTCCACCTCCCCGAATCCATTTGTGCAAGGCCAGGTTTAACTCATTCAAAGGCCATGCATTTCCTACTGGTACAGGCCAAATAGTGCAACCTGAAAATCCATGCTTATAAGGGACACTGAAATAGTCAGATGTGCTCTGCACCATCAGATAGAGGGTGGGAAGGTATGTGGGAAGAGTGTTTTCCTTTTTGAAAATGCTGCCAAATTAATTTAGTTATAAGCTTTTGTAGTTTTACAATCCTATGTATCATCAGAATACAAAATGGCAGATTACTAATTAGAACTAGCTGTGCTGGCCGAGTGTTACATTTTCTTTTATTAGTTAATGTAAAGAGATAGTGCAGTGATTAAGGAATGTAAGTTAAATGGAGGTTGCAAATTCAAATAACACAGATTACCTTGATTGTAGCTTTATAAAACTGGGACTCGTTTCAGTTCTCGTTGGTTTCTAGCGGGCAGCATTTTGTGTAATAATTCCTTGGCGTGTGTATTGGTCCAATGCATTTTATTACCAAAACACCAGCACGTGCTGTAAATTTGTGCAAGCTGTGCCAATTCTCCAAAGCAGGGGTGGGCAAGTTCGCTCCTGGAGGGACCCGCACCAGCCTGGATTCGAAGATATCCTTTCTGTGTACAGATATGACTGAAGAAGTGATTTACTCACTTTTGCACAGCAGGGATATCCTCATATCCAGTTGTATATGTGGCCCTCCAGGACCGAACCTGCCCACCCCTGCTCTAAAGTTATCTTAGATAAACAGATATAGCTACAGAATTGAAGAAGGTGACCAATACTAAAATGGAAGAAAGCAATTTGTTACAAGATGTCGGCTGTTGGATGCAGAGAAGTGCTGGAACTGGACATGTTTTCTAAGATTAGATTATGCAATGTCTTACGAAATGTCGGCTGTTGGATGCAGAGAAGAGCTGGAACTGGACATGTTTTCTAAGATTAGATTTTGCAATTTGTTACAAGATGTCGGCTGTTGGATGCAGAGAAGAGCTGAACCCAGACATGTTTTGTAAGATTAGATTATGCAATTTGTTACAAGATGTCAGCTGTTGGATGCAGAGAAGAGCTGGAACTGGACATGTTTTCTAAGATTAGATTATGCAATTTGTTACAAGATGTCGTCTGTTGGATGCAGAGAAGAGCTGGAAGTGGACATGTTTTTTTAAGATTAGATTATGCAATGTGTTACAAGATGTCGTCTGTTGGATGCAGAGAAGAGCTGGAACTGGACATGTTTTCTAATATTAGATTATGCAATTTGTAACAAGATGTCGGCTGTCGGATGCAGAGAAGAGCTGGAACTGGACATGTTTTCTAAGATTAGATTATGCAATTTGTTAAAAGATGTCGGCTGTCTGATGCAGAGAAGAGCTGGAACTGGACATGTTTTCTAAGATTAGATTATGCAATTTGTTACAAGATGTCGGCTGTTGGATGCAGAGAAGAGCTGGAACTGGACATGTTTTCTAAGATTAGATTATGCAATGTCTTACAAGATGTTGGCTGTTGGATGCAGAGAAGAGCTGGAACTGGACATGTTTTCTAAGATTAGATTATGCAATTTGTTACAAGATGTTGGCTGTTGGATGCAGAGAAGATCTGAACCTGGACATGTTTTCTAAGATTAGATTATGCAATTTGTTACAAGATGTCGGCTGTCGGATGCAGAGAAGAGCTGGAACTGGACATGTTTTCTAAGATTAGATTATGCAATTTGTTAAAAGATGTCGGCTGTCTGATGCAGAGAAGAGCTGGAACTGGACATGTTTTCTAAGATTAGATTATGCAATTTGTTACAAGATGTCGGCTGTCGGATGCAGAGAAGAGCTGGAACTGGACATGTTTTCTAAGATTAGATTATGCAATTTGTTAAAAGATGTCGGCTGTCTGATGCAGAGAAGAGCTGGAACTGGACATGTTTTCTAAGATTAGATTATGCAATTTGTTAAAAGATGTCGGCTGTCTGATGCAGAGAAGAGCTGGAACTGGACATGTTTTCTAAGATTAGATTATGCAATTTGTTACAAGATGTCGGCTGTCTGATGCAGAGAAGAGCTGGAACTGGACATGTTTTCTAAGATTAGATTATGCAATTTGTTACAAGATGTCGGCTGTTGGATGCAGAGAAGAGCTGGAACTGGACATGTTTTCTAAGATTAGATTATGCAATGTCTTACAAGATGTTGGCTGTTGGATGCAGAGAAGAGCTGGAACTGGACATGTTTTCTAAGATAAGATTATGCAATTTGTTACAAGATGTTGGCTGTTGGATGCAGAGAAGATCTGAACCTGGACATGTTTTCTAAGATTAGATTATGCAATTTGTTACAAGATGTCGGCTGTCGGATGCAGAGAAGAACTGGAAATGGACATGTTTTCTAAGATTAGATTATGCAATTTGTTAAAAGATGTCGGCTGTCTGATGCAGAGAAGAGCTGGAACTGGACATGTTTTCTAAGATTAGATTATGCAATTTGTTACAAGATGTCGGCTGTCGGATGCAGAGAAGAGCTGGAACTGGACATGTTTTCTAAGATTAGATTATGCAATTTGTTAAAAGATGTCGGCTGTCTGATGCAGAGAAGAGCTGGAACTGGACATGTTTTCTAAGATTAGATTATGCAATTTGTTAAAAGATGTCGGCTGTCTGATGCAGAGAAGAGCTGGAACTGGACATGTTTTCTAAGATTAGATTATGCAATTTGTTACAAGATGTCGGCTGTCGGATGCAGAGAAGAGCTGGAACTGGACATGTTTTCTAAAATGAGATTATGCCATTTTTTACAAGATGTCGGCTGTTGGATGCAGAGAAGAGCTGGACCTGGACATGTTTTCTAAGATTAGATTATGCAATGTGTTACAAGATGTCGGCTGTTGGATGCAGAGGAGAGCTGGACCTGGACATGTTTTCTAAGAATTATAGGTATAGTATAATTTATTATATCCCCATATTGTTACAGTACTATAAAGTTTTATTTCCATTCATTGTATTAATTAAGGTAGCATTCCTATACAACTATACAATGTTTTTTACATAATTTCTGTTTTTGAAACTGCTCTACATGATAGTGCATAACAGATTAATGCCTTCAGTAGCTCTTTAAATGCAAGGAATGCCAATGCAATATAACAGAGGATGAGAGGAGCTCTGTCCCACTGAGCGGCTGCCCCATGTATTTGTTTCAAACTGGCGGCTGATAAATTATTTATTAGTATCTTTAATCATCTGATCAGTGGGTGCTCTCGATCTTGCAGTCGCACAGTCTATAGATATCTGTGGTACAGCATCTGAGCATGGGAGGGAGGCATCCTGCAGACAAGCACCTCGCACCCAGCTGGGAGCACAGTCTGCCGCTGGAAGAAAAACAGAAAATAGCAGCAGCTTTCATTGAGGGAAAAATCTATTTTGTAGAATATGCCTTGTTTTTTGTTATATAATTAAAGACGGAAATTACTTTGTTAAGTAATTGTCCTCGAGTAAGAACCACAACATGTTCTCGCATTCATTTAAAAGAGCATGTTTTAAACCGGTGGTGTGTATACGCCTAGGCCCATAAGGCCAAGGCCTGGGGCAGCACATTTTCAGTGGGCAGCAGGCTGCCCAAGATGCCAGTGCAGAACCATAGAATGACTGCATAGGCACAAAAATGCCTATTTGTAGTGCCATTTATGTCTGTAAGTTCACCAACATAAATACTCATAAACATATAATTTAATATATAGTAATGGGACAGTATAGTAAAAAAAAGAGATATTAAACTATCAACAAAGGTCCGCATAGTTCGAACTATGGTATTCCCAGTAGTAACATACGGATGTGAGAGCTGGACCATAAAAGAAGTCTGAGCGCTGTAGAATTGATGCCTTTGATTTGTGGTGTTGGCAAAAACACCATTAGACTGCAGGAAGATCTAATAAATCAATACTTCAGGAAATCAAGACAAACTGTTCACTAGAAGGTATAATCATGAGGCTGAAGCTCAAATATTTTGGCCACATTATGAGACGGCAGGATTCCCTAGAAAAGACTCTGATGCTGGGAAAGATTGAAGGCACAAGAAGAAGGGGACGACAGAGGCGGAGATGAATAGATGAGGTCACTGAAGCAATGAACACGAACTTGATGGAGCTCAGAGGGGCAGGGTCTGAGAGATGCACCTGGTGTGCTGCGGTCCATAGAGTGATGGAGAGTCGGACGTGACTGAACGACTAAAAAACAACAACAAATGTGATAGGATAATAACTGGGGTGTAAGTGCGCTTAAGTAAATTGGGTGTGGGGGCGCATATTTCAGAATACAACAAATACACCCATGTTGGGCATTTTTACTTAAATTAACCCATTGGGTGCTAACTTTGCTCCATTTATGGTGTGGAGGATGAATGTCATCTACATCTAGTCCTTACTACAGACAAACAGCATGAGAGAACCTGTGGCGCATAGTGGCGTCATCCCGTTCTTGCTCACACACACAAGAATGGATACTTGGCTCTTATTGTAAGGGATCCTTGCAAGATGAAGAGTGGTAATGTTCCTTCTTGGAAAATAGGACAGTCGCCTCTTTCATAAGCGGGGTTTAAGCTCTCTAAAGTGATGACCTGATAACCACCAGAATATCTATATATTTTCTCCACATATAACAACAAATTAAAAAAATTAGAAACCCTCTTTTAGAAAGAGTGGGATCATATATGAGAGGCAAATGTTTGTTATAAACATGGAAATCACTTGTTCATCATTTTTAATTATGGGGAGTATTAGAACCCCTCCACCAAAATGCAGAGCATAGAATATGTTTCATAGATTAAGATGTAAGTGAAGAGCCTGTGAGGGATGTGATGGTGTATGGTGTGGATGCTATCAGTGGGATGCAGTATTGATAGGGCTATAACGTGAGTGGTTTCTCATTAGTGAGGCGTAACACCTCCGATTAATATGTTATTCTACGGACCAATTGCTTCAGATTTTAGTGAATACGCTAAATGATATAATTGAAAGGTTGAATTTTCCGGATTCAAGAGAGTCTGGTCTGAAGTGAGCAGAGACCGCGATCCCGGCAGCTGAGAGAATCCAATGATGGCCAAACTCGGAAGCTGACAGTCTAATGGAGACAGTCAGTGCACCGCAAGAAGTAGTGTGGCCCTTAAGAGTCTTGTTATCTTTAGTAATGTATAAGGTGGCAGTAGCCGAGCTACCCATCTTAAAGAAAATGGCCAAGAAACGAGTTGGGCTCTGAATGGAGGCAAAGGCTTTTAGTATTTTTTTTCTTTATATTTTTTATTTGTGGACAAAATAAATATGTTTTTATGATTTAAAGGGATATTGAAGGTTTCTGGATTTTACTAGGTATGTAATATATCTATGTATCTATTTACTTTGATGTACTTTGTTTTAATAAGAAGTGCCTTTAAGCTCCGTTAAACAAATAGTCCCTATATGGTTCTACCCAACGCAACATATGCAGACAGAGACTCTAGGGCAGGATCGGCAGTGTAGTGTCCTAGCCTATCAGGGACCACGTCTCAGCAGCATGTTTTAGAATGTTGCCAAGAGATGGTCACCGATTGTGTAGTACTGACGGTGCAGTGTCTCATACTAAACAGTCTGTGTTTTCATGAGCTGCAGAGGACAGGCACAAGCAGGTAATATTGGTTTGATTTTATGCAGTAAAACCGAGCTTAGAAGCACTTCTTAATAAAATAAAGTACATAAAAGTAAATAGATACATAGGTATATTTTATACCAAGTAAAACCCAGAAAACCTAGACATATCCTAACGTCTCCAGCTGCCATTTATTTCAGCACACATAATGATGTGCTTACAAAGGTCCTTTGGGCCACACTGTCACGTGTATGTAAGCTCCTTGTATGCTGATACTGCTCCCCTGTGGATGACATCACCATATGTCACAGAGGGTGGCATCACCATATGTCACAGAGGGTGGCATCCCCATATGTCACAGTGGGTGGCATCACCATATGTCACAGTGGGTGGCATCACCATATGTCACAGTGGGTGGCATCACCATATGTCACAGAGGGTGGCATCACCATATGTCACAGAGGGTGGCATCACCATATGTCACAGAGGGTGGCATCACCATATGTCACAGAGGGTGGCATCACCATATGTCACAGTGGGTGGCATCACCAAATGTCACAGTGGGTGGCATCACCATATGTCACAGAGGGTGGCATCACCATATGTCACAGAGGGTGGCATCACCATATGTCACAGAGGGTGGCATCACCATATGTCACAGCGGGTGGCATCACCATATGTCACAGCGGGTGACATCACCATATGTCACAGAGGGTGACATCACCATATGTCACAGAGGGTGGCATCACCATATGTCACAGAGGGTGGCATCACCATATGTCACAGTGGGTGACATCACCATATGTCACAGTGGGTGACATCACCATATGTCACAGAGGGTGGCATCACCATATGTCACAGAGGGTGGCATCACCATATGTCACAGAGGGTGGCATCACCATATGTCACAGAGGGTGGCATCACCATATGTCACAGAGGGTGGCATCACCATATGTCACAGAGGGTGGCATCACCATATGTCACAGAGGGTGGCATCACCATATGTCACAGAGGGTGGCATCACCATATGTCACAGTGGATGGCATCACAAAGGCTGATCACTATATAAGTAGTTATGTTATGAGGGTAAAGTCATTTCCCACTGGATGTTGTAGGGAAGCGGTTTGAAGGCAAGGTTTCATACGAAGGGTCTACAAGAAGGTCTGAGGGAGAGAAACTCAAACTTCCATATGTTGGTTATAACAATCATACAAGTAATGGAGGTGAGATTGTTTCTTTTAGGAGTTTGGCATATAAGGGATAGGATGATGGAGGGAACATAATATGTTTGTGAGTTTGGGATGGAAGAATTACGATTATTGTGAAGTGACATACGGTAATGGATGATGTTCAAGAGGTCCGAGAGATTGGGGAGGAGGTGTGATGATCTGTATGGGGTGGATGCTCTGAGTGGGATACAGTATTACATACTGATGTACATTGGGTTTTTCTGCATGAGAACTAGCGTATTTACTTAATTCCATGATGTTTAGGCACTCCGCCCCCTGTGACATTATATACATATTTAGACTACAATGTGCAAATTGAGATTAAATTTACAATTATAAAAAGGCAATCTGGTCAAATTACATTGGTACTGTCTAGATATTGGGTCAAGCTTACGCTCAGTGCTTGGACTTTTCCTTCTGCTGCTTAAAGAACATTTTAGGCAAACATTTTGTTTTATATACAATATTTTAATAATGTTTAATTTAATTAATCTGATCATTTCCAGTGCCCCACAAACAGAAATCATAATCATTGTATATAACCATTTATATAAAATGTTAAAAGGAGTTGTGTAAAAATGATGATGCTGCTCGTTTCAATTTTCTAACCCGCATAATGTCACTGACAGCTTGTTATAGAACAGCATGACACTGGTAATGCAAATCCTCTCCTCTGTGGGAGTGTCCTTAGCTCAAAAACAAGGTGTGTAATATGGCAGCCTGCAGGACAGAATACAGAGAGAAAGGGGGAGGTACCAGAAAGAGAAAAACTGTTACTTTTATAACAGTTTCTGTATATAAATAATAACTCTTATATGCCAGAAATTATAGTAATACATTATGATCATGTGAATCAGGTAAAAATGAATTCTGGGAAATAATATGCAAACTAATACTTTAGTGGCATCGGGGGCTCCTAGATGGTGCTCTTGTCCTCGGATTACCTTGCGCTGAGCACCACTACTAATAGACAATAACATTTGACTAATTTCCCAGTTGAGGCGTCTATAAATCCCACTCTGACACAGATTTATTACACTTGGTGTCTTTGATACTATTAGCATACTAATGCATCCCGGCGGAAGGTTTAACTGATAATATGTTACTTTTGATTACAATCATGAGATTTCAATGAATATTCCCTACATGCATGCTATTACTGTGGAAAGTATTTAATGCATTTAAAGGGCACGCTTTAAACACTACCACAGTTGTATTTTGAATTAAAAAATACTTGGTAAATTTAAAGACATATGGATTTTACTAGATATGACATTTGACTATCCCCGTCTGGGTCACTACCTTGTTGTGGTGAAGGGGCTTTGTGTACTTCAATGAAGCTGTGAGCTTTACCAGGCAGGGAAACCCAAGATGGGCAGGTCATAGCAGAGAGGCCAGACAAATAGTGGTCCACTGGAGTTCCAAGGAACTGGCAACCAACTCCAGTATCTTTGCCAAGAACACCTTATGGATTAGCACAACCAGAGACACAACAATAAATGCCTTTGGCGTGCTGTGGACCTGATAGAATGTGCCTACCCACTCAGGACCTGATAGAATGTGCCTACCCACTCAGGACCTGATAGAATGTGCCTACCCACTCAGGACCCGATAGAATGTGCCTACCCACTCAGGACCAGATAGAATGTGCCTACCCACTCAGGACCCGATAGAATGTGCCTACCCACTCAGGACCCGATAGAATGTGCCTACCCACTCAGGACCCGATAGAATGTGCCTACCCACTCAGGACCCGATAGAATGTGCCTACCCACTCTGGACCCGATAGAATGTGCCTACCCACTCTGGACCCGATAGAATGTGCCTACCCACTCTGGACCCGATAGAATGTGCCTACCCACTCTGGACCCGATAGAATGTGCCTACCCACTCTGGACCCGATAGAATGTGCCTACCCACTCGGGACCCGATAGAATGTGCCTACCCACTCGGGACCCGATAGAATGTGCCTATCCACCCGGGACCTAATAGAATGTGCCTATCCACCCGGGACCTATTAGAATGTGCCTATCCACCCAGGACCTGATAGAATGTGCCTAACCACCCAGGACCTAATAGAATGTGCCTATCCACCCAGGACCTGATAGAATGTGCCTATCCACCCAGGACCTGATAGAATGTGCCTATCCACCCAGGACCTAATAGAATGTGCCTATCCACCGAGGACCTGATAGAATGTGCCTATCCACCCAGGACCTGATAGAATGTGCCTATCCACCGAGGACCTGATAGAATGTGCCTATCCACCGAGGACCTGATAGAATGTGCCTATCCACCCAGGACCTGATAGAATGTGCCTATCCACCGAGGACCTGATAGAATGTGCCTATCCACCCAGGACCTGATAGAATGTGCCTATCCACCCAGGACCTGATAGAATGTGCCTATCCACCGAGGACCTAATAGAATGTGCCTATCCACCCAGTACCTGATAGAATGTGCCTATCCACCGAGGACCTGATAGAATGTGCTTATCCACCCAGTACCTAGTACAATGTGCCTGTTAATTTAATGTATCATTTTGTGCAGTGAACTCCTGTTTAGTCTCAGATTAAGTAACAATTAATTGCTAAATCGAACACAAAAGCATTTGTTAACAGTTATAAAACAGTGAAAAAAGCATTAAATAAATCTGCATGAAAAGCAGTTTTATTGACATCAGTGGTCGTTAAATAAACATTTAGGAGTCTTTCCTATTATCTACCCTCCATAAACCTGCTTACAGTAAGGAATTAAGGGCCTAGGGGTTTAAGGGTCTAGGGGTCCAAGGGATAGGGCAAAGGCAGACAACAGGTTCTGCATCCTAAAAGAGTAGCACGCACGGTGGCATCCAGGTGGCACACTGGCCATATTGCAGTTTAAGTGGTAAGATTCATGATTGCAAGATTAATATATGCAAAACAGCAGCCAAGAACAAGTAGACCATTGTGGCCTTGTTAGAACTCAAAATTAGAACTCATATATAGATTTACATTCATTAGTCTGCACAGAGAAGACATTGTAAATTAATCAAAACCTGCTTTAACTTATACAAAATGTGTAGCGTACCTATATTTTGTTTTGTGCCGAGTCCCCCCCCCCCAGTACAACTCACTCTGTGCAGCCATCCCCCTGCACTTTGCTCTCTCACCTCTTCCCTGATACACATCCCCAGCATGGTTAACTGCTCCACACTGCACAGACCATATTGTGGCAGATTGGTACGGGTGGGGCCTACACTACAAAGAAAAAAAAGCAAAAAACACCCTACCCCCCCCCCCCCCCCAGATCACAGAGCACGCATTCTGTATACAATAATACCAAATATATATAGTTCTGCATGCCTTGTGACTACCACAGTTCCACATTATTTATTTTGTGACCACATATGAAATTGTACACCAAAATAGTGATAAAAAAAAGATAATCTTCAAAGAGCTCATCAATGGAAATGATTTCCAAGAATATTAATTTGAGAATCTTTCTTGAATATATTAGTTTCTTATGACTTTCCCACAAAATAATGCCAAATCCGAACTTCCCAGCAAATGGATTGACATAATTTAATTTTACTGAAAATCTACAAAATGAAGCAGTCTACATAGTAAAGTTAATACTTGCGGCTCAATACAAAATGCAAACCACATGGATTAAAAGACCAAAATATCAAAATAACCACAGGACATATATACAATATCTGAAAGATCACACCCCAGAGAATGAAACAACATGGCTTACATGCCTTCCCACATGTACAATTAGTATGCTGCTTGTAAAATGATGTATTTCTTAATTTCCCAACAAAGTAATGCTAAATCCAAATGTCTCAACTTGTCGTATGACACAAGGTCTTAGTAAGAAAAGCATATTGTGATGCTTAAGACTTGGTACAAGGAGGAAGCGCCTCTCAAAACCGGACTATTAAAATATGTCTTTACAGTGGAATCTTTTTCCTTCTAACCTCAAGACATGTCTTCTTGTCAGTTGGTTGTTAACTGGTTGCTGAAAGCCATTCCTTCATGTACTATATCCCCAATTATTTGGAAGATTACAAGATATATGTTGACCTAGAAGTAAGACACATTTTGCTCTAGGTCCAGTCTGATAACCCTTAGTCTAGATCATACATCTCAAAAGTGGAGTAACTCCTTAAAAATGACACTGTCACCCCAACAGGAATTTGGTTTCATCTTAAAAACATTTTTAAAAAAAAACGAGATATGCATTGTACTAGCCATTTTTCTCTATAGTAAATAATTCATGCAAAACACAGCATTGTTTTTGCAGCTAATGTGAGGTTGAGAACTTGGTAAGAGTGGCTCTAAAGGCTTAAACCTTTACCCTAACACTATGACAGTCAGCAAAATCTTGCGCTCTCATAACAGGAAAGGACAACAATCACCAATACAATTTTTATGCCGTGACAGAGCCTTTATAAGCCTAACCTTGCTACAAAAATTAATTATTGGTTAAAAAACATTTTTTATTAAATTTCATATACATTTATTGCACAATATAACCTTGGTCACACAGTATAGGGTGTCTTCTCTTACCTGTGACACTCAACTTCTCGCCCACAACTTCGGCTTTTAGCAGAATTCTTCCTCTCTTCTCTGTATGATCCATCCCACATAAACTGGGAACATTGACCACACAGACTTTATGGACATTCATGTCACAAGCTGCAGGTAAACAAGATGTGTGTGATTATTATATTTATTATTATCGCAAACTCCATAATTAATATCAGCTTCCTAATCAAGTATTTAATAGACACAGAGACCCCAAACTGCCTTACTGAGAGACAAAGTGACTCCTCCAGAACTGATATCAGGACACATATACCTGTACACAGATACTTGAGACACTATACATCTAATCTGGCTGACAAATATAACGAATACTGGTATATAACTGCTGATTGGCTGACAACCCCCCCCCCAGTTAATCAGTTTACTACATTGAGAGCATACATTTAAAAAAGAAAGCACACTGGGACACACTACCAAACAGGTGCAGAAAAGAAAATTAAGCCGCACATGTCCCTTTAAAGAATAATACCAAGAAATTAGACTTTTGGAAGGCCATTGTTATGCTTCAACATTTTACAGTACACCATAGTCATCAGTAATATAAACAACTTTGCAGCTAACTTTATTATTTTTTTAAACGGTATTAATTTAGTATAACCCTCAATATACAGCTGTATTCATTATCTTGGGACATATCTGGTGGCATAGTGTAATAAAAGCCCTAAAATCCCTGTGTGACATTTATTATTATGCACTAGGCGTTTATCCGTCATAAATGACAATATAATATTACATGTGTCTCTTCCGCCCTCTCCCCCCCCGTGTTCCTTTCCCAAGCCCCTCCTCCCCCCAGTGTTCCTTTTCCCCCTCCTCCCTCCCCTGTCCCTTCCCCTCCTCTGTCTCTTCCCCCCTTTCTTTCCCCCTCTCCCTCCCTCCCCTGTCCCTTCCCCTCCTCTGTCTCTTCCCCCCTTTCTTTCCCCCTCTCCCTCCCTCCCCTGCCTTTCTTTCCCCCTCTGCTCCCTCCCCTGCCTTTCTTTCCCCCTCTCCTCCCTCCCCTGCCTTTCTTTCCCCCTCTCCTCTCTCCCCTCCCCTATCTTTCCCCCTCTCTCCCCTCCCCTATCTTTCCCCCTCTCTCCCCTCCCCTATCTTTCCCCCTCTCTCCCCTCCCCTGTCTTTCCCCCTCTCTCCCCTCCCCTGTCTTTCCCCCTCTCTCCCCTCCCCTGTCTTTCCCCCTCTCTCCCCTCCCCTGTCATTCCCCCTCTCTCCCCTCCCCTGTCATTCCCCCTCTCTCCCCTCCCCTGTCATTCCCACTCTCTCCCCTCCCTTCCCCTGCCTTTCTTCCCCCCTCCTCCCTCCCCTGCCTTTCTTCCCCCCTCTCCTGCCTTTTTCCCCCTCTCTCCCCTCCCCTGCATTTATTTCCCCCTCTCTCCCCTCCCCTGCATTTATTTCCCCCCCTCTCCCCTCCCCTGCATTTCTTTCCCCCTCTCCCCTCCCCTGCATTTCTTTCCCCCTCTATCTTTCCCACTATCTCTCCTCCACTATCTTTCCCCCTCTCTCCCCTTCCCTATCTTTCCCCCTCTTTCCCTTCCCCTATCTTTCTTCCTCTCTCCCCTCCCCTATCTTTCTTCCTCTCTCCCCTCCCCTATCTTTCCCACTCTCTCCCCTCCCCTATCTTTCCCACTCTCTCCCCTCCCCTAACTTTCCCCCTCTCTCCCCTGCCCTGTCTTTCCCCCACTGCCTCTTTCCCCTCTCTGCCCCCCCCCCCCCCCATCTCTTGCGCAGTTTGACTGGCGCCGCGTTTTGCGCATGCACAGTAATCCGTACAAATAGTTTCTGGAGCATTACACACTTTTTAGAAACTATATTAGTGACTGCTATTAGAATTTTGGTATGGCTTTGTAACAGGACAAGACAAGAGGTTGGGTATGGGATCTTAGAATGTCCAGTGAATAATACAGGTGGTCCCCAGATTAAGGACGAGATACATTCCCGACAACGTCTTTAAACCAGATTTGTATGTAACTCAGATCCCGAATGAATAAGTAGGGTCGTCTGTAACTCGGGGACCACCTATATACCACAAAGAGAAACTAATATGATTCAGTGATGTAAATACATAAGAATGACATTCTACTTGGAAAATTGCATTATATAGTAAGTGAGTTTGAAAAGAAGACTTTCGTCCATCAAGTTCAACCTTTTCAGATCCCCTATGATCCTTTTTTCCATTCTGGATCTCGACCTTGTCATGGTAAGGGGGCTTGTGTACTTCAGAGAAGCTGCGAGCTAAACCATGTAGGGTCACCCGAGATGGGCAGGTCATAGCAGAGAGGTCAGACATATTGTGGTCCACTGGAGAACCCACTCCAGTATCTGAGAAGAGATCCTTATTGATGAGCAAAACCAGACACAAGATGTGCCTGGTGTGCTGTGGTCCATAGGATCACAGAGAGTCAGACTTGACTGAACAACAACACATGATCCTTGTAATATGTGAATTAAAGGCATATCTAAGCTTCCTGGATTATGAATGCATCTGATAGAGGAGAATCACTAGGGTATGAAAACATTTTATCACATTTTAACAATCAGTGATGGCAGTTTCTGCAGTAAGGAATCATGGGATGTGTAGTCCTCTGCAGCAGGAAGCAAGAGGAGCCAGACACTGATCTGTAGATCTCTGCATTGAGGTACTGTTGTATTGAATGTTAGTAAAGGGTTAAAATCCCTACCCAAACGCAGTGTTTCGATTGGTAGGTACTGTGCCTATGTAAGCAGCTCTGGGTGTGGGGAACAAGATTTATTTTTAGATCAAATAAATCAGTATGAATATAGAATGACTCCATGTAATGTGTGTTTCTGATCCAAGCAGCATGTTTTAGATTAGAAAAAGGGAAAGGCAGGGAAACTTAGTTATGGATTTAATTGATCCAGAGGAAGCAAACAAAAAATAAACATTGAAAAATCCTTTCTGATCCCAAATACTAGACAGCAATTGGATTACTCCCTGGATTAATACCCCTCCTTCTCTAGTATTTTGTGCACAACATAGTAAATGACTGTAAAATAGACATATGATAATGTGTAATGCATTACCGTGGCCCTTTAATAGAGTTACATTTAATTTAATTCTATCAGATGCTTATAATAAAAGCCAAGTAAAGCTTCTATGAGCACCATTAAAATAAATATCAGTGTACATGTAATACAGCCCAAGTTTAAAGATATTAAATTAATAGTGATACTGTAAGGTCCAGACTATATGCAGCTAACAGGTAAATCTTATATTCCTCCGTAAAGCAGATGTATATACAGATTCCTTTAGCAGACATTATTACTACAATATCTCAACAGATGTCTTGTGTGGTCCCTAATCCTGTAAGTAAGTCATTTATGTGCAATGGCGCTTTGTTTAAGGGGACCCTGACAACAGCAGTAAACCTGATCTATCTTACTATAATAGGAGGCTAAAATATCTTCTCCATTTTCCTAGCATCATTTTCCTAGTCATAGAACTGACATCTTAACGCTCGATATTTATGTAGAGCAGTTAAAATTAAACATCATTTTATAGTTGTTTAAAAAACTGTGCTGTTATAGTGTTTATGGTACTCAAACTGTTGATTTAACTTGACCCTAGGAGGGAGTCTCTGCACCTCAAGATACACTGAGCTTACAGGCACAACCCTTCAAGTCCTCTAGCTCTCTGTAATAGGTTCATATTTGTCTTAAAAGGAAAAAGTTAAACTTAGTAGTGACAGAGAATTCAATATCTTCCATCACTCTCCTCCAATGTCCCATCTCTCTCTCATTCTCTCGCAACTCTCTTCCAATGTCCAAAATGTCTCTCATCCTATCCATCTCTCCTCCAATATATCACATCTCTCTCATCGATCTCCTCCAATGTCCCACATTTCTCATCTCCTCTAATGTCCCATATCTCCCTAATCCTCTCCCATCTCTCTCATCCAATGTCCCATCTCGCTCTCATTCTCTCCCAACTCTCTTCCAATGTCCAAAATTTCTCTCCTCCTCTCCATCTCTCCTCCAATATATCACATCTCTCTCATCCTCTCCCATCTCTCTCCTCAATATCCCACATCTCTCATGTCTCTTCTCCAATGTTCCATCTCTCTTTCATCTTCTCCCATCTCTCTTCTCCAATGTCCCACATCTCTCTCTCTCATCTTCTCCCATCTCTCTTCTCCAATGTCTCATATCTCTCTCATCTTCTCCCATCTCTCTTCTCCAATGTCTCATATCTCTCTCATTCTCTCCCATCTCTCTCCTCAATGTCCCACTTCTCTTTCATCTTCTCCCATCTCTCTCCTCAATGTCCCACATCTCTCTCTCATCTTCTCCCATCTCTCTCCTCAATGTCCCACATCTCTCTCTCATCTTCTCCCATCTCTCTCCTCAATGTCCCACATCTCTCTCTCATCTTCTCCCATCTCTCTCCTCAATGTCCCACATCTCTCTCTCATCTTCTCCCATCTCTCTCCTCAATGTCCCACATCTCTCTCTCATCTTCTCCCATCTCTCTCCTCAATGTCCCACATCTCTCTCTCATCTTCTCCCATCTCTCTCCTCAATGTCCCACATCTCTCTCTCATCTTCTCCCATCTCTCTCCTCAATGTCCCACATCTCTCTCTCATCTTCTCCCATCTCTCTCCTCAATGTCCCACATCTCTCTCTCATCTTCTCCCATCTCTCTCCTCAATGTCCCACATCTCTCTCTCATCTTCTCCCATCTCTCTCCTCAATGTCCCACATCTCTCTCTCATCTTCTCCCATCTCTCTCCTCAATGTCCCACATCTCTCTCTCATCTTCTCCCATCTCTCTCCTCAATGTCCCACATCTCTCTCTCATCTTCTCCCATCTCTCTCCTCAATGTCCCACATCTCTCTCTCATCTTCTCCCATCTCTCTCCTCAATGTCCCACATCTCTCTCTCATCTTCTCCCATCTCTCTTCTCCAATGTCTCATCTCTCTCTCATTCCTTCCGATCACTCTTTTCCTGTGTTCCAAATCTCTTATTTTTTTACCAACGACTTGCCTGTCAACAATTACGTAAATAAAATTTGAAGCCTGGCAATGCTGTTTGCTACACAATGCGAGGCTCTCCCCCTCTTAATTGCGAGCCAAAGGCGCTCATCGCGAGCCTCTCCAACTGTCTACTGGCCTTGAGATGAGTGCCTTTGGCACTCATATTGCAAAACCCTGCAATGAGCGGCGTTGCCGCTCATTACAGGCCTCTGCCAACCAGCCACTTTCATGCCTCGCAATGAGCACCTTTAGCGTTCATTGCAAGCCCCGCAATGACCACCTTTGGCACTCATTGTGAGCCTCTCCCTGCAGGTGTTGCCCAAAAAATCAGTTTACTATAGGCTTCGCTATCACATTTCACTAGTTTTACAACAAAACATATCCGCAGTATATGAGCAGTAAACGAAGATCTCGGATTTTCATTCATCCCAAGTTTCCGATTTCTAACTCCGGCGCTGTGAAGTTTAATTTAAATGTCGACCGATATTAATAGCGTCCTTGTGTCAAACAGACCGTGGAAAATGTATGGTAATGTTTCTCTCTCTCTCTCTCTCTATCTATACACAGGTCTGGCTGTCCAGACAACAGCAATAAAAATGATAAACTAGATGGAAGATAATATGGTAGATTTTATTTAAAGTGTCTTGTAATCCTGAGCAAAGGAACAATATATATATATATATATATATATATATATATATATATATATATATATATATATATATATATATATATATATATATATATGTACATAATAGGGACATTTCAAGTCAGTAAGGAGTTATTGGAGCACAATTTTGAGGTCTTGCAACGTTTTATAATGTTCTGGTACTACAAGATGACTTGATTAATTTAAATAAATATCATTATTATTAATATAGTCTTCTTTTAATACACAAGGATGCAGCAAAATGCTGATTGGAGCTTTGTCATTTATAGGTTTTATTTATTTTTTATTTAACCTTTTATTATGGATGTGTACCAATAAAGCGCATTGTCTGAATACTTACACTGCTTACTGGTGTTAACCTTCTTGCACTTTTCAAGAATTACTGTGATTTATAAAAAACCTGATAATATAGTACATGCCACATAAATGAATGGAAAGTCTTATTTTCCTGCAGGGATGTCTCAATAATCCAATTCCAAGACAGAAAACCAAATCCATATGTAAGGATATTATGTAGTGTAATATGTATTCAATAAATGATATTAATATATTATATATTAATACATAAATGTTACAGTGATTGTTCCAAATATATTACATCAAGTAAAAAAACAAACTTATAGTTTCTAAATTTCCATAAGTGATATTGCTACATGTAAACTATTAAATGTGAATCATGATGTCCTAATGGAAATGTCAGACCCCTCCGTGCAGGTGTATCTCCTATCTATCTCCTATCTATCTCCTATCTATCTCCTATCTATCTCCTATCTAACTCCTATCTAACTCCTATCTAACTCCTATCTAACTCCTATCTAACTCCTATCTAACTCCTATCTAACTCCTATCTAACTCCTATCTAACTCCTATCTAACTCCTATCTAACTCCTATCTAACTCCTATCTAACTCCTATCTGTAAGTAGACTATGGACACATGCATATAGCACATAGACATAATTTAAAATACCACTGCCATGCAGGAACAATGTGAAGAAACATATTTAGGGGAAGATGATCTTGAAGCAAAATATTTAGGAACACCTCTACTGTGAAATAAGTTTATGGAGAACATATTGGCCAGATATTTACGTTGGAGTTACTCCCATCTTACTTACTTTCACACTTCATGCCTTGATGTATCAGCCCATACAGCAGAGATCCGCAGTGGTCGCAGAATGTCGGACTTCCATAGGTGTGGATTTTAAATTTGTGTTTACTTCTAGGGTCCTAAAAAAGAAAATAAAAACACACATGGTCATGTGGTTGTACTAAATTATCAATGGAATAAAACAATTCTGGTGCAAAAGCGGTGATGCCATGTTATCAGATATATATAGCAAGAGCCATATGTGTAGACACCAGGAGATCAGTATGTATAATAAAGCGAAACTATAAACATCTACATTATAATCTAGGTAGGGTGACATATTGGATAACCTAAATTGAATTGTCATTATAATTTTAGAATGGAGTATGTTCTTCCAACCTTGACTTGTTCAACTTCAGTCCTTAAAGTCACGAGCCAGAACAGTAATGGCAAATCAATGAGCTAATAATCCACTCAAACAAGAAAATCAGGTGAGATACTGGTCTTCAATGACTGGACAACTCTACTAAAATCTAATTTGTAATAAATATACCAAGTTTGGCCCTCTAAAGGTATACAGCAAAGAGTAAACCCAATGCCAAACTTTGAAATGTATTCATATTAACAAACCGTAAGGTCAGAAAGCTTAGTTTGAAAATGTAATTTTCCTACCAAGAATGTGCCACTTTAAACCTTGGCCGGTGTAGCAACTGTTGCTGAATGTCTCTGATGCGGTTTATCCAGACCAGTTCCAATGAGAGGCATTCAGCAACAATTACTATACCTGTACTACCCTACATTGCTCTTATTTGGGAGGCGCTCAAAGGATGATTGAGGCGAGAATCTGCGAGTCAGATTTCAGCTGAAAAAATACAATTTCCAAAGTACTATATCTGCATGTTATTATGGTTATTACCAGTACTCTAATGACTTATTTAGAACAATAGTTTTTTTTCTCCCAGGAAACCAGCCATACAACACAATTATCTGAAATGGTAAATTCCTCTTGTATCCTGTGCTAGAAATCCATGCTTTCCCAGGAAATTCATTAGTTAATCAGCCTGCGCTTTGTTTACCAAAGGACAAAAGGAAGAGCGAGATACTGGGCCATGTTTATCATTTTGTTCCCTCATCTAATGGGGATGAGTTGACTTTAAATGCTTTGCTCCAAATTTAGAGAGCGCTCTGTAACCACAGAGCAGCTGAGCAATTGGTCCTGTCCATAGATGGCAAGGACTGGCCCCAAATACTCATTGAAAGCTTTGTTATAATATAACATCAATACAGATTACTACATCAACCTGCACTATCAATCATCTTGTGCATCGCCATCTTGCATTGCACATTGGCCTGTAAATCACTCTGTGGATATTATCTTTATGCATAGGGTCATATAAAAAGGAGAGCAGGTGCACAACACTGGGGCCACTACAGGGAAGGGAATGCTGTGTTATTATATATATATATATATATATATATATATATATATATATATATATATATAATATTGCAATATATTGTGATACCTTTTGTACTGGACAAAAGCCTTATTTATATTGACAAGCTTTCGAGAGGTCTGACCTCTCTTTATCAAGTCTGAAGCAATACTGACATGAAATGGAACAAAGAGGGTGGAGACAGCATCTGACATCATCAGGTAAATACATACAACACAACGTAGTATAGGAAACAGATAGTCCATACAAAAGTCCATATTAAGTCCTGTATTTTTAGTGCTGAAGAATGTGATCATCTTTATTTTAAATACTTTTCTTTCTTTGAATAGGTCGGTTCATTACAAATAAAGTTTAATAATAATTACAGGCCTCAACAATCCGGCGACATGTGTAGGTGTCCAATGTATCATTGTACCAATCACTCTGAGCTTACAGTAGGGATCAAATGGATACTACAATGTATAGGTATTTATTAAGAGGAAGTGATAATGAAAAGATGAAACCAACTTCCTGTTTGAGATGAAAATGGCCCTTTGCGTCCTCCAAACCATCTTACTGTATTGTAAGTAGCCTCTAACACTTCTGTTTATATCACCCACAAATTAAGTTTTAACATATATGTTCAGAAGCAGGGAAAACTAGTTAACATTGTAATAACCAGAAAACAGCTCCTGAGATATTCAGTACTGTTTGTGCTGCCTGCAAATGTCTATCTTCAGAAAATGCATTTGCTTCTTTGATGTGTTAATTAGTGACATAGTAATGATTTACTGTAGAGAAAAAGTTTTTTTTTTAAGATTAAACCAACTTGTTATAGGGACAAGCTCCTTGCAGCACTAAAGATGCCTGGTACAAACATGTCTGTGAAATGAATGAAGCCGAATGACACAAAGTACGGAGCATTTTATTGTATTTTACAGGACTATGGCGCTCACAGTATTACAGATGAATCTAATTGCATTTGTCCTTATGTTTTGTGCTATAAATATAACAAAATCCTCTATCTTCAGTGGTTTGTACATTGGCGGTGGCCACTCTGTGCTGCAAACTACCACCCACAAATCATGGCATGGAATGAAAAAATATAATGAGCGCGCTCCACGGTACAGCTATCTGCTTTGATATGACATTGCGGGTAGCTCTTACACTCTGAGGAACAATAACCAAAACACCCCCTCCTGCAGGAACAGATTAAGGAAACTGCTGTTACTAAGAAAAGAAACCCCTCACCATTCTTTTTTTTTTTTTTTAGATTATTTTAGTTACTTTATGATTGATTTCCAAAATTAGAACCAAAAAAAGTACTAGATGAGACAAAATGATAATTGTTCTCCTTAAGACTTCCTGGTCCCTTAGAAATGTAATATCTTGGCGTAATGTTCAAGCTGCTTTAAGAATGATGGCAGACAAAGGCTTACAGACACGGACTAGTAGGAATCTTCACCAGCAAGCACTCACGTTATCATTATTCACTGAGCAAAAACAAACTCAGCCAATATTCAGATGTATGGACCAGTGTCAAAACTAGAGAATAGAGGGCCCCGGTGCAAAAACTATTTCTGGTCTGCACTGTGCTACTGTTGGCTTGAAGGTTAATATGGTTAAAAAAAAAAAAAAAAAAAAAGAACGTTATTGAATGCAGTGTTTCTATTGGTTAGTACAGGGTGCCTATGTAGACACCTCTGGGGGTGTGGCAATAAAATACATCTGTATGTGTATAGAATGGCTCAATGCAATGTTTGTGATATGAGCAGTGTTTGTTAGATGAGATAAAGGAAAAATAGAGAAAGCCTCCATATACCTTTAAATATTTACACTTTCACATGAATTAATTTATCGGCCCGTAGACGTTTTTGCATTTTCTTTTGCACAGGCGCTTCTCATTGTACAACATGCAGCATAAATTATTCAGATTCCAGTTGTAGAACATGGTGTATTGTGATAGTTACTGACTGTATCTGCAAGGCATGCCCGATAGTAGCAAACCAAACAGGCCGAGCAGCAGCATCCTGGGACTCCGAGAAGGACTATAGAAATAGAGGCAATTGCTTTGCACCAGTGCATGCATAATTCAGCACATGGGATGCAAGGAGCAAGCACCGTGCTCGCAACTCTGGGAGACGGGGTGTCCTAGGGGCAATGAATGCAAACAGGACATGTGCCAAAAAGCTAATCTATAGGAAGAGAATGAGAACTCTACTGGTTTAGTGCTCTGGTTGACATACTCAAAAGTTTACTTTGTATAAGGATTTAAAAAAGTATATTAAAAGGGACTCACCTCAAAAGTTGATCTTATTTTAAAGGTAACCAAGAACATGGGTGCACCCAATAAAGAATAATTGCATATAATAGCCAAGACATTACATTCTTCAATGGCTTTTCATTTTGAAAGTACTTTATCAAGCCTAGTTCTTCAGAAGTTACATATAAACATTACGCTTATTTTAGCGCACTTCTGTGGATATGGGTGTATGAAATGGGGGCCAGGAGCGTCAGTTGTTGTTTAACAGTTAACCCCCCAATCACTGCCCTCTCTTCCTGGACACGGACTCATATTATCATGTTCAGAAAAACTAGTTGACCATATTTTGAGTTATCTCTACTTAGAAACTTGTTGTTTAACCTTAAAATGCATGAATGACTGATTATACATTGTACTCGCCTTTTTCCTCTAAAGTAGTGGATGTGCGGCTCAGTATGCTAAATTGAGGTCAGAGTACTTGCAATGGAGATGTAACTGAACTCAACATTGCTGGTCATTGCTTTGACCACCATTGGGACAGAAAAGCAGACATAATAAGCAAATCAAAGCAGTTAATATTCAGGGGCTCACATTTACATACAATGCACAAATAAAATTGCAAAAAATGGCAAATTCAACGTATCGCCAGTGATTTTCTAATGACGGAGATTTTCTCCAAACCTGACCTTTAGTGGTCGTTGAGGACTGGGTTCAGTAACACTTGGCTAGAGCTAGAGAGGTGTCTGGTGGGTCAATAGATCACTACTGAGCTGCAGCAGATAGATAAAACAAGCAGCGTTCTGAGCACACCCTCCGGCAGTAAGTGTAACACAGCACAGATGTTATCTTCTGACACCACATACATCACACTGAAGAGGCCGACTCATCCTCCCCAGCAGGTGTCCGGATACAGGTGAGGAACATCTCCTCACCAGAAGCAACACAGAAACCGTATATTGCCAGCAGGAAAGAATAAATAGGTCCATCTAGGCTTCTCATTATATCTACCAAAATGTATGCTTTAATGTATTGCAAATTAGGTTATTAAAGGGATATGGAATTTCACCACCAGGAATAGAAAATACCTATGTATTTACTTGTATGGACTTTATATACAAAGCTTAAAAGTTCTGTTTCTTTCCGCATATAATTTGCACCTGGGTCTACCCTCTGTACCTCATGAATACACAAACTGTGAAGTGTACCGTTTTAAATTAGCCTGTCAGTGTCCTCTCTCAAGCAGCATGTTGCAAAATGTTGCCACTGATTATGAGACAGTGCAACCCCTGTACTTAGAAGTACACTGTCTTCATGAGCTGCAGAGGGGAACAATTGGTAAGATTTTAGGCAGGAAAAGGAGCTTTTAATACAAATAAATTACACAAAAGTAAAGAGATACATAGGTATATTCTATTCCTAATGAAATCATGAGACCTTCCATGTCCCTTTAAGACAGGGGTTGTAAAAAGATAGTGACCCGGTCCTGACTGCTGACCCTAGCTATGTATCGCCCTGTACTTACTAGATAGTGATCCGGTCCTGACTGCTGACCCTAGCTATGTATCGCCCTGTACTTACTAGATAGTGATCCGGTCCTGACTGCTGACCCTAGCTATGTATCGCCCTGTACTTACTAGATAGTGATCCGGTCCTGACTGCTGACCCTAGCTATGTATCGCCCTGTACTTACTAGATAGTGATCCGGTCCTGACTGCTGACCCTAGCTATGTATCGCCCTGTACTTACTAGATAGTGATCCGGTCCTGACTGCTGACCCTAGCTATGTATCGCCCTGTACTTACTAGATAGTGATCCGGTCCGGACTACTGTCCCTAGCTATGTATCGCCCTGTACTTACTAGATAGTGATCCGGTCCTGACTGCTGACCCTAGCTATGTATCGCCCTGTACTTACTAGATAGTGATCCGGTCCTGACTGCTGTCCCTAGCTATGTATCGCCCTGTACTTATTAGATAGTGACCCGGTCCTGACTGCTGTCCCTAGCTATGTATCACCCTGTACTTATTAGATAGTGATCCGGTCCTGACTGCTGTCCCTAGCTATGTATCACCCTGTACTTACTAGAAAGTGATCCGGTCCTGACTGCTGACTGTAGTCTCTATCACCATCTCTCCAACCAGCCAAGCATGATGCTGCGGGTCTCCGGCGAGTGACATCACTCATCAGCGACGCCACCTAACGATTACTCAGCCGCCCACCATGAAAGCTTGAATCGCCCACTAGTGGACGGGAGGGACCAGGTTGACTACCACTGGTTTAAGACCTCTTCCATCCGTAGAAACCATAAACTGGAAGGTAGATTTTCTTTGCCTGAATTCTATGAGACACTGAGCTCTCAATAACAATAACAAAACAATCCAAAAGAAGTGCAGCATGAACTTCTCTTTACATTCAAAATCACTTAGCGAAGATGATTAATCTCTGTAAAAGTTATAGAACTTGCCTAGTTTGACAGTTACACCTCATTGTTTGCAGATAGTACTTATAGAGCTGGATTCTGCTATTTCTGTCATGTACACTTAGAATGCTGAGCCAATTGGGTCAGAAGTTGAAGAACCAATATCAGCTGCCTGAAGGAGGTCCTGACATTTCATTTATAAATACTGCATAAATGTGTTTTTTCCCCCATAAAATACTTTGTTGAAGTGAATGATAGCAACATGCTGGTTGTATTTTTATTAAACTAGTACTCAGAGACATGAGTGACTTCAATTTTATGAGTTTTTTTTAAGAATCAATGCTGGCAGGCTGTTTAGAGAGAAAGCCTCTATAAAAAGCATTGACAAGCTAGTAAAAAAGTAAATATATTACATTATCCACTAAGTTTCATATAGTTAGAACTATGGTATTCCCAATAGTAACATACGGATGTGAGCGCTGGACCATAAAGAAGGCTGAGTGCCGTAGAATGGACGCCAAGAATTAGGGTGTTGAAAACTGCTTAGAGTTCTTTGGACTGCAAGAAGATCCAATTAATACTGGAAGAAATCAAGACAAACTGTTCACTGGAAGGTATGATCATAAGGCTAAAGCGCAAATATTTTGTCCATATCATAAAGCGGCAGTATTCCCTAGAAAAGACTCTGATTCTGGGAGGGATTGAAGGCACTTGAAGAAAGGGAAGGCAAAGGCAGAGATGGATAGATAAGGTCATTGAAGCACTGAACATGAGCTTGGCGTAGCTCAGAGTGGCAGTGGCTGAGAGATGTGCCTGTGGTGCTGCCTGTTCATAGGGTCACAGGGAGTCAGACACGACTGGTCGACTAAACAACAACAAGAATAGCAGTAATGTTATCGTCTATTACAGCAATCAATGCAAAAACAACAACAACTCTGTAAACAAAATTAGAGCACCAGATTGTTTACTTGAGATTTGGGTAACAAGACATTATGGGATATTGTGTTCTGAGACGATTACCGCAACATCCTGATCCAATTTGTTTATTTCTCTTATATGACTTCGAATGAAAAATGCATATTTGTTCAGAAGCCTTGAAATGACATTATTTTTGGACATTTGAATAGTTTTTTACACAATTATGTGGAATCTACCATTTAGTTTTTAGTGGTCTAACTCCTGAGGTGGGATTAGCTTCCATCAGCACAATGTGACAACAATCAGTGCCCTGATCAGGACTAATGCAAAGCTCATTAGTTTACAAGGATACACTAATGAGACAGAAACTGCAGGCAAAAAAATGGAAGATACCATAATTGCATATACACATGTTAAATATATGTGTATTTCTTTCACTTTGCCCATTATCAAGTTCACTTATTCAAAGGACCATACAGAAAAGATGGTGACTACAGTGATCCTTTAAACACAATAATAAGGATTATATTCTGATACTGAATGAAAAAGAGAAAATTGTCATATTTCTGACTTTGAAAAATGACTGTTTTTAACATCCCCAAGCTTTACCTAAACAGCGGCAATCAAGCACGGTAAATTGTATATTAATATTTACTTTGGAAGCAGAAAAGCACTTGAGATGTGATGTAAATCTTGCTCCACGCCAGTGCTGCCTGGGACAAAACTGAACGCAAACACGCCAACAACGTCATCAGTTGGAAGATTTTGTACAAGAAGCACAATATTTAGCTGTTGCTCACACAGTACAAAACCGAGCTGGCTCTAAGAATTAATATTGGCCTTTTTTTTTCATGAAAGAGTGCTGCAAAGGTTACAAAGTGTAGGAAATGTAGATTTACAATGTGGTACTCTGTCTTACTTTACCAGAGTTAGGAACAGAGACAATGAAGTAAAAATCTTTACTTTCGACCCCACCCCCCATATTACAATGTTAGCAAAGGGTTATAATAACCAGAAAGTCCAATTATTATTATTGTTATCTTTTATTTGTATCGCGCCAACATATTCCGTAGCGCTGTACAGTGGATAAAAACAAGAGAAATACAAGTTTAACAAATTCAAAAGTTGAAGGGCCCTTTTTTATCCCAAAGCACCCTACAAGACTGGAAACTCGATACTTACAATCTATAGAATACAAACAAGGACATAAAAGTAGTGCCCCTAAGCTTTATAGTATAGAAATAAGGATTTGACATCAGATAAGTATGACCAAGAATATCTTGCATGCCCATTATTTCATCCCCATTGTTATTAATTAAAGGGCTACTACAGTGAAAAAACAGAGTATTTGAATGATCAAAGAGATAAGAGAAGGAAAGAAGGAGGTCATTAGCAGAGAGAAGAGGGTGGTTGGGGGAGTATTTTGAGACAATGGCAGAGGTTTAACAGTTGTTGAGGGTTTTATGCCTTATGGTCATAACCAGGGGTCACCAAACTTGGTCCTGGAGGGCCGACCCAGGCCTGGATTTGTGGATATCCTTGCTGCAAACAGGTGAGTCAATCAGGATGGCTGAAGAAACAAGATTCTCACCTGTTTGCAGCAAGGATATCCACAAATCCAGGCCTGGTGCGGCCCTCCAGGACCGAGTTTGGTGACCCCTGGTCATAACTATTACCCTCCTTTCTGTAAAGTAATAGGCCACAATTTGCTAACAACTTACAGAATTACATCCCTCAAGAGGACAACGTAGTCCAGCAGAATATAAGTATATGAGATAATAAAATAAGATGATGCAAACACAACCAAGACGGTATGCAGACCTGCTCTACCAGAGAACTACAGTTCAGTAATGCCCTGTCTGAGGGTTAGAGAGAGATGGATTTCCCTTTCTTGCTCCAGCAGTTGGGCTGTTTGCAATTTAGCTTACAGGACCTGCAAACACTAAGGACACTTCATTTATTTTACATGTCCACTCTCCGTCTGAGCTCTAAGATTTATGTACTCACTAATCCCCAGTAGTTGCAAACCTCCTTATAAAGTAATAAATGGGACTTATTTGGATTCACACCTCCAGGACTCAGAAGTCCTCACGGATACTGTGCAGAAACAACATATACTGTGATCGTTATATATACACATCGGTTATCTTCTCTTAAGGCTTTAGTCAGAGGAGTGTGCAATGCATTGAGGAGGAGCAGTAGGACGGCAAGAATTAATTGTATGGTCTGGCTAAAGTTGTGTTTAAAGTTATGGGTCTTGACTAGCAGGCTAGAGGAGGCAGGGAGGGGTCATTTACATGTGTACTAAAAGTGTTGGAGATCGCATAAAGAAACGGTATTTCATCAGAATAGAGCTGCGAGTCAAATCATGGAAGAAGGATATTTCATATATTATTATTATAGTTTATTTATAACGCGACGACATATTCCGGAGCGCTGTACATTAGAGATATATATATATATATATATATATATATATATATATATATATATATATATATATATACACAGGTCTAGCAGTGGAAAACTCCTCTGCCTTCTTCTAGTGCCAATTTTCTTTCCTTTTAGTTATTAATCATAAGATTCCTCTTCTTGGTCGCTACCTAGTTGTGGTGAAGGGGTTTGAGGACTTTAATGAAGCTGTGAGCTATACCTTGTAGGGTCACCAGAGATACGCACGTCAGACAAATCCCAGTCCACTGGAGAAGGAACTTGCAACCCACTCCAGTATCTTTGTCAAGATAACCTAATGGATAAGCACAACCAGAGATTTAACGATTGTGCCTGGCATGCTGTGGTTCATATGGTCACGGAGAGTCAGACACGACTGAATGATATAACAACAACTAGAAAGCTAAATATGGTCCGTTACAGGCTGGTGTTGCATTCACTGCCTATTTCCTGCACAGCTTTAATTTGCTTGGAGAAATAATGTTTGACCACAAACACAGATATGCAAGTATTAAAAGTAACAGCACTACCTGAGAAACTTGGGTTCTATGGGAACATTATGTGGAGAGACATAACATTTCTTGCTGAATTCCACTTTGTTTTTGTTTTTTTCTTCTTTTTTCTTTTCCTTTTTTTTTTGCTTCTTTTCTTTTGATATTCTGAGATCAATTTAAAAGTTGTTACTTAAACTGCATAAACTATGTATTATTACTGTGAATTTGATAAATAAAAATGATAAAAATTAAAAAAAAGTAACCGCACTAAAAGAATACTGGTCTCTTTGTTTTTTTTTGTTTTTTTAAACAATGTCTCCTGGGGAAATAAACTAGAAATCTCAAGACTGCCCCATGTGTTTGTCATTTCCTGTGTACTCTACAGATAAAGCAACACATACAAAACAATGTGATACATATTCCACTTAAGAGACTGCTCTATTCAAGGATAAACACTGTTAAGTAATTAACAACAGTAGCAGAGGTATCCATTTTGTTGCATCACTTCTTTAGAGCTGGATTGGGAGGGTGTGACTGAACGTGACACCACACCGATTCCCCCTCTCACAGGCGCACACACAACTTTCACAAGTATCAATGATCCCTCCAGGGCCCAGCAGAAGCATCAAAATGTTTTTGTCTTAATTTAAAAACTTTATGATTTCCCATTTCTTAATTATGCTCTTAGTCAGGCTGAGGTTTTTCTTCTTAACATATAAGTTCATTTTTCAGCCCTCAATTTTGTTGAAAACGACGTCTCTAAATAGCACACTTAACTGCTATTTAAGTGGATAACCTTCCCCTAAAGCCTTAGGCCTCTTCCTGGATTGCCACATAGACTTGGTGAAGGGGCTTGTGTACCTTAAAGAAGCTGTGAGCTATACCATGTAGAGCAGGGGTGTCCAAAGTTGGTCCTGCTGGGCCGCACACAGGCCTGGATTTGTGGATTTCGTTTTTGTTCACAGATCAGTCAATTAGACTAAATGACTGAAGAAATTATAGTCTCACCTGGGTGCAGAAGGGCTATCCTCAATCCAGGCCTGTGTGTGGCCCAGCAGGACCGACTTTTGAAGTCCACTGAAGAAGGAACTGGCAAGCCACTACTATATCTTTGGCAAGAAAACCTTATGGATAAGCATGACCGGAGACATAAAGATTGTGCCTTGTGTGTCACGGCCTATAGGGTCATCGAGAGTCGGACACGACTAAACCACAACAAAGATATTGGCATACTAGCAGCTCAAGATGAAATCCCCCATGACACAATCATTTAAAGAAGGTTGTCTCTAAAAAAGCTTTTATGTTCCTATTTTGTGTGATTTTTTTTTTTTAACCAAAGTACACTTTTTCTTTAAAATGCTACAAACAGAAATCTAATAAATGCCTCCAATATCAATTTGTTATAATGTTATACCCCTAATTTATCTTGTAATATCGGCACTTCCAAGACATTATTAGCCTCATGTCTGGAGGAAGCCTATACAAACAACACACTACCATTGGATAAAACTATAGCATAAAGTGTTAACTGTCCAACATACTTTGTGGATTTCGCACTGAAGGTTTCTTGGCCGACCCACAGACGTTGGTTGGCAAGAAGTAAAATCTGTCTTTTTCCTTGCAATACATTTTTCAGCACCCTGTAAGGCGCCGCATCCAGAGAGATCATTTTACAGTGGATTTATACATAGCGGTGGCTTTGAAACCTGATGATGTGACCAGTTCTGGTTGACATGACGCATTGAGAGGTTTCGCCACAATTAATCGTGTGTACATTAATCTTGACTGCTATCCAATGCCCAATGAATACGGAGTGAGGTTTGTTAGTATTCACGTAATGAACTGGAAAATGATGGCGAGGGAAAGCCCACAGTAGGTCCCCGGGCATCATTTATCAGAGACATCGGCACAACTTACAGCTATAAAACTGCAGGAAATGGGATTAAAATGTATGTGTGAGCCAGGGGGCCAGCCTAGCAAACCGGCTTTAGAAATGGTAGAAAAGGTAAAAGAAGCCATGAAATCTCTGAACATATATATATATATATATATATATATATATATATATATATATATATATATATATATATATATATATAAATAAATATACATACATACATACATACATACATACATACAGATATATATATATACTTATACACACACACATATATATATATATATATATATATATATATACATATATATAGTAAATAAATAATACATTTATGTTCACATTCAAACATCTAAAAAAAGTTAAACTTCCTCAAACTTCTGAGAAAAACTGTTATTCCACTGGGAACCTGGGCAGGGACATGCAAATGTGCCCACAAAGCCTTCTCTCTTGTAATCCATTACCATTTTAAACATGGCTTCCTTAAAGGATATGCCTGCTGTATAGCACAGCTATGAGCAAAGCTCAGGATGGATTATACACAAGCTAGGAATCCCACCCACGTAGAGTTGTTTCAAGGTTACTGCCTCGCATCAGCATTGGGCCGGTTCCTAGCTTGTGTAGTAGATATTGAGAGGAGGTAGATTACCACAGTAATCATTTAATCTATGGTGGGCAAAATAGCAATAGAAGCCGTCCACTGTACAATATATAAATAGTACATCTGTGTTCACATTGGGATGTCTAAAACAAGTTAAAAAACTTGTTTCCTGCCCAGAATTCTGAGAAAACAGTTATTACAATGCATTCTAGGAACCTGGGTGTATATATATATATATATATATATATATATATATATATATATATATATATATATATACACATATATATTCATATGTATAGATAGAGATAGATATTTCATGGGTTCTTTTACCTTTTCTACCAAATCCATGCCATGTTTGCAATTTTGCTGCAGTAGATTTCTGATGATCTACTTCCTCTAATGGAAGGAGACTTAGCAGACAGAGTTTACATTTTCGCAATGGAAAACTGGCAGCTAAAACTTAAAATGCTTTCATCGAGTCTAAAGAAGTCATTTGACACAGATACACACTCCAGAGACAGCAACAAAAAGAAGCAGCTCAGTTAAGGAAATGGAGCTCCCCAGAAAAGCATAAGTGAATATAAAACTGAAAAACATTTAAAGGCTGTATTTCTTTATTTTGCTTTCTAAAAAATGGAACTGGAGTGCCAAGTTTAGTTTTTCAAATGACCATATAGATAGGATGTGACAACAGAGCATAATGTGTTACTGTAGTACTAATAGGATATTTTGAAAAATAAATAGACCGCAACTGTTTTAGAAAATTACAAAAGTAAACACACCTTTTAATGCATTACGTATTATATGTTTACCAGGGAATCTACATGATTTTCTGCCTACAGCTGACTTTAAATAGTTAAAAATACTTATATTCATATTTAAAAAAATACCGGTCCTATTGCATTATCTTTCCGCTGCAGTTAAACGCCTAGTAATGAAAAAGAGAGAGTGCAGGCAAAAAAAAAAATATCCCCCCCTTCAATGTGACGCATAAGGCATGCCGACAGAAGAGGTATTGAGCTATGAGAGGCATCCCCAAGGCCCTCGAGGGCCGAGTGCCTGTGCCGAACATAGCGATGGCCTCGCTGTCGATTCATCGCCGTTGAATTGCGCCACGTTGGAGGGGGGGGAATAATTTTTTGCCTGCACTACTTGTTTTTCACCACTAGGTGCAGTGGCACAGCGTTCACAGTTGTGCATAAAGATAATACAAAAGTGCCAAAATAAATTGCCTTATTTTTCAAAAGCACATAGGAACTTTTGTAAAAGAATCATGACTACCACTGCTCTAATCATCCATAAGATTGTGCAGTCTGCAAATAAGTGCGTCACTGCAGGTATTACAAATACAACAGATACATATTTGTGATAAGCCATATTTCCGTCTCCCTATACCAACCACAACGTGAAACTATAGCTATGCCTACCTATATTTTTTTCAAACATGCACCTAATGCAGTCATCCAATCACAATCAGCATGAAGTCTCTATTGCATCAGCTGTGGCTTGACACCCATTTTATCTTTAGACTGGTATCCGACGTTCATGAAGTCATCAATGACCACTTACAGTCCAGATTTTAAGGGTTGAAGAATCCTTATAAGGAATCCAACAAACAAGCAATCATATTTAGAATAAGATGAAATCATGAGACTAGTAGGCTTTGTGCAGAAGAATACGGTTTTGTAGAAATGGAAAAAACATCCAGAAGAGATGGTAATGTCATATTGTTAGACAGATTAAATGGCTTGGACCTTCATCGTTCAGTCGTTCCCACTTTCTATGACCTCATGGACCGTAACACACCAGGACATCTTAATGTCCATGGTCATACGGATCCATTTTGTTATTCATGGAAGAGATACTGGAGTGGGCTGTCAGTTCCTTCTCCAGTGGGCCACAGCATATAGCTCCTGGTATTCCTAGGTGGTCTCCTATCCTAGTACTGACCAGGTCCAACACTGCATAGCTTCAGGATGGTGTGACCTCTTGGTTCCCTTTCTTGGAATCAAACCCAGGTCGCTGTGTTGAAAGCACCAAATCCTAACCACTGGACCACTATGAAACTCATGGAGCTTAGGTAATAGGTCATAAAAAAGAGCTTTAACAGACATAGAGAAATTGAATATTTGGGAATACATCTAGTTCTAATTAGTCATGTGGTAATATAATGTCCGTCTCTAATTTGATGGATTTACTACAGAATTCCAGTGTCACAAACCTCCCGTCTTTATGAAAACTCCAGGTCATATAAGCGTGACTAAAAGTGAAAGGATTAAGAGAAACGTGTTGCTTGAAATGTCCCTGATGGCTGGGCCCAGCTGGCAGAGCTGTCATTTTAACCAAATAATCACATTTCTGCTTATCAGTATTTACCGCTTTAGTCTACAAGCGAACTGGTAGCTCCCAAAGAGAAAAACAAAGCAAACACTAATTAAATATGATTCCAAATTGCTTCTGCTGATAAAGCTTATCTTGCTGTTGCAGACCGTTCCTGAGTCCCCTATAATTTGTGGGAAGGATTAAACTGTTTTCCTACCAAGCCTTGCTGGTTACGACAAGGATGGGGGCAAATATTACGTGAAAATATACTGTATCATAACCGAAAATCCAAACATTATATTTGCAGGTGTAATGTGAACACATCTGTGCTGCCTATAGTTTAGCATGTGCATGGTACATTGCTATTACATGTGCTGGTGCTTTACAAGTAAAAGGATTATCTTTCTTTTTCAATTATTAAAAATAGGGAAAATAGAAAATAAATAAATAAAATAATTAAACAAAATAGTATATATATATATATATATATATATATATATAAACAATTAATCTGCATATTGCAGGTCAGCGGAGATCTGAAAGGGTTGCACTTGATGGACTAAAAGTCTTTTTTGAGACTTAATTACTACGTAACTATATTTATAATAAATAATTTCTGTCTATTTTTTTATTATTAATACTATTAATTTTTTTGTTGTCATTTAGTCGTTTTCACCTCCGTGATCTCATGGACCGTCACACACCAGGATATCTTTATGGTCATGCTCATCCACTTGGCATTCATGGCAGAGATACTGGAGTGGGTTGCCAGCTCCTTCTCTAGTGGGCCACAGCATACAGATCCTGGTATTCCTAGGTGGTCTCCCATCCAAATGCTCACCAGGCCTAACCCTGCTTGGCTTCAGGGTGGTGTGACCTCTTCGTTCCCTGACTTGGAATCAAATCCTGGTCACAGTGGTGAAACCACTGAATCATAAGGAACCCTACTATTATTATTAGTACTATGTAAAAATATATAGTAAACAATAATAACAACAAAAAAAAGAAAAGAAAAACATTGGTTCAACAAAGTTGAGGTACCTATCCAGAAGAGCTTGTAGATTAGAGGGGACAGTAACAGATGTAGGATGGACTAATATTGAAACAGAAGGCTGTAGCTAGTGGACCGGGCTTTCTGTTCTATGTTTGAACCATTTGGCAGCCATGCCATGTGCAGATTGTGGATGTTGAAGCGTGTAGGACAGTGCAGGGAAAGGGGTGGCCCAGGGGCCACATGCAAGCCTGATACTTCCCATGCTGCCCACGGCCACTTTTCTTGCTTGTTTACCCAATTTGCTATAGTGATGTTACCATATTGCTATGTGTAAAATAAAAAGGATGAAGCGCATTGTGCTTTAGGGGACACATGTGGCCCCCCAAGCAATATAGGTTACCAGTCATTAATGTAGGAGATAAGCTGATTTGAAAATAGTGAGCTTCTAAAACAAGCAGATAGACTGACAGAACAAAGTATGGACCTCAACAGAATAGATGTGGCTATGACAAGCCCTGAAGATTTAAGTGAAAAGAGGTAACTAGAGGAAGAGATGAAACCGGTCAACTGTACAATCAGAGGGCAGTTTGGGGAGTATTTGAAGTTGAAGGCGGAGACATAACTTATAAAGGGCTTTATATGTTAGAGTCTGGATTTTAAACATTATTTTGGAGGCTACTATTAGAGGTGCTGCAAGATAGCACACATAAATGGAGTTTCACACTAATCTCAAACCATTTTGCTTGCAGATGCCAATTACTCTAAGGGTCCTGGCTGTATCACTTATGTTTGGACTCACAGTGACGTAAGTTTTAATAGTTAGCAGCTATAATATACACTGTTTGAATTATAAACCAAACTTCTAGCATGCATTTAAACAATCATAATCTACAAAATGTTTTGTTTATGAAAAATATTTGATCTATAGTGTAGAAAAATACATTAAATACAAACTGTGTGGGGTTGTTTTCTCCTTCTCTGCCCTTAGACGTTACAGGGAATAGAGTGGCATGGAGCTTTACAGATGTCGGATCTGAATTGTAATTTTGTTCCCATTAATTTTAATATAAATGAGATAAGAAACCACTATTAACAGAGTCTCCATGAGTCCTAATTCATATATCCGCTTAACGCAAGGGTAAGGATAAAAAGGTGGGATTAATTATTCATTTTTATCAATTAATATTATATTTTCAATGGAGAAAAATATTTAGCAATTTACGTAATATACTGATAAATGCATAACAGAATGATGTGGACTTCTTTTTCTTACTTAGGAAGTTTACAATCAATACAGAAAACACTTTTTTACTCATCCAGTTATTGTTTCTATATTAAGTTGGGTGATGAATACTCTCACTTTATAACATATATTTTAACATAGATCTCAAAAAACATTAATCAGCAATTGAACAGATACAGGAAAAAAATCATATTATTTTCTACCAGTAAAGCTGAAAAAGATGAATGAGCAGAGACAATAACTGCAGAAGGAAGGATGCTCACTTCAAAGGCTCAAGAGTCTCTGGGAGAAAAAACAACAAGCAAACAGAAATCTGGGTTTGGAGCAAAGCAATATGAGGTTGTTTTGGGGATAATGCTAGTATGTATTGGCAATTTCCCATCTATTTACATTTTGAAAAAGTCATAAATCTCCAAGCAGGCAATTTTTTTTAATACTAAATGTATTTTTTTGCACAAAAAAATCTAATTAAATGAATGTATTCCTCTATTTCTTATTCCAATTAAATACAAGCAGCATCTCTTTATGACTCCAAATCAGAACGTACCTCTGTATGCTCTGCCTTGATGATGTGTGATGGGTATTACAAATGTAATATAAAATAATTATTTATAAATATATAAAAATATTTAAATAAAGTATTTCATTTTTATAGACTGTATGTGAGCAGCTTTTCTCTAAAACACTCCTAAGCTCTTGGCATATATATCTGCTAGTATTGTAAGTTTACAGGAAAAGCAAATTTAGAGGTGCTCATCTGGGAACAAACAACACCTTAGTAGGTTTGCTCTATAGGTCTGGTTACCTCCTCAGAAAGCAACCTTTTAGCCACTTGTGCCCTTCACAGGAATATCCTGTAGTATATCAGTCTGGTCTCACTCAAAAGAGCGACCCAGCCCCGAAATACCAGGCAATTCTACCCTGAACAGGAGAAACAGCAAACCCCAGACATAGGTTCCGGCCTCTCTATCAACTACACCTCACTGATGAGGCCCAACGAAGTCCGAAAAGAACGTCTGGGGTTCGCCGTTTCTCCTGTTCAGGGTAGAGTGATCCAGCCCAAAAATAGTTTTTTTAAAAACTACAGGTTCTTTGAACTATTTTGATAATCAGAAAGCCGATGAAGCTATGGAATATTTGCGCTGTTAATGAAATCTATGTTTTCTTGATCTTAACTTAACATTTTCATGCAAAATAAATAAATGAATTCTAGAAAATGTGGCATTGTATCACTCCTTGCACTGCATTACAATAGTTTACTAACCATTCTGCATTATGTGAAAGATCACAAAAAAATATATATATATATAAGTATAAAAGCATAAAAGGTGTGTAATGCAGCGGGCATAAGCTTAATGGAAGTCATGTTTATAATGGCTATTGATTGAAGAGCAGGCATTTGTGGGCACATTTACATTTGCTTCCCAGCGTGCAGTGTAATAAGTGTTTTTCTCAGAATTCTGACCAGGAAGCAGGTTTTTTTTAACTTGTTTTAGACATTCAAATGTGAATAAAGATGTACTATTTATTTACTGTACGGTGGAGGCTTCTATCGCTCTTTTGCCCAACATATATTAAATGATTGTTTTGGTGAATTACCTACTCATAAGGTCCACAACACAAGCTGGGATCCCGCCCCACGCTAATTATAGCCAGTAAGCTTGAAAAGGATGTCCGTGGGTAGGATTCCCACCCTGTGTATAATCCAACCTCGGCTTTGCATAAAAACGGTGTAATGCAGCAGGCATAAGCTTAAAGGAAGCCATTTTTATAATGGCTATGGATTGAAGAGCGAGGCATTTGTGGGCACGTTTGCATGCCCCTGCTCAGTTTCCCAGAATGCAATGCAATAACTGTATTTCTTGGAGTTCTGTCCAGGAAGCAAGTTTTTTAACTTGTTTCAGACATTTAAATATAAATACAAATGTACTATTTATATATAGACAGGCAGATAGATACATAGATAAAGATGTATTTACAGGAACTGATTATAATCTAGTTATTCACTGCTAAATTCGTTCCTCGCTAATTCTTGCTTAACAACATATGGTGCTGCTTTTATTTATTTTCTTGGCTTCCTAACTTTTTTGGGAGGGAAATAAAAACATATGCTATGGCTAATCTGCAGAAAGGAACAACATTGGGTGCCAATTAGAAAATCAGCAATAGCCCCTTCCTCCACCCCTGATCACAGGAGCCATATGTAGTCCAGCGGAAGTTCCATTTCTATTATTCTTTCCAGCAGCAGCATCTGGCCCTTGGCAGAATTTCCAGACAGATTGTTTGGGGCTGTGCAGCTCTTCCCTGGACCAGGACTGATGTGAGCTGCCGAGGGCCGGCCCTGCAGACCTTTTACTTCCAGAGCTACAGAGGAGCAAATCTGTTCTCTCATTAGATGTTAATGCAATAAAATGTAAACATAACCCAGTTGTGCAAAGCAATTTGCAGAAAAAAGCTTGTGGTGTGTCTGTGTATTCTCAGACCAACAGAAGAGGCACAAATAAATGTCCTATCATCCATATAAAAGAAATTGCATGAAAAAAAATATTGCAATAACCAATATTATTTCTTCTTTACTAACATAATAAATTGTACTAGCCATTCACATCTCTACCTGAGATGCTTACCATTGTTTGTCCCGCATTATTGTATATCTAGTTTTTAAGGCTCCTTTAGAAAGTTAAAAAAAAAAAACACTTGAAAGTTTCAAAAACCTCCACAAATGGGCAGAATGCAGGAATTGCGCCCAATGTCTATATCTATATATATCTATATACAGTGCCTTGCAAAAGTGTTTGCACCCACCTTGACTTTTTACCTATTACAGCCTTTTGTTAATCTGAATCTTATGCGATGGATCAGAACACAATAGTCTAAAGTTGGTGAAGTGAAATGAGAAAAATATATACATAAAACTATTTTTTAGAAATAGAAAACAGAAAATTGGCATGTGCGTATGTATTCACCCTCTTTGTTATGAAGCCCATAAAAAGTTCTGGTGGAACCAATTACCTTAAGAAGTCACATAATTAGTTAAATGATGTCTACCTGTGTGCAATATAAGTGTCACATGGTCTCATTACATATACACACCTTTTTTGAAAGGCCCCAGAGGCTGCAACACCTAAGCAAGAGGCACCACTAAACAAACACTGCCATGAAGACCAAGGAACTCTTCAAATAAGTAAGAGACAATGTTGTTGAGAAGTACAAGTCACGGTTAGGTTGGAAAAAAATATCCAAATCTTTGATGATCCCCAGGAGCACCATCAAATCTATCATAACCAAATGGAAAGAACATGGCACAACAGCAAACCGGCCGCCCACCACAACTCACAGACCGGGCAAGGAGGGCATTAATCAGAGAGACAGCACAGAGACCTAAGGAACCCCTAGAGAGCAGAGACTGGAGAATCTGTACATAGGACGACAATAAGCTGTAGGCTCCATAGAGTTGTGCTTTATGGCAGAGTGGACAGAAGAAATCCATTACTTTCAGCAAAAAACAAAATGGCACGTTTTGAGTTTGCGAAAAGGCATGTGGGAGACTCCCAAAATGTATGGAGGAAGGTGCTCTGATGAGACTAAAATTGAACTTTTAGGTCATCAAAGTAAACGCTATGGGCCTCATTCTATTATCGGCCGTAGGCGCTGCGGGGCCGCAAGGACCGGCCGCAAGCTATCCTGCTATTCTATTCCCCTCCGGCCGGGGATTCCGGCAGGCTTGCGGCCGGCGCCTTGCTATCTCTTGCGGCCGCACGCCCTGGAGGAAAGACTTTGATCTAAAATGGCAGCAAGAGTTTCGGCCGCAAGAAAAGCCCGGTTGCTATTCTAAAAGCGAGCCGCAGCTTACTTGCAGGAAAAAGGTCCCGCTAGCACCAATTAAGCACATTATAAAGCAGAAATAAAGGCATCCTGCACTCTGAGGAGACTATAAAGTGATTGTAGGTGTTAGCAAAAATAGCACATAATTACCCTATACTCAAATCCATAAAAAAAAATTTTTTTTATATATGTCAAATATCCATGTAAAAAGTCCAGAGTGCTTGGAGCACCTCAGACCCGGCCACGCTGCGGCCGGAAAATAAACAGTTAATGTAAACTCGGATGTGGGCTGATGTGCAAGCTTGAGAGTGGGTTACTATTAATCCTCATGTCCCCCAATATGATCCCTAGCATTTACAGAGCTTTACAGTGCCGTCTTGAATTTATTTTTGACTTTAAAGATTTCTGAGCTTACGGACGGTTGCAAGATATACGGCCGGCCGTAAATCGCAGCCTTGCGGCCGTTTTACGGCCGATAATAGAATGAGGCCCTATGTCTGGGGCAAACCCAACACACATCACATCACCCAAAGAACACCATTCCCACAGTGAAACATGGTGGTGGCAGCATCATGCTGTGGGGATGTTTTTCAGCAGCCGGAACTGGGAAACTGGTCAGAGTTGAGGGAAAGATGGATGGTGCTAAATACAGGGATATTCTTGAGCAAAACCTGTACCACTCTGTGCGTGATTTGAGGCTTGGACGGAGATTCACCTTCCAGCAGGACAATGACCCCAAACACACTGCTAAAGCAACACTTGAGTGGTTTAAGGGGAAACATGTAAATGTGTTGGAATGGCCTAGTCAAAGCCCAGACCTCAAGCCAATAGAAAAACTGTGGTCAGACTTAAAGATTGCTGTCAACAAGAGCAAACCATCCAACTTGAAGGAGCTGGAGGAATGGGCAAAATTCCCAGGGGTAAGATGTGGCAAGCTCATAGAGACTTTTTCAAAGCGACTTGGAGCTGTGATTGCCGCAAAGGGTGACTCTACAAAGTATTGACTTTAGGGGGGTGAATAGTTATGCACATTGTCTTTTTCTGTTATTTTGTCCTATTTGTTGTTTGCTTCACAATAATAAAAACAAAACCTTCAAAGTTGTGGGCATGTCCTGTAAATTAAATGATGCAAATCCTCAAACAATCCATGTTAATTCCAGGTTGTGAGGCAACAAAACACAAAAAATGCCAAGGGGGGTGAATACTTTTGGAAGACACTGTATATATACAGGAATACCCATTTTAAAGATGTAGATAGGTTCCAAGTAATAGGAGTGTTAAGCAAAATAGCTCTAAATGACCCGGTTTAACATGGGGAAAATAGGGTTAGGGGAACTCATGAATAAAAACACAATTGCAATGTGAACTTTTTTGGTTTTATATGAAATTCAAAGAAACAGCAAACATAACACTAACACAAACTGAGCATTAGCATAGTTGGCAGAAATATAAAAACTTTAAATTATTGATGTTGAAGCTTCTGGCTGATCCTGGATCCTGTTTTCTTATAGCAAATCAGAGCGTTAAAAGGGGACCCGGCAGGCAAAAAGAGTGCTATAGCGGGGTTTAGCGTTAAATGGGGAATTACAGGAAAAACTGAGATTTATCGCTAAAAGGGGTAGCGTTAAGCGTAGTATACCTGTATGTATACAGGGGAGAATAATTAGGAAGGGAAATAGTCATTGAGTTCGTTTTTAAAAATGTTTCATTGGACCCTGGAGGCATCCATGGCACATTGATGACATTTTCTGTGTGGATGTTTTCTGAAGAGCAATGCTTTCATTTCCTGATGGCTGCTTCTGGTTCAGTTGGGGGAAGTGTGTGGTGTCATTTTCAGCTATATCTAATTATTTAACAAAGCTGTACAAGTGGTAATATTAGTGTGCCTGTGTGATACCTTGCCAGGAACTACAAGAGAAGGATAGTTATGGACACTGAATTACTGCGCCATAAAACTGGGCCCTGAAGTGTCTGACGAAGGAAAGCAACCGTGAAAACAACAAGTTATCTGTAGTGCCTCTCACCAAGAGAGATTAATGACTTGTAATGCAACCTGGAGAGCGCCTGTCGGGTTGGGACATTATAGAATTGGAAGCAGTACTATGCTCCTTGCCAAATGTAGATTATATCTTCACAGTGTTTAAAAACGGATTAAGTGCCCTTCAGTGGGAGAGAAGCTCTGGCGCACGGGTTGGATAATACATAATAATGAAGTCTTCTCCGATCTCCCCAATTAATCTGATAAAGGCACTCAGAAGTCTGCTGACTCAATGGCTCGTACCCTGGGGTGACAATGGGTAAGTAGCACAAAATATGATACTGATCTGAGATAAAAAGACTCCAGTAAATCAGGCATGATATTATTTCCTAAGAGATGAATTACTATTATTTCATATAATGTTTAATAAACTAAATCTTTTTAATAACCTATGAGATATATTCTCATGCAGTATTTCATTTTGTTCCACTTTTTTATGTAATACTTGCGATTCAGTAAATTTAAAAGGGCTCTATTTAAGCACAGAGCATATTTTTTTTACAGAAGTTTTTAGTTAGTGAACTTCTATCCAAAAGCAAGGTCTTCACTAACTAAAAACTTCTGTAAATAAAATATGCTCTGTGTGCTTAAATAGAGCCCTTTTAAATTTACTGAATCACAATTTAATAAGGCTGTATGTTTTTAGAGGGTAAAAAGATTCAAACAGCTTTAATATATTAACTTAATATATGATACAGTGGCAACTAAAACTACTAGTGCTATCAATGGGCGTAATGGAAAGTTAATTACTTAGACTTCCCTTTACTGCTTTTTTCAAAAATTCAGATTTTCCCAAAAAATGTGTGTCCATGGCTTACACAGCTGCTAATATTAGTTCGGTCCATACTTCACAAACACGCGTCTTTTGTCTTGAACTACAGTGGTCCTTTTAACTTGCTTCAATTTAGCTTATTTTTAGAGAGCTACCAGTTACCTTAATTTATTGCAATACTGTATGACACAAGAAGACATCAAATATCTGTTTTTCTTCATTTTAGTAAAGTAGGTTTTCGTGACTTTGTTGGTTATGAAAGATAACATTTTGTGGTGGTCACATTTATTGACGAAGAAAGCTCTTTTCTGTAATTTCTATGCTCTAATGTAATATAAAGTTAGGATAAAGTCCCTGATTCTTTGAGGGGACTCTTAAGCTAAACTTCTTTATATATAATTACAGTGAGGGGAAAAAATTGTGATACCCTGCTGTCTACGGACAGAGAAATGATCAGTCTATAATTTTAATGGTAGGTGTATTGTAACAGTGAGAGACAGAATAACAAAAAAAAAACGCCAAGAAAATCGCATGTCAAAAAAGTTATAAATTGATTTGCAGGTCACTGAGTGAAATAAGTATTTGATCCCCTTTCAATCAGCAAGATTTCTGGCTCCCAGGTGTCTTTTATACAGGCAACGAGCTGTGACTAGGAGGACTCTCTTAAAGGGCGAGCTCCTAATCTCAGTTTGTTACCTGTATAACAGACACCTGTGCACAGAAGCAACCAATCAATCAGATTTCAAACTCTCCACCATGGCCAAGACCAAAGAGCTGTCCAAGGATGTCAGGGACAAGATTGTAAACCTACACAAGGCTGGAATGGGCTAGAAGACCATCGCCAAGCAGCTTGGTGAGAAGGTGACAACAGTTGGTTCAATTATTCGCAAATGGAAGAAACACAAAATAACTGCCAGTCTCCCTCGGTCTGGTGCTCCATGCAAGATCTCACCTTGTGGAGTTTCAATGATCATGAGAATGGTGAGGAATCAGCCCAAAACTACATGGAAGGATCTTGTTAATGATCTCAAGGCAGCTGGGACCTTAGTCACCAAGACAACAATTGGTAACATACTACGCCATGAAGAACTGAAATCCTGCTGCGCCACCATGGTCCCACTGCTCAAGAAAGCACATGTACAGGCCAGTGTGAAGTTTGACTATGAACATATGAATAATTCAGAGGAGAACTGGGTGAAAGTGTTGTGGCCAGATGAGACCAAAATCAAGTTCTTAGGCATCAACTCAACTCGCCATGTTTGGAAGAGGAGTAATGCTGTCTATGACCCCAAAAACATACCGACCGTCAAACATGGAGGTGGAAACAATATGCTTCGGGGTGTTTTTCTGCTAAGGGGACAGGACAACTGCACTGAATCAAAGTGATGATGGACGGGGCCATGAACCTCCTTCCCTCAGCCAGGGTATTGAAAATGGGTGGTGGATGGGTATTCCAGCATGAGAATGACCCAAAACACACAGCCAAGGCAACAAAGGAGTGACTCAAGAAGAAGCACATTAAGGTCCTGGAGTGGCCTAGCCAGTCTCCAGACCTTAGTCCCATAGAAAATCTGTGGAGGGAACTGAAGGTTCGAGTTGCCAAACATCAGTCTCAAAACCTTTATGACTTGTAGAGGATCTGCAAAGAGGAGAGGGACAAAATCCCTCCTGAGATGTGTGCAAACCTGGTGGCCAACTACAAGAAACATTTGACCTCTGATTGCCAACAAGGGTTTTGCCACCAACTATTAAATTGAAGGGATCAAATACTTATTTCACTCACTTGACTTGCAAGTCAATTTATAACTTTTTAGACATGCGTTTTTCTTGGGGTTAAAATACACCTACCATTAAAATTATAGACTGATCATTTCTTTGTTATTGGTCAAATGTTCAAAATCAGCAGGGGATGAAATCAGCAGGGGGTATAAACAATTTTTTGCGGCTCTCCATGACCTCATGGACCGTAACACACCATGCAAATCTTTATGTTCATGGTCATGCTTATCCACTTGGTTTTCATGGCAAAGATACTGGAGTGGGGTGGTGCCAGTTCCTTCTCCAGTGGGCCTCAGCATACAGCTCCTGGTATTCCTAAGTGGTCTTCCATACAAGTACAGACCAGGTTCAAGCCTGCTCGGCTTCAGTTTGGTGTGACCTCTTGGTTCCCTGACTGGAATTGAACCCAGGTTGAAGTGGTATAAGCACCAAATCCTAACCACCGGAGCACCAGGGAACCATACACATCATAAACTATGTTAATTAATTGTATCCTCCAAAATACAATTGGCATATCAACATATTCACTTACTTCTAAGAACCCCAGATTTTTCCCCTTCTAGGGCTGACCTCCCTCTTTCTGTTTTCTCTCATGCATGGTGCCTCATGCAGCTATGACCTAAAGCCACAGCAGACACACAGCACAGCCCTGCTAACAGCATTACACTAGCATTGTGGAGACCCTGCCACTTGATGAGGCCTTTCCAAAAAGCTCAAGATTGATATCAAAAGAAGTCTTTTCATGTAATTTACACAGAGGAAAGCAGAGTCAGTTTGTCATGCTTTTTAAGAATACGGTAACCTAAAAAAAAAACTTTATTATAAAAGGGTCCAGATTTTGAAAATCACTGGAACAACATATATATATATATATATTATAAATATTTATTTTTCCAGAATAAAGTACTATCTAGTGCTTTGTATAATTATCCGATGTTTAAGTCCGAAATATGTCAATCTACAAACAGAAACCTACTTTAAACCAAATCTATCCAAAAACAAATGATAATTTAAAAATAAGTACAATAACCACTAGTGGGCAGCAGTATCAATGTATATATCGTGTAAAATGAGTATTTATTAATAATACATGCAGATTTACATTTTAATATACGTCTATTTGTATTAAGGAGATATACAAATCAAATTATTTTGTCAGACAGCCGTTTCAACAGGACATATACAAATATATATATATATATTATTTAAAAATAAATCTTGTTTTCCACACCCCCAGAGCTGCTTACATAGGGCCTCATTCAATTGCGATTTGTCCAATTGAATAGGGCTCTATATAAGCACATAGCATATTTTTTTTACAGAAGTTTTTAGTTAGTGAAGACCTTACTTTTGGATAGATGCCCACTAACTAAAAACTTCTTAAAAAAAATATGCAATGTGCTTATTTAGAGCCCTATTCAATTGGCCAAACTGTAATTGAATGAGGCCCATAGTACCTACCAATAGAAACAGTGCATTTGGGTACAGATCAGTGTCTGGCTCCTCCTGCTTCCTTGTGTAGGGGGCTACACATCCCATGATTCCATCATGCACAAAATGCTATCGCAGGCTAATACAATGTATTACTTGCCTGTGATTGGCCAAAACAAATGATACATTGTATGCTAATATTAGCAGGGATTTCCAGGGTTTATAAAAATCAACTGCTTGCAAACGCAAGAGATTTAGCAAACTTTGGGGTAAGTAACATAATATTTATTTTGATATTTTTTCATGTTTGCATACATTACTAATTTTCCTCTATCAGATGCATTCAGAATCCATGAAACGTAACTATGCATTTAATATTACAAATAATTTTGTGGCAGAATTTGCATCGGTTAATACTAAAAATAATCATTTGATGTTTTCGGGGGCATAACAGAGTCTGTCGAAGACTATCTGATGCGCTTGCTTTACTTATTTTCTTGAAACGGCCATATCTACTGAACCTTATGATTATATTATGTGGCCCAATGTTTCGTTTCAAATGAGGCACAAAAAAGAGCAGACAACCCGAACCTGTAAGTGAAATGAGCAAATGGAAAGCTGAAGACAGGCCTAAAAATATCTGTTTTCCAGCGAGTCCAGTGGACAGAACAGACTCTTCCGATCACCCAGGGCTCCTGCGTAATTATACAACCACAAAATAAACAGGCTGTGTACTTAAAATAAGCAGACGTGACTTATGTCCCCACCACCCCCTGGTTTTTCACAACATCATCCAGTGCTTTGATTAAATAAAACAAAACGGGGTGGATTAAGCCAGTTTTGAGGATTGTCAGTGCACATTTTTCTGTGTAAACGGTGCGTTCTTCCTGCTCCCAACAGGGAAACATAGATGATGTCGGTAGATAAAGAGCCTCTTGTTCAGCTCAGTCTGCTTTTATCTATATAATTAAAAAGAAACACCAAATACAATGTCTGACTCAATGATTTTTATTTTTATTTTGCCTGACTGAAGTGTGTGTGCATTTCCGGATAGGTTTAGTCTTTGTCATCTCCGACAGGAAGTTGTTCCCTCAAAAAATACCCTCTATCCAACCATGGTCTCTGGTTCTGGCACATCTGTCTCAATGACTTTCTTCTTGTACACCGTTACATCTTCAGATTTTAAATCTTCTATCATATCCTTGATATTGTTATTTACGTTGATGTTCTTTACGCAGTATCAAAGTATGAAAGTTGGTACAATATTAGGATAGCATGAATGGAAGAAATAGAATTAAAACTTAACCTTTAATTAATAAAGCACCACCTTCATCCTCCACTAGTTCTTTTATATCCGCTTTAGGTGATTCGATTATAGACTAGAGTACCGAGTAAGAGTTCCCTGGTGGTCCACGGGTTAGGATTCAGTGTTTTCACCACTATGACCTGGGTTTGATTTCAGTCAGGGAACCAAGAGGTCACATCACCCTGATGTCTAGCAGAGTTGGGCCTGGATGGGAGACCACCTAGGAATACTAGGAGGTGTATGCGGAGGCCCACTGGAGAAGAAACTGTCAACCCACTCCAGTATCTCCGTCATGAAAACCAAGTGGATCAGCATGGACAAAAGATATTCTGGTGTGTTACAGTCCATAAGGTCACAGAGAGTTGGAAACAGTCTTCCAGATAGAGGGCAATCTTCCAGGTAGGAGGTATCCTTTGAGGCCATAGCCAGTGTATTCTTAGTTTGTTTTTTATCTATCACCTCCAGAAGAGTATGTTGATTGTGGATTTAGGCACACCAATGATAAGGGTTTGCTTTTAATGCATGCAGTCAAGTGTTTAGTATAAATAAAAATAAAATAATAACATTTGAATTGATTATTAATTAAAGGTTATGTTTTAATTTCATTTCTTCTATTCATGTTATTGGTCATTGGTGGTATGTACCAGGAATTAAACTATTCTATATTATCAGATATTAAGATATTACTCTTTATTAAAGGACCATTATAGATTAACAAAAATGTCAAGTCTGTGAAGTTTGCAAGAACTAACAACATTATCAAGGGCATACAAGCATTCTCAGAAACAAAATCATCAAATTAGCACACTTTCAAAGCACCATGGGGCAGTTACAGAGATAAGCGAGCAAGGCTGGAAATGCAACCTGCCTATCAGCCAACAAATCCTTCTCACTGCTTTCTACCTCCAGAATCACTATAATAGTTGTGAGCGTACGAGTTGCTGCTAACGCTTGCGGGCTCGCAAAGGCGCTCCTTGCCAGCAACTGCGACCCTTGCAAACTTTACTTAACACAAACAAAATATGAGACACTTTACGACCCATTACGACGTCGCAAAAAACGTCAGCAACACGTGCACATCAAAAATCCAACAAATACACACAACAATTACATAAAAAGCTTACCTACAGCAAGAGGGAGCATCCACGACCTCAAAAACTAAAGTTACACCTCAATTTAACTGAAATTAAAGCAGTTTAGACACTAAAAAAAATCTCTAATCGACAGAAAAAATGGCTGCCGAAAAAAACGAAAATGAGGCTACAGCAGTCTAAAGACGCAAACACCACCAAACACCTACGTATTTGCTGAAAAACATCTACGAGATTAGAAAACAAGGACGCAACCCCAAAAACATTACAAACACAACAAATACAAACAACAAACACATAAAAAGGTTACTTACAGCAAGGGGGGGGGCACTGAGGACCTCTGCAAGTGAAGTTACACCTCCATTTAAGCACAAATTTCGGAGTTTAGAGACCCGAAAATCACCTAAGCGAGAGAAAAAATGGCCGCCGAACCAAATGGAAAATGAGGCTAAACACACAAAACACTACCATAAACACGCAAAACATTACCATAAACATGCAAAACACCACCAAACACGCAAAACACTACCATAAACACGCAAAACACCACCATAAACACGCAAAACACCACCATAAACACGCAAAACACCACCATAAACACGCAAAACACCACCAAACACCTACGGATATTCCGAAAAAGCCCACCAAACAGCTACGGATATTCCGAAAAACTCGCACGACATAGAAAACGAACGACGCTACATCAGCCACATTATATACACCAAACACCCTTAGCTCACTTACAATTTCATTGCTGTCATTTTTTGACGGGCAATTCGCTAGTAAATAATAATAATTAGCAGAACACACCCGCTCAGTCTCCAAGCCAGCAGGAAGTGTGGAAGATCCAATCATGTGTGGCATCCTTCAGGCACAAGTCTACTTAAACATTTTACTTTGATGAACAGTTGCTAATGTTAATTTGTTAAAAACAGGACAAATATAGGAAGCGAGACATTTGCTTTTGTTCCTAACAAGATTAAACACCTTATAGGTATGGGAAGAGCCTTAGTATCAGATCATATCTTCCAGTCCTACTCAAAGACTATCACTCTGAATGTAACAGGAAGCAAGCTATGCCTCAAGGCTGCAGGACAAGCAACTCAAGACACCAATTATTATGTTCATTTCTAATTATGCTATTAAAGGGACATAGAGGATTCCCTGTTTTAATATTAAAACAAACTACTTAAGTGTTTATTTTGCATGTTCCTGAATTGCTGCTGAGATACAGTCTGTCGTTGGCTAGTACATCCTATAGAAAAAGGGGGCGGACCTTTAAAGGGACTGCTTGAAAGTAAAAACAGATTTTACTTATTAATAAAATGATGTTTAAATATGCAAATAAGGTATTTTATTTTATTACAAACAGGGAATCCTCCATGTCTCCTTAATGTTGCTCATGTGTTAAGCACCAAACAAACATGCAGCATTTCCAGAACTATTTGAAAGGCAGAACTTTATTGGGTTAATATAAAGTCATGAAAGTTTGAAGTTATTGTAGGTCATATTTCTACAAACATGCTGAAGAATTAATTTTAACTACAGCCCACAATGTCCCTACAATCCCCACCCTGTCTGTGAATAGGGACACACCTACTTGAGACGTTGCCCCAGAAATGTAGATCTTACTGAGATCTTTGCTTTTCTTGGCTGACTATTAATGTGACGCTTACAGTGTTAGCCAACATGGAAACTCCCTGTAGAACAAGGGAGCTGTATAGTGTCCACGGAAAGACGTCCACCCCTACCGCCTGGAAGATTTCACCCTATGTGACTCATATAACTTGGACTGGAGCCACCAAGCCAACACAGGGCTCCCTTAAAGTGTTATCGGTGTGTCTACATAAACAACTCCTAATCCTGTGCCTAAAATAGACTGGAGATGGAGCCTAACCAGTTATACATATATACACATACATTACAAGACTGTAAATAACTTCCAAAGAAAGAGAAAACTTGTTCTAGACAAAGACCAATTTCTATGGAAACTATCTCAAAGAGCCATCAAGATTTCTACCAAGCAGGTTTAAAAGGACCTGCCTGGTCATAGAATTAAAAAATATACTATTTTGAAGAAATAGATAATAGGCAAAATGTGTTAGAAAAAAAAAAAAAAAAGGAACCAGCCTCTAAGTTATTTTTATATGTAATTATTCTGCTGTGGAAACTACTATTTTGGTTTCTGCCGACTATCTTGTTTGGACAACTAATATTTATCTAAAAAAAATATATAGAGTAAATTCACAAATTTAGAAAAAAAAAGACCATTCTTGAATGAAAACTTGATATTTATAGTTTTACACTCAGAGGTCAAACAGGCTCCTTTCATACAAACACAATCTATTAATAGGAATGAGTGATGCTAGAAGGCTTGGTTCCAGCCAACAGTACAGAACTGTATAAACAACATAATCAGGGCCTGCTTTATTAATACGAAAAGTAGGCAGGTTGCTAAGAGCACCTGGCTTAAATCGGGGGCCTGTCTGGCTTGTCATATGATACGGTCACACTCGTCCTTGTCTCACACGGAGAATGACTGGGTTTGATAATGTGATGTCTACTTTACATGAAAACAACCAAATTATTTCATCTGAGGCTGATTGAGAGTTGATCAATGTTTTAACCCAGTGGTAGTCAACCTGGTCCCTACTGCCCACTAGTGGGCGATTAAAGCTTTCATGGTGGGAGGAGAGGTAATCGCTAGGCAGCGGCGCTGACGAGTGATGTCACATACTGGAGACACGCAGCCCCACACATGGCCGGTGATCTAGTCCAGGGACAGCAGTCAGGACCGGGTCACTATCTAGTAAGTACAAGAGGATACATAGCTAGGGACAGCAGTCAGGACCGGATCACTATCTAGTAAGTACAGGGCGATACATAGCTAGGGACAGCAGTCAGGACCGGGTCACTATCTAGTAAGTACAGGGCGATACATAGCTAGGGACAGCAGTCAGGACCGGGTCACTATCTAGTAAGTACAGGGCGATACATAGCTAGGGACAGCAGTCAGGACCGGGTCACTATCTAGTAAGTACAGGGCGATACATAGCTAGGGACAGCAGTCAGGACCGGGTCACTATCTAGTAAGTACAGGGCGATACATAGCTAGGGACAGCAGTCAGGACCGGGTCACTATCTAGTAAGTACAGGGTGATACATAGCTAGGGACAGCAGTCTGTAACGGGTCACTATCTAGTAAGTACAGGGTGATACATAGCTAGGGACAGCAGTCAGGACCGGGTCACTATCTAGTAAGTACAGGGCAATACATAGCTAGGGACAGCAGTCAGGACCGGATCACTATCTAGTAAGTACAGGGCGATACATAGCTAGGGACAGCAGTCTGTACCGGGTCACTATCTAGTAAGTACAGGGCGATACATAGCTAGGGACAGCAGTCAGGACCGGGTCACTATCTAGTAAGTACAGGGCGATACATAGCTAGGGACAGCAGTCAGGACCGGGTCACTATCTAGTAAGTATAGGGCGATACATAGCTAGGGACAGCAGTCCGGACCGGATCACTATCTAGTAAGTACAGGGTGATACATAGCTAGGGTCAGCAGCCAGAACTGGGTCACTATCTAGTAAGTGCAGGGCGATACATAGCTAGGGACAGCAGTCTGGACCGGGTCACTATCTAGTAAGTAAAGGGCAATACATAGCTAGGGACAGCAGTTAGGACCGGGTCACTATCTAGTAAGTACAGGGCGATACATAGCTAGGGACAGCAGTTAGGACCGGGTCACTATCTAGTAAGTACAGGGCGGTAACATAGCTAGGGACAGCAGTCAGGACCGGATCACTATCTAGTAAGTACAGGGCGATACATAGCTAGGGACAGCAGTCTGTACCGGGTCACTATCTAGTAAGTACAGGGCGATACATAGCTAGGGACAGCAGTCAGGACCGGGTCACTATCTAGTAAGTACAGGGCGATACATAGCTAGGGACAGCAGTCAGGACCGGGTCACTATCTAGTAAGTATAGGGCGATACATAGCTTGGGACAGCAGTCCGGACCGGATCACTATCTAGTAAGTACAGGGTGATACATAGCTAGGGTCAGCAGCCAGAACTGGGTCACTATCTAGTAAGTGCAGGGCGATACATAGCTAGGGACAGCAGTCTGGACCGGGTCACTATCTAGTAAGTAAAGGGCAATACATAGCTAGGGACAGCAGTTAGGACCGGGTCACTATCTAGTAAGTACAGGGCGATACATAGCTAGGGACAGCAGTCAGGACCGGATCACTATCTAGTAAGTACAGAGCGATACATAGCTAGGGACAGCAGTTAGGACCGGGTCACTATCTAGTAAGTACAGGGCGGTAACATAGCTAGGGACAGCAGTCAGGACCGGATCACTATCTAGTAAGTACAGGGCGATACATAGCTAGGGACAGCAGTCAGGACCTGATCACTATCTAGTAAGTACAGGGAGATCCATAGCTAGGGTCATATGATTTATGTGACTAGAAGGTTCACATTTGATTGTCCTTATCTTCTTTGGCCTAAATGATTTAGATTGGTCTGTAAAGTGACTATAGAGTAGCATAACACATATTTTTTTGGCAGTAAAACCACACAAAGCCCCATAATCATTTCACAGACTGGTGGTTCTTAAAAGCCAGTGCTAGGAGCGGTGCAGGTCCAGGAGACCTTATCTACCGATCCTTAGGGTCAGAGGGTTTTTGAGGGCAGCCAAACATTAAATGTACCTCTATTATTATTCAAGGTTATAGATAGGTTATTGAGTAACTATCAGCAGTTAAAATGAACTATACTGAAAATAATGAAAAATTAGATGAAAACATAGCTATCATAATTTTAAAAATATCCCATATCAAAAACAAGGTCCTTGTGAGAAATGTATTATAACTAGTTGATCCCCAAATTGAGCCACTGTGCTGTAATACTGATGCTTTCATGTATTAACCAGTAACGCTGTCGCTAATCTGATGCATTAACCTGACATGGAAACTTGCACTGCAGACAAAGTAATATAGACACTGGGGCAGATTCACTAAGACTAGCTGTGATGAGTTGCAGTACATCAGAGTCTATCACCTGTATGTTCACTGCAGGGTGGGAGAGGTGGGAATCTAGGAAGACCTCTATTAGTTAGTTATCGGGAGGGGGAATATTTGTCTAGGATTAATAGGTAGATAGGACTAGGTTAGCGTATGGAGGGGTGCCCATCAATGCTAAAAAGGGCTACTTGGGGTTAGGGTGGGCTAGCAAGGTTATTGTATGAAATTAAGAGACGTTTGCAAACAAAGGTCCGCATAGTTAGAGCTATAGTATTCCCAGGAGTAACATACGGATGTGAGAGCTGGACCATAAAGAAGTCTGAGCGCCGTAGAACGAACCTTTTGAATTGTGGAATTAGCAAAGACTGCTTAGAGTTCCTTGGACTGCAAGAAGATAAAATAAATACTATAGGAAATCAAGACAAACTGTTCACTGGAAGGTTTGATCATGAGGCTGAGGCTCAAATATCTTGGTCATATCATGAGAAGACCGGATTCCTCAGAAAAGACTCTGATGCTGGGAAAGACTGAAGGCGAACGAAGAAGAGGAGCAGAGGTGGAGATGGATAGATGAGATAATTGTAGCGCTTAACATGAACTTAATGGAGCTGAGATCGGCGGTGACTGACAGATGTACCCGGTGTGCTGAAGTCTACAGGAGTTGGACACAACTGAACGACTAAACAACAACAAATGCCCACCCCACACACTATGAATCCACCATACTTTCTATAGAGCGGTGATAACTCACAATATCAGGTATCTTGCCAGCACTTCGTTCCAGCTATGTTATGTAAGTGGGTCTCAATTACGCCTTGGTGGTACCTTTTTCCAGTGGGATCTATGAGAAAAATCAATTTGGTGGGTGAAAGGTCTTTCGCTGTCAGAAGGACAAATATTTGTGTGACTTTTGATGCCACCTGGGCAACCAGTTGGTGAAATGAGGCCAGTGGTCACACGGATCAAATGAGTGTCAGAGTCTTTCTTCCCTGCAAGTTTTGTGGTTAGCTTGGTTATTGCATTCATTCCACCCAATAACTTTCCATCACAAACATATTTATGTCTTACTCGAGCATTTTTTAATTCCCTTGCTATATTAACCTCCATCACCCCCACTGGAACAAGAATCAGAATATATTTTAAAAATGCACTATTTTTATTTAAGACTCTGGAATATGCTAAACTCTTAAAGGAGCATTTACCGAGCACATTGAAAGACTGCACAAGGGTTATGAGAATAATAAAACATAACTACCTATTATAAACCTGAAATGTTAGCATTATTGCTGTTATTTGGATGAATAGAGTAATAAAGCAAATCAATTTGCCTTTTTTTTTTATGATGGATTAGCTGCAGTTGCCTTGTGTAAATATTTTATATGTGTGACGTTTTTAGGATTTTCAAGATTTGGGATAACTCCAAAAATGATCTGCTAATGTTTAAGGCATGTTCTAAATCTAATATAGAATGTAAAGGGACATGGGATTTATAAATACTACTCGCATAGTTTTCAGTCTCATATTTGTCTAGGTAAAGAAAAAAAATTAACTAAATATTACTTTGCTAAAAAACAAAATTAGTGTTTTATACCATACACAGCTTTTTTTTTGGGGGGGGGGGCACAGGGGAGGGAGGGTGAGGGGGGAAACAAGACACACGAGAGGGGGAAGACACAGGAGAGGGAGAGGGGGGAAGACACAGGAGAGGGAAGAAAGAAAAAGGGGAGGGAGAGGGGGGGACATAGGGGAGGGAGAGGGAGAGGGGGGGAATACACAAGGGGAGGGAGGGGGGGAATACACAAGGGGAGGGAGGGGGGGAATACACAAGGGGAGGGAGGGGGGGAATACACAAGGGGAGGGAGGGGGGGAATACACAAGGGGAGGGAGAGGGGGGGAATACACAAGGGGAGGGAGAGGGGGGAATACACAAGGGGAGGGGGGGAATACACAAGGGGAGGGAGAGGGGGGGGAATACACAAGGGGAGGGAGAGGGGCGGGAATACACAAGGGGAGGGAGAGGGGCGGGAATACACAAGGGGAGGGAATACACAAGGGAAGGGAGAGGGGGGAATACACAAGGGAAGGAGATGGGGGGAAAACACAAGGGAAGGAGATGGGGGGAATACACAAGGAAAGGAGAGGGGAGAAAGACACAAGGGAAGGTGAGGGGGGAAAAGACACAGATGAGGGAGAGGGGGGAAAAGACACAGATGAGGGAGAGGGGGGAAAAGACACAGATGAGGGAGAGGGGGGAAAAGACACAGATGAGGGAGAGGGGGAAAAGACACAGATGAGGGAGAGGGGGAAAAGACACAGATGAGGGAGAGGGGGAAAAGACACAGATGAGGGAGAGGGGGGAAAAGACACATGGGGGGGAAAAGACACAGATGAGGGAGAGGGGGAAAAGACACATGGGGGGGAAAAGACACATGGGGGGGAAAAGACACAGATGAGGGAGAGGGGGAAAAGACACATGGGGGGAAAAGACACATGGGAGGGAGAGGGGGGAAAAGACACATGGGAGGGAGAGGGGGGAAAAGACACATGGGAGGGAGAGGGGGGAAAAGACACATGGGAGGGAGAGGGGGGAAAAGACACATGGGAGGGAGAGGGGGGAAAAGACACATGGGAGGGAGAGGGGGGAAAAGACACATGGGAGGGAGAGGGGGGGAAAAGACACATGGGAGGGAGAGGGGGGAAAAGACACATGGGAGGGAGAGGGGGGAAAAGACACATGGGAGGAAGAAGGGAAGAAAGACACATGGGAGGGAGAGACACATCAAATATTATACGGTCATTTGTGATGCGCAAACAATGGATGAGCACAACCAGAAACAAGATGTGCCTGTCTTGATGTGATCCATAGGATCAATGAGAGTAGGACATAACTGAACGACTAAATAAACAACCAAAAACTGCCTAAATATGTTTTATTAATCACTTTATTTTTCCATGTTCACACAATTTTATCTCTCTGTCCCCCTTTATTGTGGATTATTTTAAATCCACTGTTCATTTTAGCGAAAATAAAGAAGAGAAGCAACAAAGCTCCTTTCCTGTTTCTTACAGGCAGGAGACTGGGGGGGGGGGGGGGGGTGTTAGCAGAGCAATGGAGTACAAAATACGCTTTTAGCATCATGATTGTCACAACAATTATAAAGTTTGTTTTCCTGTCACAAAGTAATAAGCCGAGAACCGTCTTGGAGAGATTGGGATGTTCTAACATAGAAACGTATTCTGTTTCATGTCTGAGATGATTAGAGCCAGAATCTGACATTTTCTCTATTCTGCAACAAAACGCTTATTCCCACAAGGAGACATTCCTCCTCACAAACACATATTTATAGTGCTTTACATGGTGTGTCATCTTATGATGCGCTGCTGCTCAGCAGATGATTAGCTCCTTTCACTGGCAAAGAGGCCTACAATGCATGGCGGTGAAAGGGTTAAAGCCCCCATACAGATTCCAATAACTTTCATTCCTTCAATGCAAAAAGTTTTGCAAAGAAAAATCCCCCATAATCTCCCTGGAGACCAATTAGTGCGGAGCTATTTTTTCATCCAATTAACGTCTGTAGAATTTCAGATTTAGCAGGCGGAGGTTCTGGGGCTTCCAAGTCCGCTTCTGAGACTAATCTAGCCCAGGCCGTTCAGCCTTTTTAAATGTATTATTGATTGGCCATTAAATAGGATTCAAATTTCCGTCACCTCAGCGCCTCGGCTTCCACAGCTCACAATTAAAATGGACAGGTAATGAAGTAGTTTTGGAGCAAGTGGTAAAGATGCTCATTTGTGGAATTTATTGACTATGTACTTATGTCTATTATGTGTGGACATGGACACAGCCAGAACACTTTATTAATATTAATAGTGATCTTTAATGTATAAAGTGTGTTCATTTAGCTCAGTGGTAGTCAACATGGTTCCTACCGCCCACTAGTGGATGACTTTCTTGGTGGGTGACAGGGTAATCGCTAGGTGGCGTAGTTGACGAGTGACGTCACACGCCGGAAACCCACAGCACCATGCTTGGCTGGTTGGATGAACAACTGGTGAGAAAGCCTAGGACAGCAGTCAGGAGCAGATCACTATCTAGTAAGTATAGAGCGATACATAGCTAGGGACAGCAGTCAGGACCGGATCACTATCTAGTTAGTACAGGGCGATAACATAGCTAGGGACAGCAGTCAGGACCGGATCACTATCTAGTAAGTACAGGGCGATATATAGCTAGGGACAGCAGTCAGGACCGGATCACTATCTAGTAAGTACAGGGCGATACATAGCTAGGGACAGCAGTCAGGACCGGATCACTATGTAGTAAGTACAGGGCGATACATAGCTAGGGACAGCAGTCAGGACCGGATCACTATCTAGTAAGTACAGGGTGATACATAGGTAGGAACAGCAGTCAGGACCGGATCACTATCTAGTAAGTACAGGGCGATACATAGCTAGGAACAGCAGTCAGGACCGGATCACTATCTAGTAAGTACAGGGCGATACATAGCTAGGGACAGCAGTCAGGGTTGGGTCACTATCTAGTAAGTACAGAGTGATACATAGCTGGGGACAGCAGTCAGAACCAGATCACTATCTAGTAAGTACAGGGCGATATATAGCTAGGGACAGCAGTCAGGAGCGGATCACTATATAGTAAGTACAGGGCGATACATAGCTAGGAACAGCAGTCAGGACCGGGTCACTATCTAGTAAGTACAGGGCGATACATAGCTAGGGACAGCAGTCAGGACCGGATCACTATCTAGTAAGTACAGGGTGATACATAGCTAGGGACAGCAGTCTGTAACGGGTCACTATCTAGTAAGTACACTGCGATACATAGCTAGGGACAGCAGTCAGGACCGGATCACTATCTAGTAAGTATTGGGGCGATACATAGCTAGGGACAGAAGTCAGGACTGGATCCCTATCTAGTAAGTACATCGTGATACATAGCTAGGGACAGCAGTCAGGACCGGGTCACTATCTAGTAAGTACAGGGCGATACATGGCTAGGGACAGCAGTCAGGACCGGGTCCCTATCTAGTAAGTACAGAGTGATACATAGCTAGGGACAGAAGTCAGGACAGGTTCACTATCTAGTAAGTACAGAGCGATACATAGCTAGGGACAGCAGTCAGGACCGGATCACTATCTAGTAAGTACAGGGCGATACATAGCTAGGGACAGCAGTCAGGACCGGATCACTATCTAGTAAGTATTGGGGCGATACATAGCTAGGGACAGAAGTCAGGACCGGATCCCTATCTAGTAAGTACATCGTGATACATAGCTAGGGACAGCAGTCAGGACCGGGTCACTATCTAGTAAGTACAGGGCGATACATAGCTAGGGACAGCAGTCAGGACCGGATCACTATCTAGTAAGTATTGGGGCGATACATAGCTAGGGACAGCAGTCAGGACTGGATCACTATCTAGTAAGTACATCGTGATACATAGCTAGGGACAGCAGTCAGGACCGGGTCACTATCTAGTAAGTACAGGGCGATACATAGCTAGGGACAGCAGTCAGGACCGGGTCACTATCTAGTAAGTACAGAGTGATACATAGCAAGGGACAGAAGTCAGGACCGGATCACTATCTAGTAAGTACAGAGCGATACATAGCTAGGGACAGCAGTCAGGACAGGTTCACTATCTAGTAAGTACAGAGCGATACATAGCTAGGGACAGCAGTCAGGACCGGATCACTATCCAGTAAGTACAGGGCGATACATAGCTAGGGACAGCAGTTAGGACCGGGTCACTATCTAGTAAGTACACAGCGATACATAGCTAGGGACATCAGTTAGGACCGGGTCACTATCTAGTAAGTACAGGGTGATACATAGCTAGGGACAGTAGTCAGGACCGGGTCACTATCTAGTAAGTACAGGGTGATACATAGCTAGGGACAGTAGTCAGGACCGGGTCACTATCTAGTAAGTACACAGCGATATATAGCTAGGGACAGCAGTTAGGACCGGGTCACTATCTAGTAAGTACAGGGTGATACATAACTAGGGACATATGATTTATGTAACCAGAAATGAGAGCGGGTAAACAAAGTTACTGCTGCACTGGTGGGTGGTAAGAAAATGTTACCATCAAAAGTAGGCGGTAGGTATTAAAAGGTTGAGTACTCCTGAATAAACTTACAAAACAAGCTTGCTGTTGAGTATTACACTTGTGTAGTGCAAGCTTCTAACAGTTTATTTGTTGAGTAGAGGAGGGAGGAAATAAGGGAGTTTTGTTATCTTATTGGCTTTTTCACATTACTTTATATTATTTGACACCTTCCCCTTCAGGCAGATGCTCAGAAGCCAGCAGTACCACTTTACTATTCATTCTTACACCCTCCCCAAATCTATTGTACAAGAAGGATTACAGTCATGTCAGCGTTTTTATACTAGGAATATCTGAAAATATATAATTTTCTTTAAAAAATGCTCATGGAAATTGCTTACCCAAATACTAATGTTGTTTGTTTGTTACATACCTCACAAACATGTGCATTATTTTCCTAAAGTATTGTGGAACTTTAAAAGAGAGAGAGAGAGAGCACGAGTGAGAGAGAGCAAGCGAACGAGAGAGAGAGAGAGAGAGATAGAGAAAGAAAGGAAGAAAGAAATAGAGAGAGAAAGGAAGAAAGAAATAGAGAGAGAAAGAAAGAAAGAATGAATGAATGAAAGGGTAAGAGAATAAGCAAGAAATAAAAAGAAAAAAAATTAAAAAAGGAAAGAAAATTAAAAACAAGAAAGAAAAATAAGGGGAGAAAGAAACAGACATAAAAAGAAAGCTAGAAATGTGAACAGAAGGTTAGGGCTTGAGATAATAAGCAGCCAAAATGCCATTTGTGTCCAAATTTTCTACAGTGCCTTCCAAAACTATTCACCCCCCTTGGCATTTTTCATGTTTTGTTGCCTCACAACCTGGAATTAACATGGATTGTTTGAGGATTTGCATCATTTAATTTACAGAACATGCCCACAACTTTGAAGATGTTTTTTTTTATTTTGAAGCAAACAACAAATAGGACAAAATAACAGAAAAAGTCAATGTGCTTAAGTATTCACCCCCCTAAAGTCAATACTTTGTAGAGCCACCTTTTGAGGCAATCATAGATCCAAGTCGCTTTGGATAAGTCTCTATGAGCTTGCCACATCTTACCACTGGGATTTTTGCCCATTCCTCCTTGTAAAACTACTCCAGCTTCTTCAAGTTGGATGATTTGTACTTGTGAACAGCAATCTTTAAGTCTGACCACAGATTTTCTATTGGATTGAGGTCTGGGCTTTGACTAGGCCATTCCAACATATTTACCTTTTAAACCACTCAAGTGTTGCTTTAGCAGTGTGTTTGGGGTTATTGTCCTGCTGGAAGGTGAACCTCCGTCCTAGCCTCAAATCACACACAGAGTGGTACAGGTTTGCTCAAGATTATCCCTGTATTTAGCACCATCCATCTTTCCCTCAACTCTGACCAG
>CM050168.1:247254682-247327182 GCA_027410445.1 Discoglossus pictus | reverse complement strand
ATAAATGTTATTTTTTTCTGTTAAATGTTTCTTGTATAAGTGAAAACTTGTATAGCTATTGCTGGCCAAACACCTACACCAAAGAGCTTACAGTTTAATGTTGGCCCTTAAACACACTGCTGCAAAAAAAACATTTTCAATGAAGTTGTGAGCTATACCATGTAGGGTCACCCAAGGTGGGCAGATCATAGCAGAGAGGTCAAACTAATCGCGGTCCACTTGAGAAGGAACTGGTAACCTACTCCAGTATCTTTGCCAAGATAATCTTATGAAAAATTACAACCAGAGACATAACGAAAAATGTGTCTAGGGTGCTGCGGAGTCACGGAGAGTTGGACACTACTCTCATTGAATGGCATAAGGTCATGTAGACTAATTATAAAGGAAAACCATAGATCTGCATAGCATTTATAAACACAGATCTGGCAGAGAAAAAAACAAAATGCCCATCCATCATCTCTAGCTAAGCTTGGCTTAAAGGGCAACTGAAGGCATTGTGATATTTGTTGCAGTTGATAGAGGACATTTGATAATGTTAAACAATGTGTTTATTTTATGAAAATGGAGCAGAATATACTGCTTTGAATGTATGACTGTCTTTGGGGGATTGTCCCTGTCAGCCAATGTGAAGTAGCATAGCTGTATGGGTCATAAGTGTCTACCAATGAGATCTAGAGTTGTGCAAACCCTCTGCTCACATAGTATGTTTATGCAAGTTTTATTGAATATTTTTTTATGAAAAAACAACTTATATAATGTTTAAAACAAGCTCTTACATGGTAGAATAATTAGCATTCCATGCCCCTTTAATTAAGCATCAGGGTATATACTTATCCAAGGCATGCTTAGATTCACATGGTTTGACCCTACCATGGGAAGGATGTTCCACTTCTCTCTTGAACGATGTGTTATGGAATCAAAAGATCAACAAATGCATTTTGTACAACAAGCCTGCTCATTGAAACACTTGTTTTTATCTTTCTCCAAATCACTCCAGATTGTAAGCTCTGCAGATCAGACCTTCACCTTATGTTTTGTCAACTGTATATAGCACAGTGTAGGTTGCCATATTGTACACACTGGTGGCTTTTACTCGATATCGCATTTATCATTGACTGTATTCAATGTGAGGGATGTATATTCTGCCTAAAGACTTACTGTATATATTAGCCCAGTCCCCCCGCCCATGGAACATATTTATTAGAGACTTCCGCACAGAGACTTCCAAGGCTAATTTAATTGACAAATTACATTCCCTAATTATGCTTCACGTCTGGATCCTTCATTACGTCATTGGTAGTGATCCTGCAAGCAGGGTTATGGTTAGTAGTATTAATTACCAATCTATTTATAATTACAGAGAACTGAAGTTGTATTGGAATTAATATCTTTTATGGATTTCTAGGCATTATTTATTTACTACCCAGGCAATGCCATACATTATTCATACATAAAACAACACACAGTTAATGATACGTAGCGATTGATTACGAGAAACCCACTGGGGAATTCGTTCCTGTTCCTAGGATGGAGATGAAGCGGCTAATTATTCCAAGAAGATGGAAGAAGGAAGGTAGCAGGTTCAGAAAAGGGGTTGATACATGGAGCAGTCTATCATCAGAGGTAGTTACATAGTAATTGAGGTTGAAAAATGTTTAGTCCATCAAGTTCAATATTTTAAGATCTCCTCTGATCTGCAATATGCAGATTAATTGTTAATTGATCCAGAGGAAGGCAAACAGAAAAATAACCCCAGTGAAACTTTGCCAAAAAAAAACATATTCCTTCCTGACCCCAAATACTAGCGATATGATTACTCCCTGGATCAATACTCTCTCTCTAATTATCCAGGATAGCCCTGAATGCCCTTTTTATTTAAAAATAAATCCAATTCCTTTTTAAAGTTATCTATTGCATCCGCTGTCACCACCTTCTTTGGTAGAGAATTCCACAGATTAACCACTGTGAAGAACCCTTTTCTTTCTTTAAGGTGGAATCTTTTTACTTCCAACCTCAAAGGATGTCCTCTTGTCAGTTGAAAACCTCTTGGCACAAAGTTCACTTGACAAATTCTTATATTGACTCGGGATATGATTACCAAATATATCTCCTCGTAGACGCCCTTTTTCCATAGAAATTAAGTTTAATTTGGTTAGTCTTTCTTCATAACTTAGCCCATGATATTCCCCTTATTAGTTTTGTTGCCATTCTCTGTGCTTTTTCCAGCTCTAAAATGTCCTTTTAATGAAGTGGTGCCCAAAATTGTACTCCATATTCCAAATGAGGGTGTAACTGAAAGAACAACTGTGCAGCGACACCCCTTTAGCGCTCCTCAAGCGTTACTCCATGTAGGCGCGCTTTGTGGGGGGGGGGGGGGGGAGCACTATACAGGGCATTATATCGCTGTCTGGTGACTATGGCAAATCGCAGAGAGATAGCAGGGATTTAAATGGCTAAATAGGGTTTAGTGGTCAAAACTGTGCTATAGCGGGGTTTAGCGCTAAGCAAGGAATTACATGGAAAAATAGCGCTATAGTGAATCAGTGCTCAAAGGGGTAGTGTTAAGTGAGGGTATACCTGTATTTTAGGAAAGGTCCATATTTGTAAAAATCTGAACAAATGACCATTAAATCATTGTTGGAGAAAATCTTACATTATTAAGTTAGTTTGTAAATTGCAAGTTCCTATCTTGTCTGACTTGAGCAGATACTGAAAGCTTGAAGCCTGAGGCTAGTTACTAATCCACATAATAGTAGATGGAGTTGTTGGGGACTTGGTAAATATTTGGAACTTTTTGAAATGTTACACCTACAGGACAAGAGGCAGGCAGCTTGCATCTATAAATACAAGCCCTGTGCTGCTAAAATTGATGACTAGTATCTGGTCCATTTCTGGATTGCAACGTTGTCGTGGTGAAGGCAGGCAGGTCATGGCAGAGAGGTCAGACAAATCATGGTCCACTGGAGAAGGAACTGGCAACCCACTCTGGTGTCGTTACCAAGAAAACCATATTGATAAGCACAGACAGACAGAAGTGCCTAGCGGGTTGCGTCTATATGGTCATCGAGAGTTGGATACAATGGAAGGACTGAACAACAACAACAGTATCCGATAAAGACATTAAACTGTATAAAAACTACCATAATGACATTTTCCTGCCTAATAATGGGATTAGTTAAATTCCAGTTATTATATATATATATATCATCATACAGGTGTCCTTTAAAAGTTGATTATTCACAGAGATATAGAGCTTCAAAATTGTAGGTAGAAAAGAGAGCAACCTGAGCATGTCTGTTAATGACCACGTGTGGGTTTTAATTACCATAACATGTGTACTCCAGTCCTACAAGTCAAAATGACAATTTAAAGATCTAATCAGTGTCTAATTAAAAGATAATGATTTATGTATATGTGGCAGATAATAACAAACAGACATATTTAGTAAACCAACTGACGAGCAGGAGGAACAAATCATCTCCTACATATTTCATCTTTTTAAAGGCAATTTATTTTCTTCCGTGTAAATGTTTTAAACTTGATTAATTAACTGGTTTTATACTCCTCAACGGAGTCTTCATATACAAATTACACTTCACTTTTAAGAGTAATCCCGCTTGTGGATCTGCCCCATTTCATTGTGTTCTCTCTCAGGAGAGCTGCCATCTTGCACAGTTGGGACCTAAGGAAACAAGGGAGTGACTTCATACTACCAGTATAATGCTGCTGCATGCAGACACACAGCATGTCACAGTATGATTGCTAACAGCATTACACTGGTACAGTGAACCCTCTCCCTTATTAGTGTGTCCTTAGGTCGCAACATGGCAGCATTGAGAGAAAACAGGAAGAAAAGGGGTAGTTCCACAAACTGAAAACTGTCACTCTTAGAAGTGAAATGTAAATTTAATATGACTTTTTTTGCGTCATTCAGTTGTTTCCGCCTCTCCATGACCTCATGGACCGTAACACACCAGGCAAGTCTTTGTGTCCATGGTCATGCTGATTCACTTGGTTTTTATGGCAGAAATACTGGAGTGGGTTGCCAGTTCCCTCTCCAATGGGCCACAATGGAAAGAGACACAGGGGAGGGAGTGTGTGTGTGTGTGTGTGTGTGGGGGGGGGGTGGGGTGGAAAGCGACACAGGGGAGGGAGTGTGCGTGTGTGTGTGTGTGTGTGTGGGGTGGAAAGAGAGACAGGGGAGGGAGTGTGTGGGGGGGTGGAAAGAGACACAGGGGAGGGAGTGGGGTGTGTTGAAAGAGACAGGGGAGGGAGTGGGGGGGGTGAAAAGAAACAGGGGAGGGAGTGGCGGGGGGTGAAAAAAGACAAGGGAGGGAGTGGGGGGGTGAAAAAAGACAAGGGAGGGAGTGGGGGGGGTGAAAAGAGACAGGGGAGGGAGTGGGGGGTGAAAAGAGACAGGGGAGGGAGTGGGGGGGTGAAAAGAGACAGGGGAGGGAGTGGGGGGGTGAAAAGAGACACAGGGAAGGGAGATAAGGGGGAAAAAACAGGTGAGGGAGAGGGGGGGGGGGAAGAGACACAGAGGTGAGAGAGTGGGGAGAGGCTCACAATCAAGCAAATAGGTAAAGAAATCCTCACCTATAGTGCACCCTCATATTACCAAAACCACTCACCGCTGATATATACGGTAGAATCCTGGTTATCTGGCACCCAACTAACCGGGACTCTCAAGCAACCGGCACCAATACCACATTTTCAAAAATCTCCCGCCAAACTGGCATAAACGGCACTATCAGGAGTTAGAGACTGAAAAAAAAAAAATACTAACTTTTTTTTCTAATTATTTTTTCTGGGCCTAAATAGCCCGGTTTAGGTGCTAATGCCTTTTTAAAGACATTTTGAGTGTTTTGGGAGGTTTAAAGACCCTTAAATGCTGGATAACGATGGTTTTACTGTACTCAGATGTAATGTTTATATTCTGGAGTAGGTCACACCTCTGCTCACAGATACAAAATACTGTTTTACATCAGAAGTTTCAAAAAAATAAAATAAAAAAAAAACATATTATAACATAATATACCGGTAAAGTTGTGTATCTTGCTGTAGGTTAAAGGCCGGAGCACTACAGAATATAAAAAAATGACCAGGGATCAAATAGTGTCTGAAGTTTTACAGCAAGTACATAAAAAGGTAACATTAGATGGAAGAAGCACTTCTCATGAGTCATACACTTCTATGTTTCAATGAGTAATTGTTCACGTCTTCCTTCCCCTATCTCTGCAAAGGTTACAAGAGATTTATCTCCTGCTGCAAAACACAAATTTCTGAAATGATTACGGATGACAGGTTTTACTATAATGTTACCTTAGTTACATCAGAGCTCCTAAAGTTAATCATTCTGGTTCCTAAATATTTTCCAGAGATTGCAATACATATTACATCACATATATAATTGCGGATCTTTGCAATGTTCGTTACGTTTGCGATGTTGGTAACGCACTTGCAATCCTCGCAAAGCGAGGCAAGCCGTTGACGCACACAGGACTTATGCTGCAATGAGCGCCGAAGCAGCTCATTGCATTGCGAGGCGAGCAGTTGAAGCATGCAGGACTAAGGCCAAAGCCGCTCATTGCACTGCGAGTCTCGCGAAGGGAGCAGTTAAAGCACGTGGGACTTAGGCTGCAATGAGCGCCAAAGGCACACATTGCACTGCGAGCCTCACGAAGCGAGGCGAGCAGTTGAAGCACGCAGTTGGTTAAAACACGATACTCGAGAACACCAAAAAACCACCAAAATAAAGATAAAAAAATACAAAACAACACACTCACACACAGCACAGGGGGAGAGCCAGGAAGCCTGGGAGTTAAGTTGGAAACGAATTGGAGCCATATTTTCAGCTTTGCGCCACTCGAAAATCGGAAAGCGAGGGAAAAAATGGCGTCCGAAAAAAATTCACGTGGGACTTCACATTGTGTGGCAAAATATAATCAATCGAGATATAATAGTAATTAATTCTGTCCAAGTCTGAGTTTTTTCCAAATCCAACTTCTTACCATTAAACATTTAGATACAATTAAGACTTGAATGATAAATGCTTGGGTTACAGGGTCAATTTCCGCAGAGGAAATATGTAAAAATTACATTTTCAGAATTAAGAGAAATATTTTCGGTCTGTAACATTTTAACGGTTGATTTGAAATACGAATTGGAATGGTTTGAAAGACAAAAGTGAGTTTTTAAATCATTCATAGCATTTTGTTGTCTTGAGAAAATCCCTCTTTATGGGATATCCCTACGTAGACGGTCATCCGTTCCTACACACATTTCCAAGCTGTGCGATTTAAGTCGTACTGTAGGGATGTGGCTCGACAATCATTCAGCTTATAGCTCTTTTGACATCGTTATAGGCACGGAGAGCGTGAATAGTCAGGACAAATGGAGCCTGATCAAAAAAAGAAAAAGTTGATCAATCAACAGGAATCTTAAATTAGATTGCACTTGTGAATTTAAATCAGCGTCCATTTGCTTACTTTCTTTACCTTCTATAAAACAAAGCAACAACTGTCAAAATCCTTAACTTTTGCACGCAATGATATTTTTTATTTGGTTAAGGGGCTAAAAGTTAAATAAATACAAAAAACAAACTCCACAGAAAAAGTAGTAGCACCAACAAACACACAATAAATCATTTTGGGAGTTCCCTGTTCCTTTCACCAAGTGGCAAGCAGCATACTTAGTAGATGCCACCATACACAGAAGATAATGACTTCCATCTGGTATTTTATAGGAGCTAATTTAGACACAGGGGGAAGTCGAGTCTGTCCATATTTATTAAGCCTTGAACATCAGCGACCCGCGTGGTTCCAACATTCCTTTTGGTTGAAAACGGTGAAGTTATGGACAATTATATGTTGAAATTATTCAGTACTATGTAGCAGCTGTCTGAAATGTGCAGTTCATCCGTTTCAACAATGGCTCCGCTTTGGGAAAGAAGCAATGCCTAACTCTGCTTGGTACCAATAAAACTCAAATTGGTTCCATCGAATCATCACCCCGACAGATGGAAACTAGTGTGAACAGCAAGTTATCTTTTATATTCTTTGGTGTGAAAAAAAGTAACAGGACATCAAATTTAGAGCACTTTCAACAGCAATAGGGATCCTGGCGATTTTAAGAGATTAAAAGTAAACCGCAGAGTCGGGCAAGAGTCCTGATTGAAAATAAAATGTTTGTGTCCAGGAATCCTGAAATCGAATGGGGGACTATGCAAAGGGTTTGTCGCAGTCACTGGTGGCAAAAACACAGCTATTGTATCGGAGATAATGCTTAGTGTGACCGAGCAGATAGGGAATAGAAGGCTGGCTGCCAATAAGGGTGTCACAAGAAAGGGCTTACATCTGAACTGGTGCTCACTCCGATATGTACAGACCTTGGTTTTCACAATGGAGAATAAAAAAAACACTTGCCTTACTGTGCACAATATCTAGATCAGTGGTTCTCAACCTGTGGGTCATGACTCCGTAAGGGGTCGAATGGCGATTTGCCAGGGGTCACCTAAAACCATCAGAAATTTTAATTGTATGTAATTTGACTGTAATTTTACCGTTAGGGGTCGCCACAACTTGGGAAATGTTACCAAAGGGTCGTGGCACTAAAAAGGTTGAGAACAGCTGATCTAGAACCATATGTACACTCTCTTGGTTCTTTCGTCCTCTCTCATCAGCTCCTCTCACTCCCACCGCCAGGACTTTTCTTGTGCTGCCCCTATTCCATCAAACTCCTTGCCTCGCTCCACTATCTTCCTGCCTCAAAACCTTAAAAAAAACACTAATATGCGTCTGTTTAAAAAAAGCTTATTACCTTCAGCCTTAATATGCACAACTGCACACTCCACAGCATAATTTCACTCACACGCATGATCTACACAGACAGACATCGCCTTTGCTTGAATCTATTGCCTTCACACTGCCATTTTTATGTTTTACAATTTTTAGAAAAGTTATATATTCTTTATTGTGGCTCTATGTTGCCGCTTTCTCTACTGATACCTGTTAATCTTGAAGGACGTATCCAGCTGAAAAAGTAACAAACTTCATGCTAGGAGCAATGGCGGATTTAACTGTCAAATTCCCACTGAGCAGACAGACTTCCAGTGAATTCAAAGTATTTTGCCAACTCACAGAGTTGATCTGCTCAAGCCAAAATTGTAGATTCCACTGCAGTATAACTGCATGTAAAAGCTAATAGATTGGGGTTTGTATTAGACTTATTAATAAAAATGTTGTATATTTTAATAAAAACCAATAAAAACATAACCACAGTGGTTCTTTAAGGAACATATTTTTTTCAGGCTCTGCTAAAGTCAACATTTGGATGGAGCAGCAATTATAGTATAATTATAAAAACATTTGCACTTTGCTCTGCACTCAGTGGCTGATAAGCCCCCCTCCCCAAAGTCTCCCCAGTCACAATAGCTTAAACCTATAGTGCTGCAGTTCCAGCTTGTCTCCTGTACAATAGCTGCATGGCATAAATAATTCAGCAAAGACATCCCACAGCGGGCATTGATATAAATGATGACTTCTGGAACATGCCACCAACAGTTCACTGCTGGAGGAAAATCTGCCGTGTCTCAAGTTTATTGGAGGGAATAGATTAACCCTAATGAAGAGAGGATAGGGCTGCCATACAGAGACATTAAAAATCGACAATGGGAACCGGTCGGCTGCTCATTACTGGCTCCAGCCTTATTTATTGCATTCTTAGAATGAATAAGATGCACTCAGGAATATACTGTGTATGAAACATTTAACAGGAGATAATCACAAAATCATCCCCCCTTCACTTGTGTGGGTGTAAGAGCTTGGGGCACCCTGCAAGCGGATATTTCCAGAGCCAATTAAATAACGTGTAGAAAAGCTCAGGTCACCCATCACATATATAGTTGTCGTAATTGTGAGTGTTGGTCACGCAATGTTAAAAGTTATGGGCTTGTGCATGCACGACGAGCGCCAAAGGCGCTCATCGTGAGGCTTGCAAGTTAGAGGGGGGAGAGTCTCGCATTGTGTGGCAAACAGCAAGTCGCTAGTTCATTATATTATCTATAAATATTAAATTCATAAATAAACACCTAAAATTTCTGCTCATCCATACACTCACTACTCATCCCTACAAGGCCGATGAAGACTCCTCAATGCCCGCACACATCAGTTGTACAGAAACGAGGCTGTGACCTACCAACCCTTATCACTCATCGCCATATACTCATCTACACTCACCATTTAGGTCAAAGAAAGCTCACACTCTATACAGCCATTTAGCATTTTAGCCCACAGACAGCTTCATCTCTTCTCAACCAACTGCTTGTGTGTTTGCGTCGTTCAGTCGTGTCCGACTCTCCATGACCTCATGGATTTTAACGCACTGTGCTGATCCACTTGGTATTCATGGGAGAGATGCTGCCAGTTCCTTCTTATGTGGGCCATAGCATACAGCTCCTGGTATTCCTAGGTGGTCTCCAATCCAAGTACTGACCAGGCCAAACCCTGCTTGGCTTCAGGGTGGTGTGGCCTCGAACACAGGTGGGTGAAAGTACTGAATTCTAACCACCTGACCACCAGGGAACCCAGATGAGTATTTAGAAACGTGCAAAAAAATTATTGTAGGTTTGGAGAAAAAACAATACTTTCAATCACTGAAAATGTAGCCAGGTTCCTTCTCCAGTGGGCCACAGCATACAGCTCTTGGTATGCCTAGGTGGTCTTCCATCCAAGTAATGACCAGCCCTGACCCAGCATGGCTTCAGAGTGATGTGACCTATTGGTTCTCGGACTAGTTGGAACCCAGGTTGCAGAGGTGAAAGCACTGAATCCCAACCACTGGACCACCAGGGAACCCCTGACATGCTTATTATCCACCTGCTATTTGTATTTCCGTCAGCCTGACTTGTGATGACAATGTCCCTGCCCACGGGGCTGTGTGACTGTCAGTTTTCATCCTTACCTTCAAAGACATTGCCAACTAATACACAAATCCATAAGACGTGAATCTGCGCAAGCTGAACAGGTAGTGACACTCCATGACGTCACGATGATGGATCATATTGGGAGACCGGAGCACACGAGAAGGATTCCCCCGGTGGGAGCAAGAAACAGCACATTACAGAAATGCAGCACGGCAACTATTTTGTATTAACCTTTCAATGTCAAACTAGCTGTTTTTTTCCAGTAGACAATATAGATAACACGCCCATAAGCATATTTTTCTGAAATGACTCAAAATAGAGGACATATTTTTCAATTCTACATATCCATTTTGGTTCTGTTTATTATTGTGACATAAACAGAGTTTCACCATTTTCAATTAAGAAATAATTTCACAATCATCGTTACAAATATTAATTATTAATATTTAGTAAATTCCAGTGCCAAATGTTTATTATTAAATATTAACCTCTCCTAAAAATCTGTTGTCAAGGTTGAATGGAGACGACTGTTATTCTTTAAAAAACAAATAATGCCTCCAGAAAGTTTTCTGAGAGTATATAATAAAAAGGATTTGTAGAATGAAGCTCTTCCTGTAGAAGCAGTTTAAATGGGGATTATGTGTTAAAAATTGTAGTCTAGAATTTTACAAAATAAACTTTCAATAACTGTATTTCTTCACTATGACAACTTACGTAAATAAAAGTTAACCGATTAAAAGTTAACTGCACACTCTTGAAACCAAGATCACCGCTGTACCCTTTCATGTCTCCATCACTAGGCTATCCCCCACCTTTTCGGCTATATTGGATAATGCAGTTAAAAAAATATTTGGATGACATATAATTAATAAGACAGCTATGCACTTGGCCGATGTTTACCCAAACAAATAAAAAATTATATATAAACACATTCGTTCAAGAATTGACTCAACAATGCAGATAATTACAGCACAATCTAAAAAAACAACAGAACCTCTTGGCCTCAAAATGTCTTATGTAGAACCTCTCAACTCATCCCAACTTGTTCCTTTGCACTATATATAGCAGACTAGGGTTTGCCCCAGAATAACCCAATGAAAATTACTCATTTGGACCAACACACAACCAGAGCTACGGAATATGTTGGCGCGTTACAAATAAACGATAATATTAATAATCCCTGTGTCCTAAACTATTGACAGAAACCCTAAAATACATGCATTAGATATGCTGTTCTCCGCCCCTTTCATGTGTCAAGGGGGTGGAAGATGATATTCCCAGAGGGACTATCCTGACAGAAGGCGTTAAAATGGAAACCTAATATGTATTAATGTAATCTAATGTATTCTTCAGATTTCCAGGTCTCCACTCTGCTCCAAGTGGTCATAAGCTACAGGCTGCTGTCTGACAATGTGCATTTTTTTCCACCTCAGACAATCTGCTAACACAGTACATAAGCAACCCCACTTATACTCAGAAGCAGTCTTAAATCAGGACTACCTAGATGCAGATAAGAAACGGAGCAGGAAAGATAAGACCTGCAGTCCCTCTAAGGCAACATAGTTTCATAAAGTCGGATTCACATACATGTCTTGTATGACTCTAACAATATATATTGTGTGGCCAAGTAAATTTATCATTACACTTATGGTGGTATGAAGAGTGATAGAAGGCCATGACCGTAAAGAGTACAGTAGTACAGAAAAATAACACATTTGTAAATTCATTTGAATGTCTACCACAGAAGCCAGCCCCACACCGATGAAATCCATTAATATTGAAACAGTGGGTAGGATTTCTGGTTTGTGTATAATCCTTCCTGTGCTATGTTTAAAACTGCATTATACAGTGAGCATATGCTTGAAAGGAGCCATAAATATAGTGTTTATTTAGATTATAGCGTGAGAATGCATTGTGTTCTCATTTGCATGTCCACACCTCCAGTGTCCAAAAGTGCAGTATAACAACAGTATTTAGAAACCCAAGCAAGAAATACGTTTTTTAGACATTCTAATGGAATTACAAATGTATTATTCATTTTCTGTAATTATATATATATATATATATATATATATATATATATATATATATATATATATATATATATATATATATATATATATATATATATATATAAAAGTGTGTGTATATACATACACACACACACACACACACACACTGATGTGAAAATTCTGGATATACATGGTTTTGGCCAGCATTGCACATTTGCGGTTACCATATATTCATATATAAAATTAAATCATAATAAATAATAATTCATAGTGTGTGGATCAGACATTAAGGATGCTATGTCATATCTTTAACTACCCCAAGGCAAAGACAAAAAAACAGTTTAGTAGAAAATTCCTGAGAGATTTTGTCTTTGAACATTCTGCAGAAAGCATCGTCATTAGGAACAGGGGGGGAAAAACATGAAAGAAATCTTCTCGTTAAGTGAAGTTTTCCCATTAATTATCCCTGTAGCGATAGTGTCTAAAACCTTTAATGATCACATTTTAAAAATTTATTTAAGAAACAGCTTTGATGAATGGAGTTTGGTTCCAAATGTCAACTCGTTTACAGAGCTGTACAATGAGCCACTTGTCACCACCATCAAAAAAGAGGGTACATATAAAGTGATATTTGCGCCCACACAATATACCGCAATTTTCTGCCCAGGACAGAATCTTAAAATACTGTAAAATGATCAAAAGGACTAGAACATAATTATTGTGCCGAATTTCATCTTTTAAAGATCTCGGTCTAGAATATATTATTCAGCTGAACCAGATAAATTTGTGTCTTTTCAAACGCTGCCAACGTTACAACTTCATAAATAACAGGATGCGCTCATTTTATTAACTGCTTCCTCGTGTCCATTAAAAGCGATTTTTATTACTTTTTCTGCCACTGAATTATAAGTAACCAAGTACCTTGACATCTTAATCAGGTATTTATTAGAGTACTGGGGTCACAAAGACCCCATGAAAAGTTTAATAACCAAGTATAAAGCTAAAACGTAGCCAGGCTATTAAGCTTCATACTGATCAGAGTCTCTCCTTCTTTAACTCTTATAATTAGCGTAAATAAGATTATTTGTGTATGTAGATTAAAAACTTATTATAGAATAGAATTTGTCTAAAGCCTGTCAATCATCTTTATCCCAAATATTCTTGGCATTTTCTTTCTGCTTATAATACTTCCTGGCTCCAGAAGTCAGGTTATTGAGGTTCATAGCAGTTCATTCTATGGGGGGTGTAAATTTACTCTGCACTGAAATTAATGCTAGCTGTCAAACACCACTATTCACTGCTCAAGCAATGCTTTTATATAAGAGATGCTTTTTTTAATATTCAAAAACACTTTGAGCAATAACAAGTTAAGTGAAAAAGTTTTCTTAAAACCATGTTTAATGATGATAATCAAACTTTAAATAATTGGTCTATTAAAGGGATATAGAAGGTTCCGGGATTTTATTAGGTACAGAATACCTATGTATGCTTTATTTTATTATGATGATCACTGATTGGCTAGTATAAGATGGTAACCAAGTCTGTTTTCATGAGCTGCAGAGGGTAGACCCATAAATGGATGAAATATTTGTTTTTTTAAACTTGTATAAGACAATTTACATTTCTCCTTAAGGGAACTCCTCATTGTTTGGTATCAGCCATTCATTGTGCCTTATGGAACCAATTAACGATGAGTACCAAGGTAGCATTGTATATAAAAGTAAATCGATATACAGGTACAAAAATATCCCTTTTCTGCCTTTTAATTGCTTATATTTTAATGTTTTGAGATAAAGGTAAAAGAAGATCTATAAGAATTTTAAATAGGGAAATCTACCATTATAATTTGTATAATGTAGATAAAACACGTACAATATGTTGGGATTTTAGGACAGTCAGAAAGTATTTATTGAATGGGCTGCATCTGCTGCCACAGACTTCTCAAAATACATTAAAGGGACACAGAAGTACCACATTTTATATTAATAATTTAGAGGAGTATTTAGAAACGTGCAAAACATTTATTGTAAGTTTGGAGAGAGAAAAAATACTTCCAATCACTGAAAATTTAGCTTTGAAAAATCTTACACCTCCCCCAGGCAATCAGATCAAATGTTTATAGAAGTGTGTGAGATACCATAGAAAGAGCTTCGTACCATTGCATCAAAAGTAAACGTGTTTCTGGTATGCCCATATTTTGGTAAGAAAACCGACATCGGCATCTTCAGACTTATTGTCACTTGCAGTAATTACAATCTAGGGTGGAAAGCAGTGACATCCTGTGCAATTCAAAATGCTTCATTTCCATGTTAATATGTTTTTATTTTAAAATGGATAATGGTGAACCACTGTTTGTTGCCTTTTAAAGGGACGGAGAATAGCTGCCATAGGAAGCAGTTCTTATGAAGGGCTACATACAAAGTTATGTGAGGATTGAGAGAAGCGGAGAAAAGCATGGTGTTGTAGGAATACAATGGGAGTTATGCTATGGAAAAACCAACACTGCCCTTGGGACACATTTGTTGTTAATGCCACCGTTTACACATTGCAGCTCTATACCAGAGTTTCTCAACATTTGGCCCTGGGATTGGTCCCGGTCCTTGAGATCTAATCTGCCCTTTTTCAGGCATGAATGAGTTGTGAAAGCTTTATAATGATGAGAGACTGACCCTTTGAACAGGTCACTAACACTATAGTAAATAGATTATTGAATAACTGATCTGTTAATATAATAATGTTTTGGATCTTCAAGGTGATGCTTGGAAATTTTGATTGGTTGACCACAGATCCCTGGGCTCCATTTAGGTTGAGAACCATTGCTCTACTCAATAGGTAGTCAGACTCATGAAGAAAATAAATTACCCAGGAGAAAGTCTTAAAACTAGTTTTTAAACCGGAAAATGAAAAACTTGCAATGTTGTGGAGGAATAATAGTAAATTATTGTGTGGAATATAAATGTTTATTAAGGTACTTGTACCTCACAACGGCGATTAAAAGGTTAAAAACAAGGATAGAAAGGGTATAATAAAAGCAAAGCCTTCCATGAGGCCAAGATGGCCCAAATAATTAGGATAATCAATATCTCAAGAAGCTTAAATAGCTAGTATAAGTAGTATATAAAAGTGAAGTTACAGCTGGCTTTAATTGGAGTTCTATACGCTGAATACTATCTTCTAAAAGTGCTATATGGTAATACAAAAACACTCGAGGAGACTCCTTTAGAATGAATCCCTATCTTGTTACAATGACTCTAAGTCTCTAGGATACAAAGTAATGGGGATAAAGGAATTCCTATATCCTGAGAAGGACTATTATAGGGGTACAAGAAGGGCCTAAACGTGCCACAACCCCCCCACACACATTGCCTCACTGTAACAGAGGTACTACTTAGGGACAGGAAGATAGGATGTGTAAAATAAAGTAACAATGTACACAATCCGAGCGTATGAAGAACTAGCACAGCAAGAACTAACAGCGTCTATATGCGTGTCACAGTGGACCGCATTGGACGCTCCCGCCTGACGCGTTTCGACGCACAACTGACGTCTTTCTCAAAGGGCAAAACACGGAAGTGATGTCCGAGTGAGGTATTTATGCAGAACGGTTGCTACAGCAACCGTGCGTGTAATAAGAAATATACATATTAGCAAGAAAAACAATGGAAAGGTAAGTATGAAGGGAAGGGAGGACAAAATAAATAAAGTTGAGTGGAAACATGAAAGAACCAACATAATGGCGAGGTCTTAAAAACTAAGTGATGAACTAACAATAAATGGACAGATATAGGTAATTTGAATGGACAAAAAATAATAAAATCCTGTGAAAAGAAAGTGTAAAAACCAAATAGACATATATATATAATTATAAGATATATATGTAAAGGTATAAATCCATAGAAATGTGAAAATGAAAATAAAAATGACTTCCATGGATGTGGGCTTGTGGAATGAACATAAAGTGAAGCATCTAAAGGCTTCAAATGAAAATATAGTGGTTGCTGTGATAAACAAGAGGGGAGCATTTAAGGCTTCCAATATAAATATAATAGTTGCAGTAATAAAGCTGCAAGTGTTAAGGGGGAGCATCTAAAGGCTACCAAATAAGTATAGTGATTGCAGTGATGCAAGTGATAAATAACTATATTTTAAATAGTCTGACATAACTATATCAACAATCCAAAAGAAGGAAAGGATTGTCCTAAAGTGAGAAAATAAAATTAAATAGTGTCAATATTATCTCAGAAGGACGGTATTTAGAAAAAAGACCTCATTTTTTGTAACCTTTCAATCTTTATTAAAACATAACCTAAATCCTAAATGAAGGCCGTATAATTAAAGCCTTCATTTAGGCCAAAGGGGGAGAGGGCCTTAAGTTTGTATATCCATTTTGCCTCACATTGGAGGAGTTTACGGTCAATGTCCCCCTGTCTCTGACTCATAGTGACTTTATCAATGGCAAAAAAAGTCAAAACCTTACTTTGGTTCTTATGGTAAAGTTTGACATGTCGTGCAATAGGGGTATCCAACATGTGTTTAATGCTTAAGACATGTTCCCCTATTCTGCGTCTTAGTTGGCGGCTGGTTTTACCAACATAAATCTTGTGGCAAACGCAAACTGCTACATAGACTACACCGGTAGAGCAACAGTTGAAAAATTCCTTGATTTTATATTTTACCTTTGTTGTTGGGTGTTCGAATATTTTAGTAGGTGTAATGTAACTGCAGTATTTGCATCTGCCACATCTAAAGCAACCTAGTGGGGGTTTTAGCCAATTGGTGTTTGTTCTTTTCTCTTTGAAGGCACTATGTACCAAACCATCTTTCAGATTTTTTCCTCTCCGATAGGTAATTGAAATGTTAGGTGTTAATACTTCAGTGAGATCTTCATCACTTTTCAACAGATACCAGTATTTGGCAAGTGATTCTTTCACCACTTGAGAGTCATATCCAAAGGTCATTATACAGCGGATGGAATTTAGGCCGTTAGAGACATTCCTTGAAGAGTTACTTCCATGAAGAAGCAAAGTTCTATTACAGTTCCAAGCATGTTTGAAAGCTGCTTTGAGGCAGTTTTTTGAGAAGCCTCTTTCCTTAAATCTTTTTCTTAATTTTTCTGCTTCTATTATGAACTCTTCATCTGTACTACAGTTTCTTCTAATGCGTAGATATTGGCCCTTGGGTATTCCTCTCTTGAGAGGTTCAAAATGTTGGCTTTCCCATCTCAATAGGGTGTTTGTAGCAGTGTCTTTTCTAAAAGTAGTAGAAAATATTTTGCCATCTACATCTTTTTGGATTATTAAGTCTAGAAAGGTGATTCTTGAGTCGTTAATCTCATGAGTAAATTTGAGGCCTAATGGGTTAACATTTATTTTTTTCATGAATTCTTCAAATTTATTTTTTGTACCTGACCATATTAGTACAATGTCATCTATATAGCGCCTCCACATGAGTATTGATTCAGTATACTCTAAGAGAAATTCATTGAAGATGAGTTTCTCTTCCCACCAGCCTAATAGTAGGTTGGCGTAACTTGGGGCGCATGGGGTACCCATGGCTGTTCCTTTGGTTTGATGGTACCAGTTCCCATTGTAAATAAAGTAGTTATGTTTAAGAACATAATCTAGTAAGTCTATAAGAAATTTGTTGAATTTTTGTAATTTGGTACCTTTACTCTGTAAAAAGAAATTGGTTGCTTCAATGCCTTCCTTGTGAGGAATGCTACTATATAGAGCCTCTACATCTATAGTGGCTAAATAGGCATCTGTAGGTATTGTAAGGTCCTCAAGTTGTTTTAGGATATCATTTGTGTCTTTCACAAAAGAAGGTAGTGTTTCAACCATATCTTTTAAGTGGTGATCTAGAAAAATACTTGATTTATAGGATAAATTATCAGTTCCAGACACAATGGGCCTGCCAGGAATTGGAGTTACTTTTTTATGAATTTTGGGCAGGGTGTAAAAGATGGAAACAGTAGGGTATTTTGGAAAGAGATATTGAAAAGTTTGTTCGTCAATAAGACCATCAAATTTGGCTTGGTCCAGGATGTTTTTAAGAAGTCTTTTATATTTCGAAGTGGGATTACTCACAAGGGTTTCATAGGTGTTAGTGTCGTTTAAGATCTTTTTGCACATTAGATTATATTCAGTGTTGCCCATAATGACTATGTTGCCACCTTTATCCGCTGGTTTGATTTGAATATCTTCACATTTTTTTAAGTCGAGTAAGGCCTGATTCTCACTTTTGGTTAGATTGTAACTTTTCGGTATATTCTTATAATCAATATTTTCAATTTCTAGGGTGGCTTGTTGTAAGAACAACCAGATGTTTGCATAGTCTTTTAAGGCTGGAGTGAAACGACTTTTATTTTTCCATACTTTGGATTTATCCTTTTGTTTCCCATTATTTTCTTCCAAGAGAGACAACATAGTTTGGAATGCTTCCATATCCTCTTTTCCAAGTCCCATTTGGGTCAGTTCTCTTTCTTGTTTGAGTTTGTGAAATTTATGTAAAGCTAATTTCCTTGCGAATAAATTCAAGTCTTTTATATGTACAAAGGGGTCTGGCCTAGATGTGGGTACAAAGGATAAACCTTTCTGTAGAACAGATATATGACTCTCTTTTAGTTGGAAATTGGACAGATTGACTATCAATTTATCTTTTTCTAGAGAAGAGGTGGAATTCTCTATTGTGGGTCCCTGTTGTTTACATTTCTGAATTTCTTTTCTGGGTCTCTTAGGACAGTCCTGCCTCTCTCTAAAAAATTCTCATTGTAGTTGAACCTTCTCCCTGTTCTTGTTTGGGAGTAAGGTCTACTATCATCTTTCTTTAACCAAGTGTTAGAACGTCTATTTCTGAATTTTAATGGAGTTCCATCATCCAAATCTGAGTTGTCATATTCAGAGGAGCTCCTATCTGAGTGGCTGTAAACAGGGGCACTTGAAGGAAATTTCCTAAAAATATTTCCTGACTTAAAGTCATCCTGATCTCTAAGGAACTTTCTTTTTTTCCTTTCTTTGAGATCTTTTTTGAACTTTTCTATATTTTCATTTAGTCTGGTGCAGTAACTATCATACTCAGGTGTTTCACTAAACTTATTGAAGTCTTGTTGATATAAAGCCACTTTAGGTTTTAAAATTTCAAGGTTAGATTGTTCTGTTTCAACAATCAGTTCCATTAGATCTTGTGAGCATTTTAACAGAATTTCTTTCCATCTTTCCATAAATTTATCATTGGCCAGATTTGTAGCTGGAATCACATTCACTCTTAGTCCTCTAGGGATTAGGTGGTTTTTTAAGTAGTTCTGTAAACTGCTAATTTCCCATATAATTTTTACTTGTTTTTTTGCATTTTTCATTAGCTCACTAAAGGCTTTTTTTATGTCTTTATTAGTCTCAGGTACAAACTGTGTCTTAGAGGTGAAGCTATCATCTGCTTCTTTTTGAAGTAGATCAATATTATTTAAGGAGAAGAGGGCCATATTGAATGTTTTACTCTTTTCTCCAAAGGGAATTTATATATTTTCTTGCAAAATATGTCAATTCTTATTATTCTAAGTAACTCAAAGATTATTTAGAGTCTTAAAGTTAGATCCTAAAGGTGGATTAAACCACAAGTTAAATATTTAAAAATAGTGGATTTTTCAAATCCCAAGAGTTTTTCACTCTAGTGGTTATAACCATAGATTACATATAGTATAATTGGGAATAATAGTAAATTATTGTGTGGAATATAAATGTTTATTAAGGTACTTGTACCTCACAACGGCGATTAAAAGGTTAAAAACAAGGATAGAAAGGGTATAATAAAAGCAAAGCCTTCCATGAGGCCAAGATGGCCCAAATAATTAGGATAATCAATATCTCAAGAAGCTTAAATAGCTAGTATAAGTAGTATATAAAAGTGAAGTTACAGCTGGCTTTAATTGGAGTTCTATACGCTGAATACTATCTTCTAAAAGTGCTATATGGTAATACAAAAACACTCGAGGAGACTCCTTTTTAAATGTTGTGGAGGGCCAAAACATAGGCTGAACTTATTTCTGCTCAATATTCATTTTATAGCTATATTTTATTTTCTCAGTGCCAGGAGCAGTATCTACAGAATGCTAGCCATCCCAGTTAGTCACAACACTGCTGCTCACAAATTCCCCCCTTTTACAATTAGCAGTGTTTTTTTGTCCAGGACACAAATTTGTATCCCACTGTAGGCGGCCAGACAGGGACAGCCAAAGGGCCGGATGTGGCCCGTAGGCCGCACAATGCCCAGGTCTGTGTTAGGTAATTTCTGGAGGATCATGGATTCCATGTATTGTGCATGCTTTCTATTTCTGAACATGTGAGGGGAAGCAGGTAGGTGTAATATTCAAAGAAGGTCCCGTCAACCCTCATATTTCCCTCATCCACACCATTCACTCCATTGATAGATAAAAAAAAAATATACTCTAACTTATAGCACGGATTAAACCAGACATGATGAAATATTTTATACCATGCCCTCAAATAATCAAACTGCTTTTATAATCACGGCTCACACAGGTTCTACCGCCATTAGCTTGTTAAATATGTCTTAGAATTGATCAGTTTTAATTATATATTTTAACTACACTGGTCCTTTAAACCCATATTTTTGTGACTCTTCGGTACTATTTTTTGAAATTTCTACTTAAACCTGGAACATCGAGGGCCTGGTCACGTTCCCTGAAAATGTATACAAATATTAAAGTATAATTAAAAACAATTTGTTACATATATGAGCAGATTTCTAAATGTTATTTGTGCTCAGTTGCTCATTCCCACTTTACTACGGACAATACAACAACTTGACATCCATACTCTTCAAGAAAAAAACTACTACAAACAATTCATGTTAACAGAACAAAAGGATAATGGTATTTACAGAACTATTTAATTGCATTAATTATACAGTTAAATTATATCAGTTCTACAAAGATGTAGCTTTACATTTCTGAAAAGAGATACACAATTTTCAATGTATTTATAAAGTAAAGGTTACATTTGTATTAATGTTACTGGTGAAGTATTTCCCCAATGCTTTTCCTTGGAATCCCAAGGTTCCATTTTGTTTGCGTTATTTCAAAATATAACATATTATGGGAGACTGTTGCCTTTGAAAGGCGTTTGAAGAGAGCACAAGAGTTCTTTGGTACTGTATATATTTTGACGCCCTTGTTTTTTGGCTCAATGAAGGATTCTGGCCCATTTGTGGGCAGAGGCAATGATATCAGTTTTTGTATTGTGGCCCTGATATTTGATTTTGGGTGCTAGCGAGTGGTTCTGAACTATCACTAGTAATTTTGGCCGAAGAAGAGAGAGCTATGCAGTTTCACATAAGCAATTTTTGGTCCTTATGCTCCATTCATACTTTTGGCCCCCAAAATGTTTCCATGGTTGACATTTTTGTGTGAAAGGACCTAGTGAATAAACATTAAGCCACACACTGGCCTATAATTCCATGCATAGGTAAGAGTATATGATTATCTAGGATAATGTACTAGCATTCAGTTTCGTTTTGACTCATTTGACCTCTTCCCCAATTTTTGTAAATGATCTGAGGTAACCCCATAAACACATTCACTCACACAAAATTATAACGTCAAAGGGAGAACATGTGTATTTGTACATTAATATGTTTGTCTATGAAAGATAATGGCAGCCACACTTGGCCATCCCCCAGTTACAACTCAATGTCAGAGCAAAAGCCCTCTCATACAACACATCCATTGGGTTATTTGCCATTCATATAGATATTTTTCTGCTAACTCCTCACCCTTCAATTGGCTTCCTACTGGACAACATGCTTTTATACATTTTAAAAATAAAATAAATGCAGACTTTAATTTTAACTGTTGTATTCAATGTTGCTTTAATGATGGTAGTAGACATTTTGTCTTTGTTCCTTAAAGGATTATAAACCTGGGAGGAACTATGGATTCAGATACCACCTTTATTTAGAGAGCTGTTGAAAACGGTTCTCTAAATATAAATAGCACACATGAGAGCCCCCAAAGGATAACCCTTATCCTCAAGCAACAGGCACACTAGAAGTCTAAAAATACATGTCCCATGATACAAGCAGAATGAACTAAATATATACTTTTCTCTCAAAATGTGTTTCTTTCTTGCATAGCTGCTAATGTTTGTTGTGCATTGTTTTATCAAAATAATTTGTTTTTAAGTAAATTAAAATGTAGATATTCAGCATGGGTAGACTAGATGTACCAGTTGGCTTTAACTTCTGTGAAAATCCATGTTACTACACTTCTGAGTCTTTGTAAGTATTCCGAAACCAGCAATGGCCTTACCTAACTCTTCATTTGCGGTCAAACTTTGCTTTCTTCATTTTAATTTGGAAATCTTGGTATGACTGACTGCCTAACGCTGCTTCTGGGATTAAAACACACAAGACAAGGAAGGTTTCTGTTTACCGTCTTCACATGCCTAAAGTGTCTACACAGACAAATAACAAGACAGCAATGTTCCCTGAAGACCACCTCTAACGATAAGCAGATGGTTAAATAGGAAATATTAGAACATTTGAATCAAAGACCTACACTCTTACTTTCTCTGCATAAATACATTTTAAGAAATGATTGTAGGAGTCTACCCTACCCAGTCAACAAAGAGACAAAATTATGTTCTATACTTTTTTTTCTTTTGAAGCCCAACTAAACTATTATTTGAAGTAACATTTTGCTTGTGTCTATGGGACAACTTAACTAATCAAAGCTATATTATAACCAAAGAAGTTGCAGCAAAAAGCGACGAAACACATTTGATTTATAATTTGAATATTTTAACATTGATCTATTTTTAGATTTCATATTATTCATATCTAAATAAACTTGTATCTATTTGCCTGGAATATTAGTAAAACAAATAAATTATTTTTAATTCAAATCTCTACCAAAATTCGTAGCCCAAAATCATTATGTTTACTATCATGTGGCTATAATCCACCGGGCCGTACTATTGAGGCTCTAAATAACACTCTCCTGTATTGGAACAAAGAGGATGGCGCAACACCACGGGGTGCATCTGGTGGGAACTAAAAGCAACGGATGCCAATTCAGAAGGAAATCTGACAATAAGCTACATGAATACTACATATTTCTGAGGTATTCAAAGGTGAGAGTCTACTCACTTATAAATGTTCTTATTATTAAATATTGGTCAAAACCCTGAGTGATTTGCGCCAGATTTTGTGCACTGACTCCGCCCCCCCCGCCCTTATTTTTCGCATATCTTTAAAACATTGAACAGTGTCCAGAGAAATGGCCGCACATCTCTAAACCGAAGACCAACAATAGGACTTTCCAAATAAAGAGGACAACATCAGCCATATTACTCTGCAAATCACCTAAGCGCTAGTGGCCTTAGAGTTGAGATAAACCACATACCAACACAACAACCCATTTCTAAACTATTTTTTAGATCGCCCTCAAGTGGACCTTTAATAAATTCAAGCATACTTAGGATAAACCTATATAATTCCAGACTCTTAATTAAGCTAAACTTTTAGGTAGATAAAATAAGTTTTGGTTATTATAGGCATTCAAATCTATATTTCTAGGTTTAAAATTTCAGTCAATGGCACCAAGGAAAAAAATTACAGAAACACTTGAATTCTCATTTCCTTGAACTTAAATTATTGGTTTTTCTCCATGACAACTAAGGCCGCCTGTGTCAAATTCACCAGCTGGCCCATGAAATGAGTGGCACACTTACTGCCAGTTCCATACACATGGCTCTTCAGACCAGCAGGCAAGAGTCACTCAATATTCAAGCTGCAGCGTAAGTGGGATATAAGCTGTTGACGAGGGACCCCGGCGGTGAGAAAAGCTCACGAGGGCTTGCTCGTCAAGATATCTCTGCCGGCAGTATGACGCTGGGATTTCTTACTTGGAAATCTGCTAATACACTTGCAAGGGAAATGTCAGTAATTATTGAGCACAAAACTGTAAAAACCATCAGACTGTGTCATTGTGGAGTCGAGCAACGGCTTTCATTCAATAAGTTTGACAAAACGTTTCTTAATTATCCCGAATTTGCGTAGACTGTCTCGGAGCTGGTCTTGCATGATATACCAGATATGACACTAGGCTTATGATACAGACTGCTTTGTTTGTCGAAATAAAGTAGAAGGACACTAAATGTGTCACTAGAGATAATTCAGCCTCCAGTTCTCACACAATCTTGATTTATGTCATCCTGCAAATCATTCTTTTAAAAGGAAAATTCTAAAATCCTCAGGTTTGTCATTTTCATCTTTGAGCACCTTTTAGTTTTAAATATGTAACAAATCTAAGTTATGTGTCTGTCATGTTTTGGAGAAGTATTGATAGCAGCCATCCCATGCCACACTCCCTAAAATGTCATCTCAGGACGTAAAAGGGACAATGTCACACCAAAAGGAAATCTGTTTCATCAAAGAGCAATAACTGGCTATATGTTGCAATAGCCAATTTTCTACACAGTAAATGATTCCAGAGTAATAAAGCATTGTATGTGCGACTCAGCATTCTAATTCACTGCTCAAAGTACTTGATAAGGATGGGGATCGGTTCTAACTGAATGACATTAGGGGCCATTATTTTGCCCACCACAAACAGAGACAAGCAGAATGTCATCCTAATTAGCATATCAAAGCATCTACTTGGCATTCAAGAGCCACTCATTTGGATACAAAATTAGTGATTTCCAGGGAAAATCCACTTAAGAAAATACATATCTAATACAATATATAGTCAGGTTTTCATGCAATATATAGTCAGGTATTCAGTTGTTCATTGGCCAATGAACAACTGAATACAAAAAAATTGAACTAAACCTTGTAACAAACGTAACATCAAAGGGCCATATTCATGTACATAGTCTAATGTGGTTTATATAATACAATGTACTTGATGTGACACAGGCTGTTACATTAAAGAAAACGGCCAAAAAATGCATTTAAGGATGAATTTGCACAGGCGTTCAATAAGAAAGCATAATGAAGACAGTTATTGTAGCCCAGTAGGACACCATTTTAGCCAGAATGATCACTCCATCCAAAATACTCAGATGAAAATTTAAAAGCATCCAAAAGAGAAAAGCATTTGAAAAAAAGATGATCACATTCTTCAACACTAAATACACAGGACTTAATATAGACTTGGGTTTTCTAACACATTATTAGAATTTCATGTGATTTTTTTCCCCTCTTATACCATAACAGACTTAGTACTCTTAGTGAGGTGTTTGTCCAACAGGAAAGTTATCTCTGCGGACTACAGTGCTCTGCTTTTTCATGTATATGTGTATATAATATGTGTATATAATATGTGTATATATGTTTCCTTTGCTATGTTGTGTTTATTCCCCATATATGTATTTACCTGATGATGTCAGATGCTGTTTCCACTCTATCTGCATCTGCTGTTATTATTCAAACTGAGTTTTCCATCTCATGTAGTATTGCTTGAGACTTGATAAAGAGAGGTTAAGCCTCTCGAAAGCTCGTCATTATAAATAAGACGTTTGTCCAATACAAAAGGTATCAAATTATATTGCAATACTCATTATTAATATCTCTCTCTCTATATATATATGGGTGTGTGTGTATGTAAAACATAAATACAGGGCAATCAATGGGTTAGGAAACTCAGATTTGCTGAACCGACAAAGGAGTCTCCAGCAAATGTAACCTGAAGGTATCAGACAGATATCCTATTTGGTGACATTTTGTGACATTCTATTATTAACAACTGTCCTCAATACATATACTCTCATCCCTAGCCAATAGTTGACATTTGCTAAAACCCTTAAACCTTCCAATTCTGGCTCCTCAGTAATCAGAATAAATGTAATAGAATTACAGACAGATAACATTATCCAGTCTTTACCATTGTGGACATGGGCCACTCTCAGAACTTACATAAAGCCAATGTTTACTGCTGGACAAATATTTTCTGTAAAGAATGAAGCAGAGGAGGCTACTGGTCTGTGATTTAAACCGGTGTAACAAAAATGTCAATTCTGCATAAACTGTTACCTTGGATACCACAGTGTTACCATGGTAAACATGCTAAATGGTAGCTTTGCTTCTGACTTAATCGTGTTTTATGGTGTTACGATGGGACAGAAAGGGTCACTGTTCAATGAGAAATGGAACATATGGAAAATCACTGATTATACATAAATAAATATATATATATATATATATATATATATACATACATACACACACATACAGACACACATATATATATATATATATATATATATATATATATATATACGCACACATATATATACACATACATACATACAACAAAATTAGAGGTGCTCCATCTGAGAGCAGACAATACCTGAAGTAGGTTTGTTCTCTAAGTCTGGTTACCTACTCAGAGAGCAACCTCTTTTAGCTCACTTTTGCCCTTCACAGGGAGAAATATCCTGTGGTATATCAGTCCGGTCTCACTTAGAAGAGTTATCCAGCGCTGAAATACCAGGCAATTCTACCCTGAACAGGAGAAACAGCAAACCCCACACACGTTTCAGCCTCTGTGGGCCTCTTCAGTGAGGTGAAGCTTTACTCCCTATGGCACAGTGAGCAAGGAGTCCACGTCTTGTCCACCTATCACCCTTAGGTTGAGAAACCCCCCTAAGGGGGTATATATATATATATATATATATATATATATATATATATATATATATATATATATATATATATATAAGCTCAACAATCATTAGCTTATGGTAGGCAAAATAGTGATACAAGCCCTCCAACGTACAGAGTACAGTAGTACAGAAAATAAATAGTACATTTGAATTCCCATTTAAATGTCCAAAAGGAAGATTTCCAGAAATACAGCTATTGTTATTATTAACTCTAGTTAACTGGGTGGGGACATACAAATTTGCCCACAATGCATTTTTACTCTTAAATCCAAAAATAATTTTATTTATAACTCTTATTAGAAATATGCTCACTGTATTATAAAGCTTTAAGCATAGCACAGGGTGGATTATGCACAAGCCAGAGGCCCTACCCTCAAACAGTACTGTTACGATCTAATGGATCTCATCAGTGTGGGACTGGTTCTTACTTTGTGCTGTAGATTTTGAGGGTAGCCTGTTTACCACAACAATGATTAGAGCGCATGGTGGGCAAAAGAGTGATAGAAGCCCTACGCCATATAGTACAGTAGTACAGAAAAGAATAGTACTCTCCCCATCTGAATGTCTAGAAATAAATGTAATTTTCTGCTTTTATATATATATATATATATATATATATATATATATATATATATATATATATATATACACATATATATACATATATATACACACACACACACACACACACAAAGAGAAGAGATGGATGGTACTAGCACCAACATGCAGCTTACAGTGAATATAAACTAAGGCTAGGGATCAAATATTATCTGATTGCTGACAGCAGGAAAGAAAATTGACAACCGTTCCCATCAGACATCTCTATGGGTGACAGTACAAAGAATGTATAGAAGATGTAGATCGGCCAATCTTTGAAGGCTAACTGAATACTGAAAATAAAAGAAAAACACATTGGAAAAGGAAAACCAAGCACATGCAGCTAAACCTTGAACAGTCCAATTCTGTAGCTTGGTCCACGTGAACCTATTAAACATGACAGAACATGTTTTGAGGCGATAACAGAACTGTATTAGTGTCAGAAAACTCCAGTGGCATTAGAGCCATTTATCAAACATAAAGCCCATATGTACAGGCCGCTTGGATTGGGCACTGCCGAGTGACCTAGAGGGTTAATCTGTAGACCAGACTAGCAAGTAAATATAATACAAACAGACTAGTGTAGAGTAGGGCCAAGTATAACCAGCACACATCTCCTAAAGGAATGTCAGTGCCAATGTGAGGAGCACAATACCAGAACTGCTAAAGGGGCCACTGTAGAATTTTAAAAAATTATGTATTTTGGAAAATGTTGATTTTAAGAGCATAGTGAAGTAGGAACAAAGTCATAAAGCTTGTGTGTGTTTACATATGTAGATGGCAAGGTAGCCTTTACATTCCTATGCTTCTGGGCATGTGAATAGGAAGGGGTGTGGTGTCAATGTTAGTCATATCCAAATAGCTAACAAAGTTTCCTGAACTCTCCCTGTTCCATCCTCCCTTACCACACCCTCATGATCCAATTCTTGCAAAGTAATGTAACGAAGGAAACCAGATTCCTCTATTCATAAATAGTCTTAAACTATGTTTTAGAGAAATTCTGGATTTTTCATGTCTATGGTTTAAACAGTTGCTAATATTCTTAGCTTGTTACATCCATCACAAAAATGCCTTACTGCTAGAATTACATCAACAGACTAATATATATATATATTTTTTTTTTTTTTTTTTTTTTTTTTTTTTTACTGGTTTTATTGATTTTAACATTAGATATAATGGGACATGACTGCAAATATAAAAAAAACAAAAAAAACTGCCTTATAAGGAGAATGTGAAACTGCCATTATATAGATCATAAAGTTAAATAGATGAGAACTCAAATCATATTGTTTAAGGGGGGATTCTTTTGCTGTATAGGTAGCCCCACCCCCCTTAAATGAAAAGGCCATTTATCTTTTTATATTTAATTTCTGGTGCACAGTACTAATACAGAGTTGATAGAAAAATATTCTTGCCCTAAGAACAACAGCTAATTGGTCATTAATCATTAAAGGGATATGTAAGTGAGCTGGATTATGAATGCATCTGATAGAGGAGAATTAGAAGTGTATGAAAACATTTTTTTGAGGGGGTATAAAAACATTCCAAAACAAATATTAATTAGATTACCTTGAAGTTAGCAAAATGTCCTATGTTTTTTGGCATTTGCATATTATAGTGTACACCCCTAAAAAACTCCACCTCAATTAGCATTACATTCAAATTCAGTATCAGGATAATGCAATGTATCATTCTTCACCTCAGTGACTTCTGGCATGTGCTTAGTACAAGAACTGCAACAGTTACTTCCTGTTCTCTGTACCAGAAAGGTCAAAATATGTACCCTGCTGTATTTCCTGTGTGTACCCGGCTTATGTAAGCGTCCTGTGGGTGGGGTGTGAACCACTGGATTTTAATTTTTGTGCAAATAACTTTGTAAGTAGACTGAACGTTTCTATATAACACATGTTTTCATACACTACTAATTCTCCTCTATCAGATGCATTCATAACTCCGCTCACTTGCATATACCTTTATTAAAATTCACTTTCAATTAATTTGGCTGCTGGTGGTCCCAACCAACAATAAAATCAATACGGGACGAGGCTCTGGCTAGTAGAAAAAATAAAATCAGAAAAAAATTGCTAAATATCTTAATTTTTTTTTAAAGAAATCAAAAAACCTAAGTCATTATGAGAATTGCCACAAGACAAAACAAGTTCTCAACTGTAATTCCTGAAAGCAGCACCATTATTGTCACCAAGGCAGAAAGAATTGATAATCTAATGTATTATTTAATCTATATTTTACATAATGGCTCAAGGACGTACAAAATGTATAGAAGATGCTTTAAAGACACATCCTTCATGTTCCATTTCCTGGGTTATTAGAAAGCAATTTTGGAACACACCATGGCTTAAAATACCTTAATCTGATTCAGCGCCGGTGGTGGGCAGCGAGCCACTGGTCTGTATGTACTAAAAATGACATTACATTTTAAGACATCCTGTTTTCTTATGGTTTCTAGACACAAACACAAATGTAGAGCAGAGACACAGGTGGCGTCCAAATCCAGTTACATTTCCAGTCTCTGTTCAAATCCAGTCACAAATATTACATTTGAGTGAAAAAAAAAAAACTATTGTGAAGTTTAAACACTTGTGTAACTTGCCGAAATGCACGTGAAGTTCTACACAGTGTAATCCTGTATGTTTATAGTATTAAAAGGAATGAAATGCAATCACTAATATAATTATTGTAAGTGTGTAACTATCCATAAGGAGCGTACACACTTATGTTGCTGTACACTCAGGGTGCGACATGAGTGGCTTTGGTTGTGCACCAAGCGCGGCATGAGGCACATGCACGTGCCATGCGCGGCTGTGCGTGCTCCAGGCACAGCCGTAGACGCGTCTTTGGGATGAGGGGGGAGGACAAAAGACACAGGGTAGGGAGGGCAAAAAGATACAAGGGAGAGAGTGGGGGAATAGACACAGGGGAGGGAGGAGGGGGGAATAGACACAGGGGAGGGAGGGGGGAAAGACACAGGGGAGGGAGGGGGGAAAGACACAGGGGAGGGAGGAGGGGGGAATAGACACAGGGGAGGGAGGAGGGGGGAATAGACACAGGGGAGGGAGGAGGGGGGAATAGACACAGGGGAGGGAGGAGGGGGGAATAGACACAGGGGAGGGAGGAGGGGGGAATAGACACAGGGGAGGGAGGAGGGAGGGAATAGACACGGGAGGGAGGGGGGAATAGACACAGGGGAGGGAGGAGGGGGGAATAGACACAGGGGAGGGAGGAGGGGGAATAGACACGGGAGGGAGGGGGGAATAGACACAGGGGAGGGAGCGAGGGGGAGAGACACAGGGGAGGGAGAGATACACAGACGGGCAAACAACTTTGTTGTATTATAATAGAGTAACTGACAATATTTGAATCTATTACTTATTTTTTTTTTTGGGGGGGGGGTTCTTTTATATAATTTTTTCTTTTAAATATTTTGCAAATACCTAATAATTAATGGGAACCTTTCTGTTAATAGTCTGTTTATATTATATTATCACACATACATATTAATAAATGCCTTTATTGCAAGCTATATATTGTCATCACTTGTCTGCTTCTCCCAAGGTCTCTGCCTCTTAAATTCCCTTTAGATTTCCAAGTAGTGACTTTCCATTCTTGTAGGGTGCTTTGGGAAAAAACACTTTTACCAGACTCGAAGCTCAAAACAGGTCCTTCCATTTTTTACAGTTGTTAATATTTGTATATTGTTATATATTTCCTTATTCGTAACCCCAGTACAGGGCAACAGAACATGTTGGCGCCTTACAAATAAAAAATAACAATACAAATAATAATAATTAATACAGAACAAGTTTATTCATTTACATTATTGTATGGTCAGCAATAGTTAAACCTACTGGGGCAGCTCTCTGATGATTTTGGATGTCTCCTGAATGCTGACCTTCAATCAGAATTAGGTGCTAGATTGTTGCTGCATCAACTGTGATTACAAATGATATGCTTGAGAAAAGTGGCATACAGCTGCGTTATAGGTAGACTGAATTTTGACGACTAATGAAAGTTATCTAAATTACCTTAAACTGTTTTATTAAAATTAATGACACTGTACTAGCCTTTAAATCACCATCTCCCTATTAGTATTTCTATAGGGATTAATACTTTTTGCATAACATTTTTATTTTATTTATTTATATCTTTTAAACTGTTTATTGTCATAACTGCACAACTTTAAACTCCAGATTACAGCCTCCAACAACAGATTTTACACTATGTTGTCTTAAAAAAAAAAAAAAAAAAAAAAAAAAAGGAAAAAGGAAATTGTGCACCTTTAAATCCAACCTTAGAACAGATCCTTATGTAGCATCATCAACGGTGTGTTACTTTAAAAAAGTCCATCAAAGAATATAGGCAAAATAAAACATAACCTTTATTCACGATAAATACAATGAATCACAATAAAAGAAAAAAAAAATTATTTTGTTTTTAAAACAAAAAAAAGTGTCCCGTTAGCTAATCACATATATAGTTGTGAGCGTACGAGTTGTTGCTAACGCTGCGGGCTCGCTATGCGAGCCGAGGCCCTCGCGAAGCGAGGGCACTGCCCGAGGGTCTCAGTTGCTGGCATGGAGCGCCGAAGGCGCTCCTTGCCAGCAACTGAGGACCCTCGCAAAGCGAGGGACTCAGTTGCTGGCATGGAGCGCCGTAGGCGCTCCATGCCAGCACCTGAGGACCTCGCAAAGCGAGGGCCGCAGTTGCTGGCATGGAGCGCAACTGCGACCCTCGCAAACTTCACGTCGCAACCCAAACAGTACGACACACACTTTACGACACTCGCAAACAACATACGACACACGTTCACACACATTACGGACTCGCAACACTCGGACGCAACTCGCGAACATTACAAAATTTAAAACACAATACATACACACACCACATACATAAAAAACTTACCTACACCAAGAGGGAGCACCCAGCACCTCAAAAATACAACTTACACCTCGATTTCACTCCAAATAAAACAGTTTAGAGACTAAAAAAAATTTGAAGTGAGAGAAAAAATGGCCGCCGAACAAAACGAAAACGAGGCTACAGCACTCTAAACTCGCAAAACACCACAAGAAACTCGCAAAACACCACAAAACACCTACGGATATTCCGATACAAACGTATACCACACATTACTCGCCATTTTACGCCAATGCGGAAGTACACGACAACGGTTTGGGCTCGCGCACGCACAGTGTTACACTGCACACATTCAGCATGCTTACACAGCGGCTCCACACCACTAATGCTGCAGCAACATCAAAACACATTCACAGCTCTTCCACACAATGCTTTAAAATAGGTAAAGTATATTCATTTATTAATGTATTATATATTTCATTATTACACACTGAACAGCATTAGCTACCTTACAATGTCATTGCCGTCATTTTTTGACGGGCAATTCGCTAGTATGACAATAGTAATATGAAATATTATTGTATGTCTAAATACAAAATAATCAAACCACATGTTTTTGTGCTGCGACCCATAGTCCTAAATCCTCATGATAACAAAGGAATAATTATTTTCCTACTAGATTAACTACTGGCCCATTTTTTCATTCATCTGGTCTAACCCCAGTCATCGAAGGCTGATGTCAGGACCATTTTTTGGAGGGTTTTACTTTGTTTAATGAAAATCTGGTTTGATACTGGATCTCAAGGAACAGAGTTGGACAACCCTGCTTGCACTAATAAAAAAAAAAAAAAAATATATATATATATATATATATATATATATATATATATATATATATATATATATAAATACACACACTCACTATATCATTTATGGTAAGAAAAAGAGTGATGGAAGCCTTCTACCATACAGTAAATAGTACATTTGTGTTTACATTTTTTAACTTATATTAGACATTCAAATGTGTTCTCAGAAGTCTGAGAAATACAGTTATTGCACTGCATTCTGGGAACCTGGGCAGAGACATGCAAATGTATCCACAAAGACTTCACTTTTGTAATCCAATACCATTTTAAAAACTTCCCTCACGATAGGAACCGACCCCATACTGATGAGAGGCTGTCTGTGAGTAGGTTTCTTGGCTTGGGCATAATCCATCCTGGGCTTTGCTTAAAGCTGTGTAATACAGAAGGCATATGCTTGTTTGAAGTGGTATTAGATTACAAGAGTGAAGCCTGTGTGGGCACATTTGCATGTCACTGCCCAGATTTCCAGAATGCAGTGGAATAACTGTATTTCTTTGAATTCTGGGTAGGAAATCAGATTTTTTTTTTACTTATTTTAGACATTCAAATGTGAACACAAATTAATGAATTAATTAATTTATATTAGGTGGTAGGGGACATAATCAACTTAATATATAATTAATATATAATATATAATTACTATTAAATTACTATTAAATAAATAGTTTTCAGAAGAAGGAGGGGGATAAGAAACTATACGTTAGATTATGTGTAAATACTAAAAATCCGCACTGTACGTCACAGAATTCTGTTTATGCTTTTGTTACATTTGCAGCAATGCGTTTTTTAATTATTACAGAATATTTAGCAGTGATATTGCAGTTGGATCTACCCACACTGAGGCTGTGACCCACTTACTGAGCTGCGACCTGCTGCGTGTTCCTGCTCAGGGGATTTCAGATGACTTTGTTCTGGATTTACAGCCTCTAGAAAGCCGTCAGTATTTACTAATGCAACCAAACAGCACTGCAATGCATTCAACTGATTATCCCTAGTCACACAAAATCCTGCTGCTGTAAACGATCTGATGGGAGGAAGCAGAGTGGGTGTCTGAATCCTGAGCTTTAATAGTACAATATATGGGTATTTTAAATGGCGCACTGTAAACAACTATAAATGAATGTGTATCTTAAAGGGACCTCTATAGGTATTTGTTTAATCAATGTTTTAGCTAGGTGATTAAATACTGCTAGATGCTTGAATGTAACATTTCACATACTATAGTTGCGCACAATGGCACCGTACATGAGAGTACACAGGAAAATAGAGGGCAGGGAATCTATTACTTTGAAGCTTGTATATAGAACAGAATTACATTGAGATGATAAAATTAATCAATCACCAACTTTTGTTGTTGTTATTGTTTAGTCGTTCAGTTGCGTCAGACTCTCTGTGACTATGGACCACAGCACACAGGGTGCATCTCTAGTCACTGCACCTCGGAGCTCCATCAAGTTCATGTATATTGCTTCAGTGGCCTCATCTATCCATCTCCACCTCTGTCGTCCCCTTCTTGTGCTTTCAATCTTTCCCAGCATCAGAGTCTTTTCTAGGGAATCCTGCCGTTTTATGATATGGCCAAAATATTTGAGCTTCAGCCTCATGATCATACCTTCTAGTGAACAGTTTATCTTGATTTCCTGAAGTATTTATTTATCGGACTCTAAGCAGTCTTCTCCAACACTACAATTCAAAGGCGTCAATTCTACAGCGCTCAGACTTCTTAATAGTCCAGCTCTCATATCCGTATGTTACTACTGGGAATACCATAGTTTGAACTATGCAGACCTTTGTTGACAATTTAATATCTTTACTTTTTTACTAGCTTGTCCAAGCTTGCCATAGCTTTACTCCCCAGAAGCAAACGTCTTTCATCTATTCAGAAGATTCAAATAAAATGAAAATGCCTAATCAACCCCATTAAAGTATTTTCAAATCAGAATCTCTATTTTTTTTAATCATTGTTTAAAATGAATTGTGTTAAAATACAGTCTAATTTCTTACTTCACTACCCTAGTAACTGATTTTGCATGTTCAAACCTCCACACCACCTAGATCCATTTTAACATGATCACATTGTTTCCTCCTATCAGGAGACACTTGGGGATGACCTTCTGTGTGTGGGAAATCTGATTGGATAAACCTAGTTTGATTTACAGAGACATAATACTTAAATAAGTCATGAGGTATGGAAATGGAGGATTATACAAAATAATAGAAATCAAAACATAATGTTTTTTTTTTTTATATTACCCAAGTCTCCTATCTGCACTGCATCTCACATCTGATTTTTCTACTCTATAGACCCAGCAGTCATTTAGGGTAAAAAAAAAATATATATAACAATAATAATAATAAATATATATACACACACACACATACATATATATATATATATATATATATATATATATATATATATATATATATATATATATATATATATATATATATATATATATATATATATATATATATATATATATATATATATATATATACACACACACACACACACACACACAATTTTAAAACTTTCTTTCAAAAACATACTAAAATCCCACATTTGGACACTTATTTATATTGTACGTTTGAAAAGCACAGTTTCAACAGTATAAAATATGTTATGCATGAATAATTAATGACCAAAATCTTGAAAATTAACATCTGAAATGCAACACATGCAGTGCACAGCTTCTTTTTCACTCAGTTTGACAAATCCGTTACCATTATTCTTAGACATGAGGATGCTCGTACACTGCACAGACATGTCTACATACCACCCATATGTCCTTCTTTTGAATGAAAGTGACACATATAAGGGCAAAACAGAGTATTTCAGTCTTGACCATTTCCCACTTACTTCGGTTCTTGTTTTCTCTGAGAGACAGAAGTCTTAGAGGCTCAGTTCTAAAGAATATAGCACTCTCAGCCATATACTGAGGCACAAAATCAATTTTAAATATTTCAGAAATGGTTTACTGTACAGAAAAACATCTAGTGTAATGTAAGCGTAGTTTCGGATGCGCTTTTAAATAAAAAACCCTTCCTGTTGGGGTGACAGAGTCCCTTTAAGTGTGTATGACAGTTATCTAAGGGATTAATGCGAGTCACAAACTCAGCAAAACTCTCTTCCCACGGTAGGGCTGGAGGGGTTAGCTTTCCTGCGGAGTTGATTAGCTGCACCTGGGCAGGCTTGATTTAAGATTGCTCCTGGAGTATGGGAGTGGACTGATTGATTGTACAGTGAGACAGCAGCCTGCAGCTTATGATAACTTGGAGCAGAGTGGAGACCTAGAAATCTGATGAATATAGGCCAGTGAAAGTTAAACTATTGAACTCTGTTTTGCTCCACCCAGGTTTAGCTGGACAAGAGCCGGTTAGTAAGGACAACTGTTCAGTTAAGGTAGTACTTCAGAGGAAGCTAGACTAATTATTTTATTTGTTTTAGCTTATTAATGTTGTATAACTGGTTAAAATTTTAGTACAACTTGGAAATGTACTGCAGCCTCCTGCATGTGTTCCTCCATGAAAGTGCCTGAAACACTGACACAAACCTAGAGGAGACTGGTAATTTGTCCCAATCTCTATACATCATAAAGAATAGCAGCAATAATAGCTAACACTTTATACTATTTCAACAATATAAGGGTTCCTGTTGGGCCATTTGATTTGTCAGGAAGTATATGTTTCTACCGTACAGAAATTCTACAGACCTGCTGGTAGTGTAGTTTTGGCAGGGAAGCTTTTCATATAATGGGAACTTTCACAGCAAAGAACATATTTTGCCAAAATGAGAGGCACCCCAGACACAGCCGAGTGCTTGCTTTCCATTGCAGGAAGCAGTTATGATTGTTAAACAAAGCTATCAGAAAGAATGTGCCGTGCTTCAGTCACTACTGGAAGTGGAAATTAGATAATATTCACAGAAGGAAGCATAAGACTCATTAAATTCCACAAAGCAATAATGGATAAACATATCAGTCGAACAGGAAGTATAGCCAGGCCATGCAGGTAAGCCGAAGGATTCCCCTTCTAAATGCAGATGTGCCATGACCTACAGGAAGCGAGCAAGACTGACACAATAGAGTTGGCTTCCCCAATTCACAGGGAACCCCATGACCTTAGGGACCACTTGAGGCCAAGAGAGCTACGGAAATGACTAATAATACAAGTTCTAATCCAAGAATATTGTTAAAGCAAAACTCCTTGAGAATGGAGGAAGGAATCCCTACTAGAAAATGCAAGCACGTCCTTTCTATTATTTAATTAAGTACAACACAAAATCAAACTGGATCTTCAAACTAACCAGAAGAAGGACAAAAAAAAAAAGAATATCCTGTTCGAGGGCTAGAACATGGGTAGGCAACATCACCCTGGTCTGTGTTCTACGCTCTACAACCAACACTGCCTTTCTCTAATTTTTAATTTCCCCATTATGTCCCACTATCTCTAAATATTCTTGGTCCTCCATTTCCATTCCCATTTTCCTAACATCTGTTCCTTCATCCCAATATTCATCATCTCAACTCGTTGATCAGGTAGGATTCAATGCGTCACTGCACTGCAATTGTGGGATTTAGATTAGGCAAACCCTTTGTGGGCATAGCAAAAGCAGGCTACTGGCATCAGTAAATGCAGCATTGCTTTCAAGAAATGCACATATATACCTTCTCTTACATAGCTTCTACACAAGTATCAGCAAAGGCATCATAATTATTTTTTTCTAATTAAAGAAATAGCTTTATAACTGATCAAGCTTTTTTTTTAGTGCTTTTAGTCAGATCCGAAAAGTTTTGAAACATGTATATAGTTTAATTGCCGAGTAGTCCTTTTATTCACAAAATTGTGGTTTTCCTAAATGTATTATTATTATTTGTAAAGAGCCAACATATTCCGTAGATTATACACAAGTTAAGTTCCAGGCAAAGACAGTGGTCCTTTAAAATGGAGAGAAGGGGTTACGAAGAGAAGTGTTTTTGCAGGAATATATTGTTACTACAGTAGAATATTTGAGTAAATGAGATTGTGTGGACTCTTCCAGTTGGTTAGGAAAGCTTTATTTAGGTCAAAAGAAGTAATGAGCTTCTCTATCAAGGCTCTGAATGCAGTATAATTGCACAGTGCGCTTAAGAGGCTCATTTTTGTCACATTAGGAAGGCATCGTTCCCAAGCAATGAGACTGGGAAAAAAAAAACTCTCGCTCTCCTGACTTCAGATTCTTCACGTGCAACAATATTACATCCCAACTATCTGTCCGTGAGGATTAACACCTTAACGTTATTAATTTGTTTTTATGACCATGATAGAGGGACTGCTGGTCTGTTAAGTGGGATAGTGAAAACTGCAGTAATAAGTCTGCAAATGTCCAGAGATTTGTTCTTAAAAAATGTTTCACACACACGGACAGATTATTACCCACAGATATACAGGAGCTACTACAGAGAACTCAAGATGTTAATTGCAGCTAGCAGGATGTAATCAAGATCCAGAACTGTATGTGCCTTGTCTTAGATTATAGAATTCAAATAGTGAAGAAAACGCACAAATCTAGGTTTGGTTCTAAAGTTTCACTTTTTAATGATTTGTCAGGCATCAACTCCTTTTGCCATACACAGTGTGGTGTTGGAAATTCTGGTGGTACTACCTTAGGTGGGTCTCAGCCCCGACTTGAGTTAATGTGCTTATTTGTACCCAATTAGCTACAAAATAAGTACTTCAAGAACAAAATAACTTTATATTCCAGCTTACAGCAGATGTACTTCTCTCCACTCTAAGATATCCATGGGATGAAAAAGGTTATGCCCAGAAGGTCAACTCAAATTTGTTTTGACCACTGTAGGTTTGCCTGAAATAGCCACTGCAGGGAAGGAGGCAGGTAAAAACTATCACCAGAGAAGAGATAAAGATTCCTACAAGGACTGGTCCTTGGGCAGATGGTTTCCTACCACCTAAACACGTAATATTGAGCCGAGAAAAGTAAATCTGCTGAAATCTTTAAATTTAACAAGCTACAATTTTTATTTAATTACGGATTTGATTGTTATTTACTTATTAAATAAACAAAAGCCTATTGTACAAGTACTACTAGGGTCCTTTAAGAGAATTCCCAGCAATGTAATTTTTTTATGCCATTAAACGTGTTAACCTTATAATCACAAACTAGTGAATGGTTGTTGTAGGCACTGAACATATCTGAAAAAAATATTTGTATAAATCTCAGTTTCTTTATGTTGGTGACCATTGCCTTGTGTACCAAGACCTATGTCTGTCTTCCTCTTCTCCAACCCAAACTATTCAACATTGAATATTATTTAATGAATTATCCTGAGTAAGTCAGATTGTTTTGCAGATAAAATGGACAGACTAAATAGGCGCTCTTAGCTGCCATTAAATCTATGTATTTTTCTATGAAATTAAACCTCTAGCGTAAAGATTCATGATTCCAAGAGTTTGAACGCTCACTTCACTGTAAATAAACATCTCCCTAAACCACAGCCATTCTCAAAAACAATGCACTGAGTACACACAAGAGCTACTTTAGTCCTGGCCTCTGGAGCTCGAATAGGCGCCGACGTCCCGGCTTAATAATTCAGCAGCAAATGTGCCTGAGGGATACACGATGTAACAAGTGAATGACAGCGGTAACGGGCTCTCGTCGTGCTCCTGGAACAGGCTGCTATGCTAAAAGCAAATTGGTTAACCCATCTGCTTCCAATGGTACAATAACGCAATGCCCCAATACTCAAGTTCTCAATACCAGGGATTCGGAAAAACTAGAATTACATTTCAGTTGAAGTGAAGGACTTGGTTAAAATGCCATTCTATAGAAATAGGTTTACCCAAATTGATGAATGTATATTATAAAATACACAAGTTACCAGTTTGATTTCTAGTACTGAAGGGATGTTACATTGGGACAAATTAGCACCAACATAGAATTTAGTCGTTAAACAAAACAGGAATGAAAATCAATATAATTTTGGTGGGTCCACACAAGAGGAAAGCTAATCAACGGATCACTCTAGGCTAAGGTCTAAGAAATGAAAATATCAGTAACTATTAAAGACTTTTAATTAGAATAACGCTACAGAAATGTTGGCGCATTACTGGGAATATGCTACCCTTAAGGGGATAATTTTTAATTATTTAAAAATATACTCTTTGGAACATCTACACTTGGTAATGGGCAAAAAAAAAAATGGACATACATTTTAATGTATTCAATTATGCTGCAGTGCAATGTACCAAATTGGTTTCTGCTGATCTGCTTCCACAGATAGGAGAAGAGCATCAATGGAAATGTCTGAGCTTTCAATGGACAAATTGAAATCTGCTTAATTTAAGGACACACCCTCCTAAGAAAATATGTGAGAGAAGCAGATCAGTAAAGCAAATGGACCCCCCCCCCCCTCCAAGAATAATCTCAAAAAAAATATTTAAAATAGGTAATTATTCCAAATATATTTAAAAAAGGTACTACATCATTCTCCAACATGTTATACGGTTGTCAGAGGAATGTGTGTACATTTTTAAAAGCTGCCTTTGCGCAGACAATGAATATGTTTTACAAATGTCTGTTATATTTGCACGGAACTAAATAAATATGTGATGTGCAATGCTTGTAACATTCTCTTAAAGGGACAAGGAACACTTATTTTCATAAAAAGAGGATGTTTTAATATTACAAAAGTTGTGTTTTGCAGGAAAAAATATAAACGTCATTCAAACAAATGAAAACGCAGAGATCATGCTTACTCCATAGGGCAAAGCCGCCCAAGTGCAGGTAAAAGTCTGAATGCGTTTTGGCTCTCAGATCTTTCTTGGGAAAAAAAAGAAAAAACACAATGAAACCTTATTAAATACCTTCTTTATGATGCAACAAAGATAACAAAAATATTTCCTGGTTCCTTTAACTGCATTACAGTAAAACGGGAACTTTTAACTCTCTGTGTACAAATCTCTAAACTTTTTATGCAGATCCCAAACATCTGGTGCAGAAGCACTTCCTTCCCTGGATGTCTCTTTTAATTCATTTAATTGGATTATTTGAAAAGATTTCTAAACACCCAGGGCCGAAGACATACAGTAATGAATCTGAACAGCTGCAGGATCAATGGAAGACGTTGGCAGAAAATGCAAAAAAATTGTATTAAGGAAATAAATAATTGCCATGTTTAGGCGATGAGAAAAGTTGGAGCTCCCCAAGCAATAAACATGCGGTTATTGCATTTTTTATTAGCTATTAAGGCTGACAATAAATACATTCCTCGGTGAGTTTCTGTGGAGGTCAGCTGAAGCCTGCAGAAGAGTTAGAGCATCCGTGGGTCGAGCAATAAATTACGTAAGGAAGAAATTATATTCCAGAAATAATGTTCAGCATAAGACTATTTACTTATAGGCAAAGACTCGGGCCTAGGGCTGGAAATTTAAAAAGTGCAGCAGTAAATCACTAAGGACAGAGCTTAACTGTATTTCTCGGAAATCTGAGCCGGAAATAAGTTATTTTAACTTACTTTAAGACAAAAAGTGAACACAAATGTGATATTTACTATATATAAATATATGGGCATTTGCTCAAGCTTCCTTGAATAGCCCACATCTACTATCCTAGCAAAAGTGAATCTAGAATGCCTTGTTCTTCCCTACATTGAGTTACTAATGTCCACTATATCTCACAATGCTTACTATGCTCCAAATCCATCACCATATTCAAAGTCATATACCCATCCTTAGAAAAATACACTTCTATTATTTCACTATACTTCATTAGAACAATCTTTCACCTCAATTTCTGCACTCCCCCATCCAAACCAATTCAACTTGCCTTCATCACACCTCTCCTAATGTCTTGGCTTGACCTCTTCCACCGAGGGACCCTAATTTTACTTTTGGCCCTTTAAAACATTTCAGATAATAAAAAAAAAAATAAAAAAAAAAACATGCATCGCCTCTCATGTCGATTGTTCATTCTCCTCTAGACTCCACAACAATGATCTACCATATTTTATATATGAAAAGCATTTTAATAAAAGAAAAAAGAGAAAATAACGTGCTACTAAATGACAATGGGTTTATGAAGCATAAAATACATAACTACTTGTCCATTACAAATAAAGCTTAGGCCATTTCTCAGTGTCTTTTCCCCCTTTTTGAATATAAGTGGACCAACAGTGATGTAGTTAAATGATGGCTTGTTAGGACTTGAGTAGAGCGAGATGAATTTTACAAATGCCTCAATGCCAATTCAAAACCAACCAATAACTTTACCAAAAGTGGCAAAGCAGAGGATACAAATATGGCACACTTTAAAAATATAGGCAACAACAAGTTCATTATCAATGGAATGTGATTGTTTTTTAAATTACATTTTCTTATAGTAAATGAACAGTGAAGCGCTCATTTAATCTCGCTGATCTATCCACTAACAGATTCATATATTGTTAATGAAAGATCAAATGCATTAATTATTAATAAATTATTACAATTAGGGATATTGCCTTGACAGCAGTTGCCTGCACAAAAAAAGACTAGTGATACCAAATGTGTAGATGGCTACGAAAAATTTCAGGATGGATTTATAGTTAATGTAACAATGCAGTGGAAGTCTATAAGTACGAGGGGTTGACTGTCCAAATTTGAACCCAGGTCCGGCTATTGACTACCCGTGCCATATACATATCCTCCTACATTTCAACTTTTGCAACACAATACATTTCATGAGCATGGACTCCCAAGATCTCCGGAGTATCTCCTCCTACCTGTGTCTATCAGGGCTTGGGGGAGCTTGCAAAGTCATGGAAGACAAAGGAAGAAGGAGATGCACAGCTGTGCTTGAGGAGAAAACTGACAGTTAAAAATTTATTTTAAACTGCATACTGTTTTAACAGCTTATGCACAGCAAACAAAGATTTGAACTTTACTTGTAAATATATCTTTCAAACTTAGTTCCTCAAAATAGTAAATTTAGGTGAAAAAAAGACCACATAATCATTTTAAAACAACCAGTTTAGTTCACAGTAACAAATTAAGACCTTTAGCAGCTGTGTAAGCTATGAGCATAAAAATATTTTTAGAGAAAATGATCACTGTAAAAAAAAAATTATAATGATTTAGCTTATTTAGTATATATAATCATTTAGTTTATGGTGAGCAAAACAGTAAGAGAAGTTCTCCAACAAAATGTGCATGTTCAAGCCCAGTCTTTGAAAGTGCAGTACAATGACTGTATCCCTGGGAAACCTGAGACAGAAAAACATTTTTGAAAATTATTTTTAGACTTTTAAATGGGCTTACATTACATTAGCAAAACAAGTTTTTTTTTTTTAATTTGTTTAAGATGTTTAAGTATATATATATATATATATATATATATATATATATATATATATATATATATATATATATATATATATAAATTATATAAATCTAAGAGCATACACAGAAACTGATTTTCTCTAAAAATATTTTTATGCCTATGCTTACATTGTTTTTAGATTATGCTGTGTTTGTGCTGAAGTCTTTATTTATTTTGAAAAGACACTAAAACCAAAAACCAATTCTGGCCACAACTCAAAACTAAACTACTAGTGCCGTCCATCAAAATGTGAGGTCCGATACACCAGAGAAATGACGCAGACGAGAGATGACCGATCAATAGCAGCAGCTCATTAACTCTGAGTTCTGCGGCTCCTTCTTGCTGAGCCAAACAGGTTTGTGGGACCGAGTGTGGATCTCCACACTGCAATCAATAAACCCACGGCTGTATAATAAATATCTGTGTCCCCGAGGGAACCATTATCAGCAATAATCTTCAAATGTGAAGCCATGTGTCTCGTTGGTAACTTGAAGAATGGTAACACACCTTGTGGGTTAGAAAGAAAAAATGCATTTTTTGCAATATAATATTGAGCACAAGATGCTGGAACAAAAAGTCTCCCGAGATCAAGTAAGATCTCTAGAAGATCAAAGTTTTTTAACAAACTTCTACAACAAAACTTTGGCACCATATAAAGGTGCCTCCAACACAAAAAATAAAACAATTCCATTCCCTGGAAGACAATATTATAACTCAAGTTTCCAGTACAAGAAGTCTGAAAACACCTTACCTGGCTACTTAAAGAAGGTACAAATTATTTTAATATAAATGCATTTACAAAAGCACATTAAATATATTTGAATAGTGGAAGAGACCAAGAAAAAAAACGAATTTAATGAACAGTATAGCTGAAGTGACACAGTGGAGGTTTCATATATGGTATAATTTAAATCAATAGGTAATAAGTAGCTGTGTAATAAACTCATTATTAGTGGAATTTGTATATTTAGCTGGCTGTCCTTTTCTTACAGGGTATTTTATTATGGACTGCTGGTTGTCAGTAGCTGGAAGGGCAAGATCCTACTGGAGCCTACTCTGACATTTAATTTTATTGTCAAGGGTCTATTTAGAGTGACAATTTTTAAACAGAACTTAATAAAAAGCGTTTCTAAATCCAAAGGTTCCTATTACGTGTCTAATACGGTTAGGAACACAGATAAAATGTTTGCTGTCTTATTCTTTCTTTCTTATGTTGGAGGACCCTGAATGCACAGTGTTACGATCTGCTTCTCCAATGGGCTTGAGAAGAACCTGGTCCAAACCTACCCAACAGAATCGTAAGGTCCTTTTGCATCCCTGTTAGCAGGAGATGGGCCAGTACAATGATAATCTCCTCAGGATATCCACTAGCAAAACAGGATACCAGGCAGTAGTAATTACCAAGTGTAACTATATTACATAGCTGGATCAATAGCAATAATCCCAATGAAAGTTTAGGATTAATATACGGAATGGGCCTCACACAAAGTTATGCAAGTTCAAACTATAACACCTTTATTTTTGTTCAACATGCATATTCATACATTTATATGACCATCTACTGGGCAGTCACAGCTGGCCCCATCCGTTGGTACACATGAGAATGTCCAATCAGTGGGGATCCGCCCTAGGTTCAAGTGGACCACCTATTCATGAAGAGGTCAGGTCTACCCATGTGATGCAGTAACCTAATAATCAGGACAAGTGTACTTATCCTGGGTTGTTGACCTTCCAGTGGGACTTCAAGTAGGACAGTGCAGGAGAAATCTGTTTATATGACCTGCTTATCTTCCCCTTCCTTAGGCCTCTGTCCCTTTAATCTGATCTCCTAGGGATATACTCATGTCTGGCAACTTCTTTCTGTGTGGAGTGCCCAGTATCTCTTGCTCTGGTTCCCCTTGTCCCTGGGGGCCCATGCCTATACTTAATTATCTTACTCTTTCAAAAACCTACACATGAAAATAGGCTAAATATCTTTAGAATGTGAAAAAATAATACTGGCGAATAAGAATTATACTGCTGTGGAATTTACCATTTCAGTTTCTGCTGCTATGTTTTCTTAGGTAGTAAGACCCTAAATAGAAACATTGCAGATGGAAGGATTGAGAGAAGTGGCACTTCTATTTGAAGTTTCATCAGTTTATAAGGACATACCGTCCTGAGACAATTAGCTCAGAGAAGAAAGTCTAACCTGTACATAGGTTCAATTATTTTTTTCCTTATTAATTTATATATTTTGCAAACTATCAAGTTTAGATGTTTAATACCTCATACAGTGGTCTTTTAATTTCTATATTTGCTTCCATATAACAATGCAATAAAATAGAGGTAATGAGCATGTCTGATATCAAAGACACTGCTGCCCTTATTTAGCCAGCAATAATAACCTTGAGTGGGTGTTAATGTATATACTTGACACACCATGTACATTACTAGAGCATCTTTGTTCTACGAGACATCTGTAAACCCCAACCTGTTGCACTCTGCTCTCACGTCACTTGTGAAAATGTCAGCATCCTTGTGCCATTGTCAAATTGATGTGTGTTTTTTTTTTTCCTCTCTCTCTAAACGAGCCAAACAATTGTACTGTCTGCAGCTTGGCGCACAATATGCTGAGCACTGATGGGATGAGGTGCTTTGAGTTTCCCAGCGTGACTGGAGGCCCGCTCCGTTATTCAGTCTCCATGGCAACGCTCACTAGACACGGCCTGTCGATGCAAAAACGCCATCTAAACTAATTTTCATGTGGGAAAACTGCTTAGCCTGCAAGTGAGGGTAAATTCCCTATAAGCACTGATAAACGGCGAGTTTTACCGAGATTTAGCTCACGCAGAAGATTTGGGGACGGTCAGGAAACTTCTGCAAGTCGGGTGCATTGAGCTCACATGGATAAACGCAAAATGCTTTGTTAACTGCTCAAATTGGTACATCTCAGTATTATCTTAATATATATGTGTGTATATATATATATATATATATACATATATATATATATATATATATATATATATATATATCACATATTATAATTGTCAAACTACGAGACGTCGTCACGCTTTGCGTGTTGCGTATGACTTAGCAGAGCCTTTAACTCGCAGCACCAAAGCTTCTCATTGCCTGCGAGGCGAGCAGTGGAGGCAATGAAGCACGCAAGACTTAGCCTCCGAACACTTAGGAAATGCGGGATCGCCTTAAGCTGCAAGCACTTGGCGAACGCGGGACTTAGAAAAAAAATAAAAAATACGAGACACGTAACTTAGGGGCAAAAAAATACGAGATAGGAAAAATACAAAGTTAACGGTCGAACTGCGCAAAGCAAAAAACATGAGGCACAAAAAATATAAAAAAATACAACAAAAACATCACACACAGAACAGGGTAACAGCCAGGACGTCTGGGTGTGAGGTGGAACGCAAATTTAAGTTGATTTTGCCAAGTTTTGGCACTCGAAAAACAGCTAAGCGAGAAAAAAAATGGCAGACAAAAAAATTTAAAACAAGGCTACACGACCCTGGGCCGCGCAAAACACCGTCAACCACTTTCACCCAGGAATGTACGAGCTACAAAATACACTATTACAAAGGACGGCAAATGCTTGCGAACTGCGTAGCACATAGACAAACAACGCAATTTTACAATCCTAACTTGCCACTAACAATATTACGCATCTAAAGTAGCGCTTTACACAAAAAAAAAACCAACGGTTGTCCTCACGCACGCAGCCTATTTATAATGCACAGTTGGGACATTCATGACACGATCTCCTTAGGCCAGCAACAGTCCAACTGGACATTATATGCTGCAGGACAATAAAAAGGCGCTCAGCGCGAGGCTCGCAATGAGCGCCGAAGGTCCTTACAGTATAAAAAGCTTAACATTGTGTGCCAAACAGCATTGCCATGGCTTCAAATTTTATTGACTGTCATTTTTTGATGGGCAAGTCACTAGCATATATATATATATATATATATATATATATATATATATATATATATAGTACATTTGTGTTAACATTTTCATGTCTAAAATAAGTTAAAGAAACCTGTTTCCTGCTCAGAATTCTAAGAAATACAGTTATTACACTGCATAGAAAGTGGAGGGTCTTGAAAACCTAAATCCCAATACTCTCCTTATCGCACAGTTCTCACTCATTAACTATTTTTTAAAAACTCTCCCTGTCTTCCCTCAATAATGTTGTGTGTGTCGTTCACTGCTGATCCACTTGGTAATCATGGTAGAGATACTGGAGTGGGTTGCCTGTTCCTACTCCAGTGGGCCACAGCAGGTGTTTTCCCATCCAAGTAGTCACCAGGCCCAATCCTGCATGGCTTCAGGTCGATGTGACCTCTTAGTTCCCGGACTAGAATCGCAGAGGTGAAAGCACCGAATACTAACCACTGAACCATAAGGACCAGAATATATCTATTAGCACTCTTCATGAGTCTACATGGAGTGACAGCGTTCCTGTAAAACGGAGACCAACTACAAGTTGGTTTGTTCTCGAAAAACATTAAAATGGTCTATACACTGAACTAGTGTTTTTTCCCTTTAATGATTGTCCAGTAATGATTCAGCATTGTGTGAGCCACACATAAAGGAGACACACAGCATGCTTGATAAATGTGGTGAGGGGGTCTAGCAGCCAAAGGAGTCTGAATAAAGCAACCAAACTTTAACTAATTTGCACATCAAAGCAGCTAACTAGTATTTGGAAGCCACTTTCCCTGGAATGACAAAGTACCATGTATAGCCAGTTTTACATACTATTTCAGAATAATGAACTTGATTTTATGGTGACAGTGCTAAATACACTGGACAGATGCTCAAGGCAGTCATATGCACATATAACACTATAGGAGTCAATAATTAAAATGAGAAAAGACCCACTTCATATTAGAGCATTTTTGAAGACAATATCCCCGGTATATCTTCTCCTCTGATAGATGACTGTGCTGGCAAACACTCTACAACGATTAATCACTCTCTGGATGTTGCATTTCCAACACAAACAGCTTTGGCAGGGAGAGGAAATTAAAGGTATATGAAAGTGAGCTGGGTTATTAATGCATCTGATAGAGGAGAATTTATAGTGTCTGGAAAAAAAAAAGTTTGCATGAAAAAATTCCAAAGTAAACAGTTAAAACGTAGCATGAAGTATTAGGAATTTCTTGCTTTTGCAAACAGTTTTCTCTCAAAGTTGACACCCCCTGAAAGTCCTAGGGATAATTAGCATAACTTATACAATGTTTTTTTTTGGCCTGGGGATTGTGCAGACAGTTAGCACCTGTAGTCTTCCCTACTGTGGGAAGTCACATGATTCAGACACTTTCCTTTCTTTAGCCAATCAGCATGTGCATATGCTGCATATTGGATATCTCATTAAAAATTAGATATCCAATATGCAAATCTCAGTTGCTGGGGTTGTCTACAATCACCCCCAGCACACTTTTTTTTTTCTTTTCTGCATTTTTTTCATGCAAACATTTTTTGCTAGGTGGGTTATGATGCATTCTACAGGATGCACTCATAACCCACCTCACTTACATATACCTTTAATTTGAGGGTATGGGATATTCTTTATAGAAATGGACGTATTCAACTCACTCTGCAAATATCTCACCACTATATACTAGGTACTGATCCTCAAGGGCCAGTGGAAGCTTCTGGTAAGAGCTCTGAGCATCCAAGATAACCACTTATTAGATCAAGAAATGAGTGTTTCTATTTTGATCAATAAAGCTATTCCTCCTCTCACATGATTTACATGGTTTGTCTGGAAATAATAAAAAAGCGGATAATTATTCAGTAATTATAACTTCTTTGACCCTATCCCTGTGCTGTGGGGGAATGTTCCTCATTAGTGATTTTTTTTTAATTTATTTTGTCTTATCCTCCAAGTAACCAGATGGAAATAATGTCTTTATCAAAACTACTTAATAATAATAAAAGTTGATTGATAACTTCAATGGCTTCCAGAGAAACAACATGAGATATACGACAGGGAAGTGGAGTTAGACCAGCACCTCAGCAGGTTAACATTCATTTTAAAACCCATTACTTTTTTTTATTTTATAAGCACACAATTATTTAAATACCAAGTAGTGAGCTAGATACTTACAGCAACCAACCATAATTAATGGACCACTGAAGACACATATTTATAATAAACACTTGTATTCTAGTCTGCAGCACTTGAAAAGTTTTTTTTTACAAATTTCCAGGCCTTAACCTTGTTAACTACTACATGCAATTATCCTTTACTTGTGGCAGACATTGTTTTGGTTGCTTACCTGATTTATCACAATAGGGCAATCCTACTGCAGGTTTGACAAATCAAGTCTCTCCCTCTGGAACCTAACATTGGGGTTGGCTCCTCATTTATTTGGTTGGACACTAAGTTTAGTACAGACGGCTCAGATCCCTAATGAAGAATAATAATACTATAATGGCTTATATGTGGTAATAATAATACAGTCTAATACTGTAATAATAATACCCCTGTACTGTAATCTGTTTAATAAAAGTTTGCTGTTTATCTGAATTAAAAGAAAGAGCACAAACTCATACCAAAATCCTTGCAAGCTCTTCTTAAGAAGGGATTGCGGTACTCCGGGGTCGCCCGTACTCCGGGGTCGCCCGTACTCCGGGGTCGCCCGTACTCCGGGGTCGCCCGTACTCCGGGGTCGCCCGTACTCCGGGGTAATTACACTTTATTATTATTACCACATATACGCCATTATAGCATTGTTATTCATCAAAGATCTAAGTTACATACAAATCCGGTTTAAAGACGGTCTCAGGAATTTATCTCGTTCTTAACCAAGCAACCTCCTGTACTTATTTTATTGATAATCAGTTAAACTCAATAAACTTATGAAACCCTATTTTATGTGCACTACACTGGTTCTTTAATAATAAACAATAGCAACAACAAAATAGTAAAAGCAATTTTAATCCATGGACCGTCCGTGCATCCTAATAAACCCCTCCAAGACTGGAATATGTTACCTCTAAGTTACCCATTTTGTTGTTACTCCTATTTATTGCTTTGAGTTTGTTTGTTTTTCTACACTTCTTAGATGTGTATCTTGATATTTTTCTGCAGAATAAAACTAAACGCCTCCAGAACTTCCCTTGCAGAATCCATATATATTTTTCATAAATGGTCCTTGATGTCTGTGGCCCCAAACAGTTGGATTCTGTTTTCTCGGCTTGGTACAATGTTTTCATCTGTATTCCTCCCTTTCATGTTCGGATAAAATATAGAATAAGCAGCTGCCTTTAATAAAGTATATATAGATGGCCAGGCAACCTTCAGATTTCACAATTTGTTATTCTGTCTTTTCTTTTTCACTTCTCATTAGAAGATTTCCAGCAGAGAAATAAATAAATATATAAGGAGCCAAATTTAGTTTATAATGAGGGAATGCCACGTGGAATTGGAAGTATCCAGTATATTAAGAGCTACCCAGACAGCATGTGTGCATAACCATCTAGAAATGGTTTAGGCAGATAAGCTTGACAGCCTTTTGATCTATATTTCACCAATAAATCTGGGTCTGAGCTTACTAAAAGATGTTATTTATATGAAAGCAAAGAGATATGATTAAAGGGCCATGGGAAGTGTTTTTCCTAGTCACATGTAAATACAACATTTCAAAGTATTTCCCTTTTAAAAGGACCACAGTGGTGTAATATTTTCTATACGATCATTTGAATAATAAAGTTTTTCGAAATTGGTATAAGAAAATAAAAACAAATAAACACAACTTTTTTTTTTCCCACTAGAGCTGATGAAAGCTCTAGGGGAAAAAGCAACCTCACTTGTGTCCTTCACAGGGAGAAATATCCCGTAGTATATCAGTCTGGTCTCACTCAGAGTGATTCAGCCCCAAAATACCAGGAAAATCTACCCTGAACAGGAGAAACCGCAAACCCCAGACGTACGTTTCGGCCTTCATTGGGCCTCGTCAGTGAGAAGTAGGTGAACTCCCTAAGGCACAGGTACTATAGACGTGGACCTCTTGCTCACTGTGCCTTAGGATATCAGCTATACCTCACTGACGAGGCCCAATGAAGGCCGAAACGTACGTCTGGGGTTTGCAGTTTCTCCTGTTCAGGGTAGATTTGCCTGGTATTTCGGGGCTGGATCACTCTAGTGAGTGAGACCAGACTGATATACTACAGGATATTTCTCCCTGTGAAGGGCACAAGTAAGCTAAAAGAGGTTGCTCTCAGAGTGGGTTATCATGGCCATAGAACTAACCTATTAAGGTCAGTTTGTTCTCTGATTCAGCACCTCTATTTTAGCATTTTGTATATATTGCTATCATCAGCATGGAGCGGGATCCTAGCTTGTGTTGTGGACCTTATGAGTAGGTAGTTCACCACAACAATTATTTAATATATGTGGGATCCAACTCCACGCTGATGATAGCCTGTAAGCTTGAAACAGCTGTACGTGGATAGGATTCCAGGCTTGTGTATAATCAAACCTTGGTTAGTATAAGCATTGTCACTTTGATCCCCGATTCACAAAAACAAAGTATATCAAAAAGAGCTGACCATTTACAATAAATGATTGGTTGTACCAAAAACGTTATTTTTAGTCTATTCAAATCTTTACCTAGCTCATATGGCATACGGATAAATTCTCTACACTTTGGTCCTCTCCATGACTAAAGCATGATCTTGCTTTCACAGAAGTTAAGGAATAACCAGATTAAAAAATAATTTCAATACATATAGCCTCCATAACATGGTTGAGTTTAATATGTGGATGGATGGGTTCCAAAGTGAAGCACCTCTGTCTCTCAATCCCAAATGAATACACAGTTTAAGAAAAAGTTGACAAAATAGATTTTTTACAAAAAAACTGTATTTGAACCTTATTGAAACAGTTCCCTCCATGATTTCTAGTGATCCGGCACATTCTTTTCCTAGATTATGTCTTTTCCATACTTTAAGATGCTCCTTTATAGACAATGGACATTACACATATTAACTGGTGTGTACTTACATCTGTATCCGGCCCTTTGTCTGCCCCAGGACAGCTGAACGTGACAAACTCATGGCACCTCTTGTGAACCACAAAGCAGCAAACTGCAAAACAGAAACAAGAGAACATAAGTTAACCTGTGTAATACAATTCACAGCTAAAAAAAGGAATTCCAGCATTATGTAGAAATCGTCACCATGATATATCATTGCCTTATGCTAAAGGGCCATTTACCGAACTATAAGAGCTCTTCATAGTGTGAAACAAAGTATATCCTGCCTACTGGCATGAATAATAACGAAGAGCCAAGACAGTCTGGTGTGAAAGCAGTTTTTCCCTGGACTCAGGACTGCACTGACCAGGTAACAGATGGCTGATCTGTTTAGGTGTGTTCAGCAATCCATGCCTGCACAGATTTGTTAAGAGTTTGTTTTGTTTTCTTCTTATCTCTACATGGACTGCACAGAGCACTGGTCTGCATTGTTCAAATTCCAGAAAGGCAAGAGAGCAGAAACCTGAATTTTCTGTCATAAGAAATTACAAAAATGACTAAGGTCTGATGCCTTCAAACTGGAAATCCAAGTAGTCTTAACACGGACTTGAATGGGACACACACCCCTGCAACCTGATTGGCTGCAGTAATGTAAAAGTATGTGGGCAGTCGATTGCACATGTAAACAAAGATTTATTTTTTTATTTGATTTCTCTGTGAAAAATACATGTATTTCAAAAACTCAAAAAGTACTTAAACAATTCGGGAGACAGTAAAGCTCCACATCTATTGGGTGCTCATTTGCAGAAGTTGACTTCTGTTTTAATAAAAACATACCGGCCGATGTGAACTATTACGGTTTTATTTCCCGATGTTTGTCTCTAGGAGGCTGCCATGTAATCCAACGTGGGCGGTAAGCTATGAATCTCTAAAGCACAATTTTTCCCCTCTGAGACAATTGCCAAGGTTTAAATGTTGTTGTTTTTTTTGTTTGCCTTCCTCTGGATCAAATAACACTTCACATAATACAAGGAACAGATGTGATTTTAGAAGGTTTATCTTGATAGATCAATACGTTTCTTAAACTCAATTACTATGTTACATGACCTGAAGAATGGCGGGAGGAATGGAGGCGAACATGGCAGCCCCCTTGAGACGAGCAAAATGAAAATAATAGTAGCTTTATATAATTGGACTTATAAGGCTTTCACCAGGCGAAACGTAACTTTTAATGAGCTATAGCTTTTTTACCACTGCAGGGGTCCTCTAAGGTAAAGAACATGTTGCATTACAAAAGTTATTTTTTAATGAAAAGTAAGTAGGAGTAGTATTCTTATTACGGGGCATTGTATGTGCTTTTAAACATTTAAACAATTAGAGGCATAGGGTCTTATTCTATCGCCCGCAGCAAAAATTATGGGTTAGAGTCACATATGGGCTTCTAATAGAATAGGGCTCATAGTTCTTTAAAAGGGTGCAGACACAGCATTGTAATTGTTGGACTATTCTGTAAAACAACTAAAGTTCCTGTATTATACCCCAAACACATACACAGATTACATTGTTACCTTCAGCCTTAAGTTACCCAAATACATTGTACCTCACCCATACCCTTTAGACTGTAAGTTTGCGAGTTTTCAGTCTTGTTGGGTGCTTTAGCGAGAGCACTTTGTTTGCTTGACTTTAAACTCAATAACAGGGTCCTCCATTCTTTCGTAATTTGTTTTTAACTTTCTATCCTGTTTAGAGCTACATATGTTGATGCATTACAAATAAAGGTTAATAATAATAATAATAATAATAATAATAATAATAATAATAATAATAATAAAGGGAATTAATATTCTTGGTAGATAAACGCAAAGAGACAACATCTACTGTTCTGGTGATTTTTTTATATAACATTTCAGCCACTAAGAGTTACAGACACGCATTTCATCATGTATATACGGCACCACAATCTATCAAAATTCGCTATAGCTCTTGCCAAAGCATATATACCATTTAAAAAGACGTGACAGATGGAAACAACAGAGACTGCTGGAAAAATGAGGAGGGGAAGTGTATTCTGTCTGTGAAGCGTTTCTTTATAGCGTCTACTGCCAAAGACACTGTAATTAATAAAAGTGACACAGCAATATCCTAAATATCACTGTGAATAGCTGAGGCTGTGGGGGCTGAAACGCTTTGCAAACAACAAATTCTTGTTAAACCGTGAAATGTTTGCCGTACAGCATAAAAATTCAAAAAGAAGCTGTATTACTAATTTTTGTGATGGAGCTTTTTTTTTTTTTTTTAACATAGCTTTGGTAATGTTTATTATGTGCACTTTTAAATGTTTGAAATAAGAACAAACAGCTGTGTTTCATGTCCCTTTAAGGCCCAAATATCTAAAATCCACTTTTTCGAAGAACTACACTTGAAAATATGCCTTTTAGAATGAAAAAGAAACAGAATGTACAAATAATAGATTGTAAAAAAATAATAACTGTCAATGTATTGTCTTTTATATAAGCAATAATACACAATGCGTCTACCATATTGGTTCCTCAGCTTTCTGAGATGGGAGGAGACTTTGATTGCAATGGAAGTGGGAATGTGACAGCTAAACCTGGTACTAATGGAATGATCAATAGATATCACACGATCCCGAGAAGGTGAAAAGAAAATGGAGGCACACAATAAATAATAATCACATATAATAGTTGTCAAACTACAAATTGTCATCATGCTTTGCAAGCTCGCGAAGTGAGCTTGCAAGAACTGCATCCCCCGCGAAGCGAGGGGGCACATTTGCGGAAGGTGGAAGCTCCAACATCGGCTGCAACAAACCAAAGGCTCATTGCAGGCCGCAAATGCGGACCCTCAGAGCGAGACTCGCAATGAGCGCCAAAGGATCTCAGACCACCAAAAAATAATAATGTCTGTGGCATTACCTGCCTTACAATTTTATTGCCCCGTCATTTTTGACGGGCAAGTCGCTAGTTTCATATAAAAGCTAATAATGTAAAAGGTTTTATGTTGCTTTTTTCTTTACTAATATTACTACTACGCTAAAGCATGTAGATATTTCCCCTAATATCGGCCTCGTTAAATGGTCTCCGTTTTGTTTTCCCATCTCCAAGCATGTAGTGTTTTCCTACATCTGTATGTCTCCAAGTAAAGGGGGCTCAATAAGCTATGCTGCTTGTGTTTGCAACTTTAGATGCACTGCAGCCCAAGTACAGATACTTTAATTAACTGATGGGCGATCTACTAAAACTGAAATGGAGAAAACAATGCTTTTAATCCTTCTGTCTGGGCACTCCTGGCAAAAAACAGAACACATTTCTTTAAAGGCATTTCAAATATCATGTTTCAAATATTTAAAAAATTTTTGTTTTATTAGGTATATGGAAGTTTCTTGTTTTTAACTTTTTTCTAATCTTACACATACTGCTTATATCCAAAACGCACATTACATTCAATTAAAAAAAATGGTTTCCACACCCACAGAGCTGCTTACATGGGCACAGTGTACCTACCAATAGAAACACTGCATTCAAGTATGCTTTTGAAACCCTAAGTTAGCCTTTAAATCCAACAGCAGCACAGTACAGAGATCCAAAGCAGCACTGCCTGAGCTGCTTCCTAGCAGGGAGGAAAGAAGTGTGCGATGGAATCAAAAGACTTCACATCCCAGACTGAATCACCATATTGCTACAATGTTATAGCTGCCTCTGAGTGGCCACAACGATTTATGAATTTTATGCTAATTTAGTTTTAGATTTTCAGGGGCGTTCCTTCTAAGAATCAACTGCCAGAAAATTGAATACATTTTACAAACTTATCCTAAAGTTTATTAATATTTATTTTGGTATTTTTTCGGGCAAAAAATGTTTTTCATACACTATTGATTCTCCTCTGTCAGATGCATTCAGAATCCAGAAAACTTCAATATGCATTTAAGTAAACCTTTTTAAATTTCATTAAAACTAATAGGAAATACTGAGAGCATACTTGAGTCCGTAGATGTAATGGGCTAGCCCCCAAGAGCAGTTACAGTTCTGAATAAATTTTTTGTGCTCCAAGACCTTTATTTGAAAAACACACATTATCAAATAATCTCTGACACATAAAGAAAAAAAAAATATTTCTATGTCCTTCTAACAAAATGATCAAGCACTTTTGGTTATCGCCCCCCCCCCACCTACCCAGGGTACGGAGTTTAACCATTTTACTAACCTTCAAGCCAGCAGCAGCACTATGCAGATATCTACAGATCAGCGCCTGACTCCTCCTACTTCCTTCTACAGGGAACTACACAACCCATGATTACTTTCTGCACAAACTGCCATCATTGATGGTTACAATGTATTAGCTGCCTGTGATTGGCCAAAACGATTAGGAATTTATTTGCTAATTTAGCAGGGATTTTAAGGGGTGTCAACTCACAAAAGCTGCTGCTTGCAAACTCAAGAGATTTAGCAGGGTGAATCTGTCAATGTTACTTTTGGTATTTTTTCATGCAAAAATCTTTGCATTTACTACGGATTCTCCTCTATCAGATGCATTCATAATCCAGGAAACTTAGATATGCTCTTAGTGATGCAAGGCACCGGTAATTTCAGATTCAATTAAAAAAAGTAGAAAGAAAGACATCAACACAACCTTTACATTTGTAACTTTATGTAAAATTATATTTTATTTCAAGGTTCCATTGCCCCTTTTCAGGACAAGCTTTCCATTACTGCTAATGAAAGTACTAGCACCTGTAGATACCATATCCCCATTGTACAAATACAAACTTCCTATGCAAAGTCACTTTCCATCCCAGGAAGTAGATCAACAAACACCATAATGGTATATTTCGCAGCAGCCTATAAAACAAAATGGTAGCTGTAGTATTTGTTTTTAAATTCTAAATTGTCTTCTCTATTTTAAATAAAGAGGACTACAGACGTGTTTTAATGTTATGTTTTTCACCTTTTTATTTTACTGGACTAAATATTCCTTCCTGCACTTACCATTTTTCACTATCTCATTAGTAACTAATCCTTACGGTAATCCAATAAAGGAGCTCATTACAGATTCTTGTTGTTGTATCACCCCAGGCTCCTACAGAAACACTGCATATTAGCTCAAAATTATGCAGCCATGGGAATACTAAGATAGGCAGAACAGTATTGTATATCGTGCTTGTATCTTCTATGCTAATAACTAATTAACCATTAACTGAAGGTGAATGGCTCCAATGTTTAACTAAGTGCTAGGGACTCTACAAAGTAATGATCATAACCTGGATGGAGCTCGGAGGGGCAGTGGCTGACAACTGTGCCTGGCGTGCTGCATTCCATAGGGTCACGGAGAGTGGGCACAACAACAACAACAGGGACTCTACAGACAAAGTTGGAAAATATTAATTTATTCTATTAAAAAATTAAACATGGGATGTCATGAGATGTATATATGTGTAGCTTGCAAGAGCCGTGGTATGGTAACATAGTAATTGAGGTTCAAATAGACTATGGATCCATCAAGTTCAACCTTTTAATATACCCTATGTTATCCTTCTATTAAGTGAATCTAGGGAGATGCAAATAAAAACCTATGGGCGTAATTATATAAAGTAATCATGTGACCACCTTTCTGGATCGCTACCTAGTCGTGGTGAAGGGGTACTTCAATGTAGTTGTGAGCTATACCATGTAGTGTCATCCAAGATGGGCAGGTCATAGATGAGACATCAAATGAATCATGGTCAACTGGAGAAGGAACTAGCAACCCACTCCAGTATCGTTGCTATGAAATGGAGGAGAACCAGAGACATAATGATATGGCACTGTAATTTGAGCCCCTCATGCCAGAAGGTGTCTACCATATTACTGGGGAAGAGCAGGGGGTGAGTATGAGTGGCACCAGATCTACTGTACTTTGCCAAGAAAACCACATGGATAAGCACCACCAGAAACATAATGGTAATGTGCCGCGGTCCATAGGGTGATGGAGAGTTGGACACGACTGAACAACAACAATCATGTGACATCTTAGATGTTTTTTTTTCTACAGAAAATAAGATGAATTTGCTGACAACACAATCCGAATGCAGAATACGTTTATATTTTTAGGAGTCCCCACGTCCTCCTGTTTTACTCCATGATGTGCCGCCATAACGGCAGCACTTACACACGGTCCCGCTTTCCCTGAAATCTGAATTTTACAGCCCAGCAAGAGAATGACAAAATAAAATCAATGTTCATCAAATCCCACAGAGAAAAAATGATGTGTGTTCATGCCTCAGAGCACACTAATTGCCTCAGTCCAACAATGTGATGCATATTATAACTATTTAATTCAGGCAATTATTGTTTATATTAGGTCCCTTGAGAGACACAGAGTGGGTTCCTTCATTACTACTGTGCTGCTTCATGCCTCCTATATATATCATATTTATGAGTAGATAATTACCTACATTCTCTATTATTTTTGCACCATGTCATTTAGAGAGTGTTGGATCTTTGGGGCATGGTTTTTATAATCATATTTTATTATATTAAAGTTATATTACATTTGTAGGCCCAGAGACACATCTCCACAGAGATGCAGGTAATTGACTATTAGCGATACCGTAAAAAGTAGAAATTAAGCACAAATAAAAAAAAGAAAATACAGATGACAAATATGATAGAGAGATGAGAAAAGGAGGAATATATATATATATATATATATATATATATATATATATATATATATATATATATCTATATATCACTGGCATGCCTAAATAGTTGGACTGTATAAAAAAAAGAAAAAAAGAGAGATAGACAGACATACATTCAGGAATAAAGAAGAGAAAGAGTGAGGCAGAGAAGTACCAGAAAACTAGAGGAAGGACATAAAGGAAGTGACAAAGGAAAGATAAAGAAAGCGGATAGAGAAAAAATAAAAAAAGAATACCACAAAGAGAGGGATAACACAGAGATGGGGCAGAGGGAGGGGAAAAGGGTGAAAAAAGTGAGAGTAGGTGATCGGTGAAGGGATAGGGAAAAGGTGAGGGAGGGAAAAGAAAACGAGAGAAATAGGGAAAATAGTAACGAGGGGAAACCAGGAATCGGAAAACAAGAGAAGACAGGAAACGGAAATGAGAGGTGAGGGGCATTGCAAACGAAAGAGGAGGGGCATCAGAAATTAGAGAAGAGGGGCATCAGAAATAAGAGAAGAGGGGCATCAGAAGTAAGAGAAGAGGGGCATCAGAAATTAGAGAAGATGGGAAACAGAAAGGAGAGAGCAGAGCAAATGCAAATGAGGGGCATCAGAAATAAGAGAAGGGGGACATCAGAAGTAAGAGAAGAGGGGCATCGGAAACCAGAGAAGGGGGGCATCGGAAACCAGAGAAGAGGGGCATCGGAAACCAGAGAAGAAGGGGCATCGGAAACCAGAGAAGAAGGGGCATCGGAAACCAGAGAAGAAGGGGCATCGGAAACCAGAGAAGAAGGGGCATCGGAAACCAGAGAAGAAGGGGCATCGGAAACCAGAGAAGAAGGGGCATCGGAAACCAGAGAAGAAGGGGCATCGGAAACCAGAAAAGAGGAGCATCGGAAACGAGAAAAGAGGGGCATCGGAAACCAGAGAAGAGGGGCATCAGAAACCAGAGAAGAGGGGCATCAAAAGTGAAAGAAGAGGAGAAAAAGAATTGAGAGAAGAGGGGAAACAAACGAAGAGAGAGGGGAAGCTGAAATGAAAGGAGAGGGGAACTGAATAGCCCCTATATTCACCAAATACAATATTAATTGTTAAAAAATGCTCTGATAATCATCTAAAAATACAACATTTGTCACAAAAAGTCACCCACCCCATGGTAATCCACATATAGCTTCATTCAATAATGTGATTCTATATTCATCCACCAGGAACGTATTAATGATGAATACAGAGGTTCCACTGTACATGAAAAGAATGGATAATAAATACATCCTTAGCCAGCAAAGTCGATCTAAAGAAAATAACATTTGATATTTACTAGGACACAACCTAAAAACTTTTTTTTGAGAACTCTACAGCAATCTTGTGATAAGCGCTGCATTATTTGGATTACTTTATTCTCACAGAGACAGGTCCATCAATAGCTCATAGCTTATCTAAATTGCATTTTTTCCTCTCTCTCACGCTCACTGCCATATACCATTTCCAAATAAGTATAACAGATGGCACCAAGCTCTTTATTTGAAGTGGTCTCCAGAAAATAAAAGCAATAAACAATACATTAAGAAAGAATAAATTATGCCACATTTTTATAATCTCTGGAGTACGGGCATAAAAAAGAAGGATGGGTTGCATGACAAATGATTTTGGCGCTAGAAAGTCTGCATGAAAAAAAAAAAAGAGAGCGAGAACTTATTCTACAGGATTGTTTGTAATGGCAGCCCCTGACAAATGTCAACGTCTGTAATTATATTTACATACCTCTTTAAAGGACTACTGTAATCATATGTTTACGATGTCTTTTTTTGCAGAACTACTTAAAAATAGGCAATTTACTTAAATTAGCTATTTTATTACGTGTTATATGCCATTTCACGTCTATGGAATCTAACATTTTGGTTTCAGCTAGTCCATGAGAATGTCATATCTACACAACTGCCAGTGCTCTCAACAAGACTAAAAAGAGGCTCATTAGTTTAGAAGGACATGTGTCCGACTCTCCGTGACCTCATGGACAACACACCATGTTGATCCACTTGGTTTTCAGGACAGAGGTGGGTCACAGCATACAGCGCCTGATATTCCCAGGTGGTCTCCCATCCACCTGGCTGGATTCAAACCCAGGATACTGTGGTGAAAGCACCTGCATCCTAACCACTAGGCCACCGTGGAACTCATATATAAATATACACACACACAGGTGTAATAAGGTCAATACCCAGAGGTGTGCACCAGTACAAGTGTTACAACCAATTATAAAGAACAGGAAAATAGATAAAAGTACTTGAACAGATGTAATGAGCACTCCGTAGCCATCTACACAGGAACAAGTAGAGAATTACAATGAAAAAGTGGAGAATGAATCCAGAGTTAGATGGAACTAGTATTGGGACTGAGAATGTATAACAAGATCAGGAAAAAGAAAGTAGATAGATGGCATAAAATGGAAGGATATATATATATATATATATATATATATATATATATATATATATATATATATATATATATATATATATATATATATATATATATTTATATTTTTTTAAGAACATTTAGCCGATCATCAAACATAGTTTTTTAATATATAATATATAGAAAGAAAACAGACTACAGTGGTCCTTTAAATAAAAAAAACAGACCATGAAAATAAGAGCGGCTGGAGAGCTATGATTGCATTGAATGATGCAAGGTGTCTGCTTCTGTAGCAGTGTCAATTTCAATCTTATCCTATTGTCAAACAAAGGCTTTGGATTTCTGCCTGTTCCCATCTCCCCACTATCCCTTTATAGATAATTTCAAACAACCATCATCATTATCCATCTCTCAGGATATGATGCAACAAAAACCAAATGGATTCCTGCATTAAAAAGTAGGTTTTCACAAAAATATTTTATGTCCTATAGAGATTATAAATGACTGCGCATTTCTTGTCACATTTTCTAGTGAAAGCATAAAACTATATGACAGGATATAGAGTACATAAAATCTGAACATAAATCCTCTATATGTGTATCTACAAATAGTCCCTGGATCGTTCTTTAGTGGATCGTTATTTAGTGTCAGTCACTTAATTAAAGAATGAACCCAAGAACCTGGATAGGATCTATGACATTTGAAATCTAATTTCCTTCACCGCAGACTCAACATTACATTGAAACCTTTGCGCAAACTTCATTACAAGCGAGGTTAGGTTGGCCAAATCCATTCATTCACTTTTATAGACAATGTAAGACGCCCTACTGCTTCTTAAGAAATATTAATCGGAATATTATTCTAGGCAGACATAAAAGACACAAAGATTATGTGGCCAAGACATTAAATTAATAGCAAAAGACTTGTGTCATTTTCTACCCAGTGATTGAAGGAACGCTAATGGTGTTACTCAAAATTTCCACTTGCCAATAATATGGAATACTTGGCAGATACTTATATTAGCCAAACCTTTTAGCAAAGCACAAAATAAAAAAAATAAAAAAACAATTGGGATACATCTTCTTATATAGAAATATGTAAAAGCAAAAATATATATATTTTTCCATAAAAGACTTGAAAAATGGACAGAAGCTGTTATTCCATTTTGTTTAGCCTTGAATGCGACAAACAAAATATAGTACAGTGAATTGTCTAATCAAGATAGTCTGTACCTCGTTACAGACGTCATATAGAATATTGTATTAAAGTTCTGGAGAGTTTATCTTCAAAATCACATAAACAAATGATTTAAAAAGGGAAAGAATAACCAAGCTGAACTTTCATCTACCATAAATCCACATAAGAGCCCCAATGGATTGGATTTAACAAGTTGTTTTTTTTTTCCACTGGCCAAAATAATGTTATTAATTAGCTGAAAAACATAACAATCACTTAAATCAATGCAAACTGACCACATATTCCCTGATTATGTCCCAGTGTTACTTTGTAAGATATTAACTGCAAAATTAATTACAAATGATCAGTTTCAATGAGCATCAGCTGACCTGCTCAAGAAAGACCTCCTTTTTACAATATAGTGACTGAAAAGGAATTCAATATGGCGGAACTCATTAGTGAGAAAGCTCTCACTAGTGAAAACAACCCTTCTGTAATTGATAAAAATAGAAATAAGTCAACATATATTTATACTTTCATCCCCAGCAGCTCCATTACTGTCACAATATTATGTTAAATAGAGTGATTTGAAAAAAATTGTTTGAGATTGGTTGTGTTTTCTAAACTCAAACTCTACTATCATAAGCTTCATGGCCTTCTTTCAAAACATTTAGAGAATGGAAGTTTGCCAGTCCACACAAGTCCACACAAGTCCACACAAGTCCACACAAGTCCACACAAGTCCACACAAGTCCACACAAGTCCACACAAGTCCACACAAGTCCACACAAGTCCACACAAGTCCACACAAGTGGTCAATACATAGCATTCTCAACGATTTCCATAAAACGAGTAGAAACAAAAATGGTTACACTTCATCAACTTCATATTTCATAAGAAGAGTATAATATAACATTAAAAACTAAGTAGAAAAAAAACACTTTTTTAATTTTTAACTTTAATGCATATTTCACGGTTTATTCTAAGCATTTTTATATAAATCAGTAATTCCTGAAACATTGTTTCTCAACGGCTGTGCGGACTTGAAAAGACAATCAACCCCAAGCACTCTCACTTGATTTTGACTACTCTACATGATGAAACCGAGCACTACCCAGGAGTCAAACAATACTTCTCACTATACATCAAAATCATTGTTGTAAAGACTTTGTGTAACCTATAGAGACTATTGTGCACCTATAGGATGATGATGATGATGATGGTCATTGCCAGTAACACAGTACAGGTGAGATAATGATTTTTATGTAGTGCATGAGTAGGAGATATACTTTAAGAATGCTATTTAGATGGATCACTCTCACTGATGGTCAATCTTTCTGGGATCTACTTGGTCATCCCTGATGCAGGACATTAACTTGCGTTAAAAATCCTTCACTGGATCAGTTATTCTGTTCTACTGTATTGGACATGGAAGTATCTGTACTTTACATTGTTTTTCAAGAAAACACTACATAAAAAATGATTTACAACAAAGAGTCAGCAGTCAGTTTTAAAGTGAGTGACTCATATGGTTCATGCAAAGAGATTTATTAACGGAGACGGAAAATATGCCTGGCTCAGCACCATTCGGGAACACTGCTTAATGTACTGAAAAATAAGAGTCCACCGGTTGAACCAGCTGTTCTAGGAAGTTTAATTAATGCCATCAACAAGTCCCACTCGTGATAAGCTTTGGCAGAACAACAGGAAAGCTTATGTTTTTGTCCAGATATAACACGTTTTCCTTAAATAATGTTTCCAGTGAATTAGGCAAAATTCACACTATGTATGGCAAGGAACGAGGAGGTTTTATAGGTCTGTTACACAATAATAATTTCAGGACTCCACAAGCCCAGGGTGCCAGTATTATCCAAAATTGTATTGTTTTTTTTGCGTTTTAAATATATCTATTAATACATCATATTCTGGTCCCAGAAGTGTCTAGCCGGCTCCTATGTTTGATACACTGTTATCAACAGCTAGCTTTGTACCATGGTTATCAACAGCTAGCTTTGTACCATAAGACTATGTAGCCTTAGTAAATACCAAGAGGACACTTCTAAAATCTTACTGCTTGCACCAACCTAACATCCTTTTTTATATTGTACATATATTCTTCAGGAGCAGATTCCTGGATGGATGGATAGATGGATGGATGGATGGATGGATGGATGGATCCATCAATCGATAGATATAGATACCTAGCCACTAAGATCTTGCAAGTCACAATCAAGATCTATAAAAAGTATAATAATAGAATGGTCTGTCCTATTACTTTTTCCTGATTAATTATGTTCTTAGTCTGACTTAAAGTTTTCAAACACTTTTTTCTTCATTGTACAGTGCAGGCTGAGCTCAATATTATAATATTTTCTGATGATACAGATTACCCCAAGGTTATACTCTAACTAATAATAATATTGTGGCCTTTTAAAACACCCTCCCAAACTCCTCTCATTTTTCTCACCCTGATCCTTCTATATTCTGGATTGCAAGTTATATTACTTTACATGTATGTAATATATATATACATTAGAAATGATGAATGCACTACAACCCATCAGGATTTATCTTCTGTTCTGATCCAACTCTAATAAAATCAGTCAATTACCATAATATTACTGAGAAATGTATATTATCAAGTACGGTTTTTGTTGTAGTTCAGCAGAAAAGTATGTTCATAAATGGTAAGTGACCATAAAAGTATTTAAAAAAATCCTACACACAAGAAACATTATTTGCAATGTTTATCGAATATTATATTGTGTCTTGTCCTTATATTTTAAAAAAAACCTTTTTAATTTTTGTAAAGAAAAAATTGTACAAGAACATATGTTAAAACGTAAAATAATTAAAAACACAGTTTTTGCATTTTAAGCTATCTTTTATACCAAAATATTATTTTTTATTTTCCTGATCAGTTTGTGGACAATGACAATTAACTTAACGCAATATTTAGCAATTTTTTTTTATCTTATTAAGGACTGAAGAAAAAAACAGTACCATTTAAACATATTCATTCTAAGTTAAATAGCAGAGTATGTATACAGACATATGTAAAACAAGGTAATTGTTTTTCGAACCTTCGTGGCCGAGGTTGCTGGGTTCCGTAATTAAGACCAATAACCTAATGATTCAGATCGCCACCAGGTATACAGGTGAATACCTTTAGATTGTAAATTTGTGAGCTTTCAATCTTGTAAAGTGCTTAGGAAACAACCACTATGTACCTATGATCTTAAGTTCAAAGACAAGGACCTCCATTCTTTAGCATGGTGTTAATTTTGTTTTTGCCTTGTACTTAACCCATATAAAGCTCTACAGAATATGTTGGCGCATTACAAATAATTATAATGCTAACACACTTTTTTTTTTCCATTTATACACAATATATGTATCAATTTGTGCGAGATTTTAGATTGACAAACTAATATAAGATTCAATAATATTTTGACTAGAGATGAATTAAGAAGGCCGCTTGGTATACTCATTGGAGCTGTGACAAATATGTCCTTTATAGCCACTCCACGACTTTACCACATTCCTGACTGTAGCTCTCCATTCTCACTTTCATCCACTCTAAATATAATGCTCAGACATTGGGTCACATTCTCAGATCCATTGGGATTAGCAGCAAGTAAGAACAAGCTGTCAAAAGCTTTCTCCAGCAATATCCCTGGGACAATAAGTGCTCAGCCATTCTGTCGACTACTGGATTTATACGCATTAAGCTTGGGGTATTGTCTATTATATTGGTGGTTATCTCAGGAAAATGCTTTGGCGCTTATGAACAAACAAATGTAGACATATCTAGGATATCATTACCTGCTAAATATGTGTAACCCATCATGTGGCTCTATACCAAGGGCTATCGACCTATGTCACTCAACTCAGATCAATTTGGTTTGCATCCAAAAATTAAGGTATATATAAGTTTCTTGGGTTCATAGAGAGCTTACATAACCAAGCACACACAGGAAAGCAGCCAGGTACAGACATTGTCCTTTCAAAGGAAGTATTTGCTGCAGGATGGAATCACATGGTTGGATGGGGTCTGAGCTCACAGCTGAATCAGAGCACAAGAATAGTGAGAGATTGAGACTACATATCCCAGGCTGCTTTGCACAGGAACACCAGAGTATGATACAAATAGTTCACCTAACCTCTGCTTTCTCCTGATTGGCCAAAACAAGTTATGAATTTTATGCTAATCTTAGCAGGGATTTTTATGGGTGTGAACTAACAAAAAACCTCAGCTTGAAAACTGAAAAGATTTAACATCATGGTGAGGTTGTAAATGCTTATTTTGGTATTTCTTCATGTAAAAAATACATCTGTCAGAGGAGAATCAGTAGTGTACGCATTCATAATCCAGGAAACTTGGATATGCCATTAAACTTATCAATGGTGTGTTATATTATCAAATATAGATGGTTTATAATTATTTATTTGCCTTTTTGCATTATGCAGATGGTGTATGTCTACAGTTGCAAAGGAACCAAAATGTACCTGTTCCATCTAACTACAAAACAAAAATCGGATGTTTTGTTTTTGGTTTCTTTAGACAAACCTTCAGGACCCCACTATCCCAATATATTAGCTTTAAATTGTGGAGCAATAAATTCTATAATGTTGTATATACCCTATATATACACACTACCTGGTCAGCACTTGGGTGGGAGACCACCTAGAAATACAAGGAGCTGTATACTGTGGTCCCCTGGTGAAGGAACTGGCAATCTACTCCAGTTTCTCTGCCACTGCGGTCCATGAGGTCACGGGAACATTACCGTGCAACGCAAACATACACACACACATATATATATATATATATATATATATATATATATATATATATATATATATATATATATATATATATATATATATATATATATATATATATATATATATATATATATATATATATATATATATATAAGAATAATTTGTTAATGCGCACAGAGTTATTTATGATCCGAAAATATATGCACTTCTATTAGCAGATGCAAGATGTGCACAGCAAGTCCAAACCTCCCAATCGCAGGTAGATTTAACCCTACTGTGTTTGTTTGATGTTTAAACCATGTTGGATTCCACAATGAGAACGATTATATTTCTATCGCCCCATTGTTTTTGTGCTCGGCGGCTGGCAGAGACTGTGCCAGGAATATGACTCATGCACTCAGCCTACACAATAAACAACCAGAAAAATCCATATATCACATTGGTAAAAAGAAAAAAATATCTGCACCCGAGCTCCCACCAGCAGCGCGCCCTCGTTATTTTTGGATAACAGAGCAGGAGCCAGGTTTTAGTCGGCAGCTACTTTGTTTTAAAGTCCAACAATAAATTAACTCTGCTTTATCCACTGTTGTGAATTAATTTTGTATATATATATATATATATATATATATATATATATATATATATATATATATATATATTTATTTATTAATATATGTTAATAGAACACAAGCACTCAAGAGGAGAGTGGGTATAAATATGTAATGGTCTGAAGAAAACTATTTTTGCCTTTTTCCCCTCCATCTTTGAGGGAACGTGAAGTTTACAGCTAAGGAATATGTTGGTGATTTACAAAACAATTAATAATTCAATATTTCTACCACAGCCATTAATTAGAATTCAGAGCAGTCGTCTCAAAAAGGAGAACGTAGGAATACAGCTGTGATTCTGATTTCTGGGTCATTAGATTTATATATACATTGCTGTTCAAATTATATATAACCATATCTATATCTAAAATCTGTTTAAGTGTGCTCTTAGTCAGACAAAAAAAAAAAAGCAATAAAGCAAGTTTTAAAATATTTTTGATGCCTCTGCTGGACCATGGATGCATCCATGATACTTTGGTGTAAGCCATGTTAAAGAAGAGCTTGTATCTGTTGAATCTGGGTCTGTGAGGGAGCAGGGGTGAACTATCAATTTCAAGAAGATCCAAATAGTGAGCTCTGTTTCCATCTTCCCTTAGTCCTTCCCCCGCCAACAAAGTAAAAATAAAACACCCCTCATGATCCAGGTCTCAGGAAGTGATGTAAGAAATTTAAATGGGATTTATGTAGTCATAATATGGGTTCTCTGGTGGCCCAGTGGTTAGGATTCAGTGCTTTCACCACTGTGACCGGGTTTGATTCCAGTCAGGGAACCAAGCGGTCAAACCAACCTGAAGCCAAGCAGTACTTGGATGGGAGACAGCCTAGGAATACCAGGAGCTGTATGCTGCGGCCCACTGGAGTAGGATCTGGCAACCCACTCCAATATCTCTACCATGAATACTAAGTGGATCAGCATGGTGTATTGCAGTCCATGAGGTCACAGAGAGTCGGACACGCCTAAGTGACGCAAACACAACAAGCACAAACAGTCGTTTTTTTTCTGTCGCATTCTTCACAAACAAGTACCTTTTTCTTGAACTGCAATTCTCCTAATATTTAAATATACACTGGTCAGAGGTACAGAACTTTTTAGTCACTGAATAAATAGTCCCGTCATCCATTTGTCCCAATCCGTTTCTCGCTCATTCTTCACTTTCTGCTTGAGGGCCATCAGACAAGATCGTCACAGATGTGATTATTATTTAAGTACTTTTTTTGCTCGTTTCAGATAGAAGCTCAAATCATGAAATAAAACTCCTCTACAGCTGCGCGCCTTCCTTGCCTCTTTTCTATGGAAGATTCCTGCTCAATGGCAACTGATATAAACTGGGATTGAACAAGCAAACTGCAGAGCGCCAACAAAAAACATGAAACAGATGCAGATTATTTGTGCTAATTATACTTGTGATGAGCAGGCTGATGTCTGAATCTGCAAAACGGATCCTGTAATTGTCTCTGTGCTGAAACATCAAGATGCCACTTAAGCATGTCATCCAATGTGACTCCTTAAACTTTTTAATTCCTTTTTTCTTTTATTAATCATATAAATCTATAGCTTTGCATTTTGTGCTGTAGGGTGTTTGATGGTGCTGCAGAAGCTTACGCTCCATAGTATCTGAAAAGAGGAACAGGAATATGGTGACGGAAAATAGCTTTTTCTTAATATCCAGTATTAATGCAATATATAATTTTCTTTTACAAATACAACTTGCTTGCTTTCCAGGTGAAATTCTGGATTACAAATCAGCAGCTTGTTCTAGATCACATAGGAGGGATTGCTCTGGTGGTTGTCAACCTTTGGTTTATGACTCAACCTGATGCAATGAATGTTAAATCACTAAAATGTTCGGATCTATCCCGTTATGGTGTTGGGGCAGGTCACCTGCTGCAGTACGGCCTCCAACCGCTAGATGGAGCTGCCAATATTTTGCAGCACTGCCGATATGTGAGAGAAATTCTAAGCTTATGATGTTAGCCTAACCCTTTTATTATTATCGTTTATTTGTAACGCGCCGACATATTCCGTAGCGCTGTACAAGGGGAGAGAACAGGGAAAAATACAATATTAACAACTGAAAAATGGAGGGCCCTGTTTTGAGCTTAGAGTCTTTGTAGAAAGTGCTTTTTCCCAAAGCACCCTACAAGACTGAAAACTTGCTACTTACAATCTAAAACCTTGAACTAACCCTAACCCTCACCCTAACCCTAACAGTTTACCTAAGCCTTAACCCTATATGGCACCAGAATATCGGCAGCGCAAGCTAGCGCATGCTCATACCACTGCTGCTGCCATGTGCTACGCTACCATAAGAGGATAGGTCAAAATGTTCATGTAATAATCATATAAATAACCTTATGTCATTAGTATAAGGAGAAAAATACAAACTTAAACTAAAGCTATTCTACTTTAGAAATGATGATTGATGTTTGAGCTACAGCTACATTCAAAGCCCCCTTGGTATCATGCAATTATTTACTAATGTCTAGGAAATTACATGATTGTTATACGTAGGAATCCATGAGACCCCAGAATCCAGAGATCCAGGCTTCCTGATGATTATAATTACAGTTACCATTGTCTGACTGCTGGCCGGGCACGTGGGAAGCACAGATGCCGATAAACTAATTTATAGTTAAATATAGAACAAATTAAGCAATTGCACTATTTAAACTGGGAAATCTCTTACTCAACCATAACTGTTGACCGTTCCTGCAAGATAAGAGAGAGGAACTTCAAAGGGTCTCACGATGTGTCTACCTTGAAGCTGAAATAATAAGATAAAAAAATGGAGTGCAAATGGAATACAATGGTGTAATAAAGACAAATACAAAAAAATCAACTGACGCGTTTCGCCTATAAATCTAGACTTTCTTAGACTTTCTTCCACTTGGTTGCAATATAAAATTTGATTAAATGGAGTTCAAATTTGGACAATATTTAGTTTAAAATGATCCTACCTCCATAGAGAGACACAGACTGTGTATTCTTACTGTCAGAAAGTTGCAGTTCATGACCAAATTTGGACTACTTTTACCCAAATTATAGATTCTTTGAACCCAATAGATGATGGTCAGGATCATAAATCACTGTCGGCTTCAACATGAATATTTTGTGTGGCCTCATTGTCAGAGATTATATCTAAATAGTTTTATGGGTCTCTAAAGATCCTTTACATAGTAATATACTAAATGAGGTTGAAAAAAAAAAAAAAAAAAAAAAAAGTATCTTAGTCCATCAAGTTCAACCATGTTATACCTCCTATGATCCTGTTAAATAATTGTTAATTGATCCAAAGGGAGATAAAAAAAAAAATATCAAATGTCTCATACGTAGAAAAAATACTCCCTAACCCCAAATACCGGCAATCCCTGGATCAACACCATTGCTTCTCGTTATTCAACATACCCCTGTATGCCCGATTTATGCCCTCACTCCAATGCGTCAAGATTATTCAGTGTTAGTTTATTAACTTCAGTTCATTAGAATTATATTTCGGAAAGCTGTCAGTTTATTATATCTTGGAAGAAGAAGATATAGAATTATTGTGCTAAAACAATTATTATTGATGAACTTTCATATAACAAAGATTAACATTTACTAGTTTTTAGACTAAATATGAAGAGTTGTACAGTAACTATTATAGAAAATCATAATCTTGCTAACACTTTTAATCTGTACTATAATTATTATAGAAACCATATATATTAACCATTCTTTATGAAATTGTCCATAAAAATAACATAAAAGATAATATAAACATATTATAGTGAATATAAATACACTTGCAGGTTCCTCCATAATCTTAAAAGAAATTTTATGACATGCTTTTTATCTAAACTTTTTCTCAACATTAAATTAGAAATGTCTGGAAGAACAATTATTGTTTCACATGTTGTGGATAAGGATCTTAATCTCTAAAACCTTTCTGGAACAAGGAGCCTCCGTTAAACTGTTTGCTTGTTTAGCCACGCTGTGCATTATGTACATAAACACACACATTACCTGGTATGGATGCTGTATAATCCCAGGGTAGCAATTTGTAACAGGCTGCTGCCTGCAGACTAAGCAGGTGGCACAGAATGTCTGCCATGTGCAGGGCACAAAACTGGTCTCATCTGGGGTGAGATCCCCAGGGAATGCCCCCAACACTAACCACGGTGACACAAGAAACTGCAGTGAGTCATGCCTTGCAGCAGCAGGGTGGCACACACAGGGGAAATGCTACAGAATGATTCCATGCTGCAAACCCCCAGCAGTATAAGGGACGGAGCCAAATACTGTACTACACAATATTATATGTATACTAGTAATTTGTCCAGTATCATTTTAGATTGTTCTGTCTCTCTCCCAGCAGTCTGTATGTTCTACCTCCCCCTCTTTCTTTCTCTGTCTCTCTATCCCTCTCCTCCTCTGGTTCGCATCCAGCCCTCCCTCGCGACTCTAGCCCTCCCTCGCGACCCTAGCCCGCACCCTCTCTCTCGACCCTAGCCCGCACCCTCTCTCTCGACCCTAGCCCGCACCCTCTCTC